>LR738712.1:902908279-902964963 GCA_902687465.1 Secale cereale | reverse complement strand
GCCTTCTTCCTCTACGTCTCGAACCGCCCCGAAACGCACGCTTCGAAGGTATACCGAGACGACCCCGTGGATGACCCGTGTGATGCTTGCTTGTGGTTGTATGAAATGTTTCCCGTGTGTGCTTCGTGCCCGTTTCGATCTTTTGTCGTGTTCCTCGGTTGCCTCGTCACCGACTCGTGGGAACCCGGCAACGGGATCGCCCCACCTTTCATCTCGTTTGACACGCTTCGTCATCTTTTGCACCGGACTCTCAACGAGTTACCGGTACCGAGTTGTTGCCTTTGCATCATTTCGGATCGTTGCCGTGGCACCCTTTCTTTCCACCACGGTGACAAATGCTTCTTATCTCTTATGTTAACCTTTTAATAAAATTGCATAAGCTTGATCATGTCATCCGCATCATTTTAACAACATTATAAATGTTTAATTGTTGTTTGCTTATAATTATTAAACATGCTCATGGGGATTTTCCGGATATGTTGTTGTTATTCTCCGGCCCCATTTAAAATGCCTAAATAGTGTAGTTTCTTTATGCTTCACCTCTTGCCATGTTAACCAACATTTAACTTGTCTTGTAAATAACAAGAGTCAACTAAATAAATAACATGTGGTGTTTCGTCAATATGCAACTCGTTGCATATTGATCTCCACTTAACTTGTAGATTTGTTTGTGCACTTTGCCATGCCTTGCATATTTAAACCGGACATGCATCATAATTGTTTGTGCATCGTATGCCATGTTTAAGCTTGTGTGTTTACCCTGTTGTTTCTTCCTTTCCGGTTGCTTCTCTTGTTAGCTTCGGTTTCGTTCCGGAGTTGTGAGGTTTCTCTCGTCTGTGTTGCTCCGTCTTCGTGGATCCGTTCTTCCCCCTTGTGGAATCCCAGGCAAGATGACCGAACCCGGATACCATTACTATCTTTGCCTATTGCTAGTAGTCTCGATCTATAGTTTTGCCTCGATGCCCATGTTCTTCTTGTCAGCCTCCTACTTGTAACCAATTGCCATGTTTAACCACCCTACCTATGCAAACCGTTGCTTGGCTAAGTACGCTTCGCTCAGCCCTTCTTATAGCATTGTTAGTTGCAGGTGAAGATTGAAGATGCTTGCTTCATGTTGAAGTTTGGTTGGGTTATATCACACTATATAAATGCTTAAAAATGAAATCATCTATATACTGGCAGGGTGGAAGGCTAAGCCTTTTGCTTGGTGTTTTGTTCCACTCATGCCGTTAGGAACCGTATAAACCGGTGTTATGTTCCTTGATTATGCGTTCCTAACACGGTTGGGGTGTATGGGACCCCCTTGATAAACCGCTAAGTGCTAAGTCTTTTCCAGCAAATCCCAACATTGGTACTATTTGCCTAATAACTAATAAAAAACTTGCATGTGGACTAGCTATCCCTTTTATTTTAATTCAACCCCCCGGGTCAGTGCTCCACATGAGTGTTGGTCCGAAACGAGCAGACTGCGGGGCCACCTCAAGGAAACTTGAGGTTTGGTAAAAACCTGTAGGATGACTCATCCGGTCGTGTCCTGAGACTTAGATACGCGCGGCTACTATCAGGGTGTCGACACGCCGGGAGGATTTGCTGGATTAGCCTTACCTTAGTTCGGTTTAACTTGAGCACGGGATTCCGAGAATACTCGGGTCTTCCCACCTATGGAGTTGCGACTCCGCGGATCGTGGGCTTGTAATGGGTCAAGTTGGAACACCCCTGCAGGGTTTTGAACTTTCGAAAGCCGTGCCCGCGGTTATGTGGCAGATGGGAGCTTGTTAATTCCGGTTGTAGATAACTTGACACAATGTTTCCAATACACTACCAGCGTGTGTTCCGTGACTGTCAATTTCCGAATAGGGATTCGGGAGTTGAACACGGTGGGGTTATGTTTGACCGGATTTAGTTAGGATCACTTCGTGATCATCTCTCGACCGAGGCACTTCTCTTCTCGCTCTCTATTACGTAAGATAGTGCTAGTTGCTGCTGCAGACTCCTGTTTTTATCCTTCACCTCATTTTCTTTCTTCAGCCTTATCCTCACCCAAGGCTTAAATAGTCTTGTTACCCGGGAACGGGATTGCTGAGTCCTCTGTGGCTCACAGTTACTTCACCACACCAGATGCAGGTTCAGCCGAGTTCGATGCAGGAGTTGGATCAGTTCTTCACCGGGAGCTCGATGAAGAGTTTGGCTGTTTGTTTGTGACGTTTCGATGTTCAGTAGTGGTTTCTACTAGGATTCGATCCTGACCTGTGGCTTTATGTTGTTTTGGTATCTTTCTTTTGGTTCTTCACCCGTAGTCGGGTTGTGATGTTTTGAATGATGTATTGCTTATGTAATGTATTGTGTGAAGTGGCGAGTGTAAGCCAACTATCTCCTTTTGCATTTTAATCCCTCTTTTACATGAGTCGTGCAAAGATACCAAACTTGAGATCATTCTAGGATGGGCTTATACCTTTAAGTCGTGCCTCGACACGTAGGAGGTATAGTCCCATCCTGGGCATTACACCCATGATGTTCACTAGTGATGTCTCTCTCTCCCAAAAGACGATAAAACAACAAAGCAAGGTAAACAAATTACAGCTGGGCAATTGACAGGATTATGTGCGCAAACCAATGCTAACTATGCTGCAAAGAAAGGTAGAGGCTCAAAAGCATGGGCGGTACTCCAAGGCAAGTAGACCAAAATCCATCTGCATCTACTACTAATCATCCACCTTGAGATATCTATCCAGAACATCTCGCTGGTATTAAGTTGTGAATCCCACCCAAAGTGTAAACTCAAAGCAACAGACAACTGCATTAAAAGAACTTTGCGTAAAGTAAACAATCCTTGCACCCGCAAGTACAAGCACCGTTGTTTTCTCCCTTGTGGCAACAGCACATCCCCTAGACTCATGTTTCTGTCACTCAAGCTAGTCATCAGGGGGCATGAACCCACAATCAAGCATAACGCTCCCTCTTGGAGTTACTACCTACTACTTGGCCAAAGCAATAAACAGCAACGGAGAACATGCAAGAATTACTCAAGAACAAAGATATAAAAGAGGTGAATCAAATATATTACTCAAACACAATCTGAACATAGTCTCATAATCCATCAGATCCTAGCAAACTCAGCAAAGCAACAGCAGAAAGATTAAATATGTGCCTCGATCATGTAGGGCAGCTCACGAGGTCTAAACCATGAAGAGCAAAGAGGGGAGGAGAACATCACATAGCTACTGATCATGGACCCATGGTCCAAGCTGGACTACTCACGACTCATCCGGGAAGCGTCCATGGTGGTGGAGAAGCTCCCGGTGGTGGTTCTCCCCTCCGGCAGGGTGCCGGGAAGAGTTCTCCTGATGCTCCCGATCTTGGAAGCGCTGCGGCGGCGGAACAGAGGCGAGATCGCGAAAAAGGGTTCTGTCCTCGAGGGTTTCGGGACGAGAGGGATATATATGCGAAGGGGGGCAGCCAGAGGCGGAGCAGGGGCCCCAGGCGCCCCCCTGGCGCGGCCAGGGGTGGGGCCGCGCCAGGTGGCCGCCTGGGCCTCCCCTGGCTCCCCTCTGGCCCATCTTTGGTTCTTCGCGAAGCTTCCTGTACGCTGATTTTTCCTATATTTTTCCTGGAATTTTTGGAGTACTTTTAATATGGGGGAAACCTGAAATAGAAAAACAGCAGAAAACAAGAACTGGCACTGTGGTGCACTGAGTTAATAGGTTAGTCCAAATATGATCAAAAGTGTATGGAAGTGCATCAATATCATAGCAATATCACACAAAAGAAGCATGGAGCAAGCAGAAATTATAGATACGTTTTGGACATATCAGGTCACTAGGGGGCTTCCTGTTCAAACATAGGTCGTATTCGAACCACAGACAACATAACCAAACTCACTAGGGGGCTTCTTGATCGTATTCGAATCATAGCTTAACCCCTTTTGGGTCCGACTTGGATCGTATTCGAATCCACTAATCGGCGCAATGTCAAAGCCACTGGGGGCTACGTGATCGTATTCGAATCCTAGCTTAACCCCTTTGGTCCAGTGTATATGATCGTATTCGAATCATAGCTTAAACCCCGTTTGGGTCCGCCTTGGATCGTATTCGAATCCACTGATCGGCAAAATCTCAAGGCCACTGGGGCTACATGAACGTATTCGAATCCTAGCTTAACCTCTTTGGTCCGGTTTACTGATCGTATTCAAATCAGAAGCCTCAAATATGGAGCCTGGCAGCTCGTGAAAAGCCAAGAGCTTGAGGGCCGCTCTTAAAAAAATGCCTAGAGCTTAAAGGCCGCTCACAAAAAGCCTGGAGCCTGGCAGCTCGCAAAAAGCCTCGACTACATGGTCTTATTTGCCAAAAAATGCTTTGTTTTTGCGATTTTATAAGTTTTTGTGGTTAACCAAGTCTATTGATCCGGGATTGGGCAACTGCAAGGTTGACCATATATCTACAAAATTAAAGTCTGGGTCATGAACACCAGCGAGAGTTAAACCGGCGTTCATCGTAACCCGGATCGACCATCATATTAAGCCGACAAAAGAACTAAGGGTTTCATCAGCACCCGTGCCTTACATTATGCCTGCCGGGTTAAGGTCTACAGGTACATTTAATCACAGGTAAGATAATGACCGGTGTTTATTAAACCGGCCTGGCTTTTGACTATAAGTCGGCAGTATGGGAAAGATAATGACCGGTGTTTATTAAATCGGCCTGGCTTTCGACTATAAGTCGCCAGTATGAGATAAAATAATGACCGGTGTTTATTAACCCGGCCTGGTTGTGATCAAATATCACTGGAACCGGTTTTCAAACCGGATTATATTATTAAAATCTTTAATAGCCAACATGGCTGGATTTTTATTTATGATTATCAATATTATGATTGAGGTTTTCAAAGTCGCTTTAAGCGCAATGGATATTATTTCATCGATGGAAGTGCTTTATTCTACAAAGGAATAGTCCCGATTTGCTGCAGGCTTACAACCCGGCACTTGGGGGCTACATTATTCAAATTGAGATTACATCAGATACACAAGTCTCATGTCGCTGCAAGCATGCACCATGACACTTGGGGGCTAATGCAAAGTCATTTTTTGCTCACCTTATTGAAGACCCGACTCATCACATCATATTGAGCCAGCCCTTGGGGGCTACCAATCGCTCCTGTCAATAATTCAAGGTACACAAGTATTAATCCATTATATTGAAGGGTCCACTGCTCAGTTCGTAAAGCACAAAGCTCTTAACCTTGTGGACGTGGGTTCAAACCCCACGATGGAAGTTACATTATATAATGTTATTTTCAATGATTATATCTACAAAGTCCCTGCTCATTATTGCATAATGACCCGGCACTTGGGGGCTACACTGATTGAAGTTTTTTGAGCATTATGCAAATTACAAGTCCCAGGTTGATGCAAGCATGACAACCCGGCACTTGGGGGCTACATAGGTGGAATATTCAGTTTTTACTAGTGACTGGGATGAACAATCTGGATTTCTTCAAAGTTGCAACATTTATATTGAAACAAGTCTTAAGATATCAATATGTTCTCCTCTTAAGACTTGGGGGCTACAGGTAATATGCATATAAAGGAGGAACATCTTCAAATTCTCAGTTTTGGGTAAGTCCGGAAGATTAATTGTGTGACCCGGTGTTGGCAACAATCATAACCCGGCGTCTGTAAACAGTCATGACCCAGGATCATCAGTTTTTATAACCCGGCAATTTTTGGCAATCATAAACCGGCAAGTTCTACATCTTCAAGCTGGCTGGATATCAGTTGAATATTTCGAAGACCAATATTTTTGTCAAGTCAGAGCATTGAAGGCCGATTCAAATGGATTCTTGATTTACAATATTTCTTATACAAACAAGTTGATTATGAAGCTCGTCTGTTGACCCGGATTTTCTAGAAGAAGGAAAGGACAAGGACATAAGGATGGTCAGGTGCCGGTTTACAAGAATTCTTAACCCGGAGCACAACCTATCAAATTTATTCTTGTGGTTATTTTGCAGCATAAGTTTACCATGGATAAATCCAAGCTAAACTGGGGCCTAATGTCGGGGATATACCCCGCGGTGTAACCCGACCAAAAGTATAACCCGGCCGGTCTTGGCGGTTTTACTTAAGAGACGGTTTACACTTGGTGATTCACTGGAGATCCATCATAACCAGACGGTTTACAAGCAACCCGCCTGAATAATATCACTCACTGGTAACCCGGCTAGCGGATCACGGATGACAAGACCCAAGGCCCAGAAGGCCGGTTCATGTTATGGTGGGCCGTTTTATGAAGAAAGCATAAGGAATATTCTCCTACAAAGGAAGCAAGACTAGGACTCCTTGTAATAGAGTAATCCTAATCCTACTAGGACTAGTCATGTAACCCGCCCCTTCAACATATATAAGGAGGGGCAGGGCTCCCCAAAGAGGGACAAGCTACAAGCAGACAAGTTCTCACAAGTTTCTAGGGCTAGACACCAAGAGCCGGTTTACCGGCGACACCATGAGGATCATAATGAGATCTAGCCTCAAACAGCACTTAGGGTTATTACCGGATGATGTTTCCCGGGGCCCGAAGCTGTCTAAACCCTTGTCTTGCATCGCGTCTCTCGATTCCGCTCAACCCCTCTCAAGCTACTATATAGATGTGCGGCCTCACGACTAAGTCCGCTAAACCGGACATCTGGCGTGACAATTCCACGACAGTCATCATGCCGGTTCAAAATCTTTGGTAGCTAAAGCTTTTCGTCATGGGTTCTACTGGCTGACGGCTCATGCCGATGCAGAGGACTTGGTCAGAAAATGTGATGCTTGCCAGAAATTCTCACGGCGTGCTCATATACCGGCTCAAGAATTGAGGATGATTCCAATTACTTAGCCGTTTGCGACTTGGGGGCTAGACATGGTCAGACCCTTTAAAAGATCTCCAGATAAGAAGACCCACCTTCTGGTGGCGGTGGATAAATTTACCAAGTGGGTTGAGGCGGAACCAGTCATCAAGTGTGATGCGGCAACGGCGGTTCAATTCATCAAGAAGGTGATTTTCCGGTTTGGCTTTCCACACAGCATCATAACTGATAATGGTACCAATTTATCCAAGGGAGCTATGGAGGAGTTCTATCAACGAGAGCACATCCGCCTTGATGTATCATCAGTAGCTCACCCCCAATCCAATGGTCAAGCTGAGAGAGCCAATCAAGAGATTTTGAGAGGCATCAAACCCCGGCTTATGGTCCCTTTTGCAGAGGACGCCGGGTTGTTGGGTGGAGGAATTACCCTCTGTGTTATGGAGCATCAACACTACACCTAACAGGTCTACAGGTTACATGTCTTTCTTCATGGTATATGGAGCTGAAGTGGTCCTTCCCAGTGACATCTGTCATGATTCGCCGCGGGTGGCGGCTTACGTCGAAGCTGATAAAGAGAAGGCACGGCAAGACGCGTTGGACCGGCTGGATGAGGAACGTGACACGACAGCAGCTCAATCAGCGATTTATTAGCAAGATCTGCGCCGGTACCACAGTCGCCGGGTTAAAACTAGAACGTTTCAAGAAGGAGACCTAGTGCTCCGGCTCATCCAACACCAGACAGACATGCACAAGCTACCCCCACCTTGGGAAGGACCCTTTGTGGTCAGCAAGAACCTACACAATGGATCATACTACCTCGTCGACGTTCGAGAACATAAGGACTCACGTACTGCGGAGGAGGAAACCAGACGGCCGTGGAACATCGCTCTTCTTCGACCTTACTACACCTGAGCCATATGCTCCACTTTATGTACATAACTTTGCAATGTATATATTATGATCAATATAATAAACCGGCGTCCCCGTTAAAGCGGGGTATCTGCTGCTTTTTTCTTAAGAGTTTGTCACATGGGGGCTTCTGTGTGCAAAGGAGTTACTATGGCCTCTTAAACCGGCTATTAAACCAAGACCATCATAAGAGCATAGCTATGGTTGCTTCGGCAATCCAGCTATCAAAGCCCACATGATGATGAGGGGCAAAAGAGAGTTTGATGCATAGCACAACTCAAACATAGGCACCCGAGGAGCATAGCTCAAAATGCTGCCTGGGGGCTCCTGACGCATAGCATCAACGAGTTGACAACCCTTGTAGTAGGCTATCAAGCCACGGCTTGGAAGCCTGGTGTATACACATAAAACCCCGGATTAGCCTACCTGCTTTAAGTAAGTCACTCCGCCCAGGTAAACCTGGTATGACCCGTCGAACGTTTCACAAGTCAATCTTTTTACAGACCCTGAACTTGGCAACGTTAAATTGACGATTGGTTAAGGATTGAGGTCCATCTTAACAGGCTTTGTAAAATGGTTAATTCAGTAGCCTGGCAGCTGATACATCTCCGTCATATCTATAATTTTTTATTGCTCCATGCCAATATTCTACAACTTTCATAAACTTTTGGCAACTTTTTATACTATTTTTTGGGATTAACATATTGATCCAGTGCCAGTTCCTGTTTGTTGCATGTTTTTTGTTTCGCAGAATATCATATCAAATGGAGTCCAAACGGAATAAAAACGGACGGAGATTTTTTTTGGAATATATGTGAATTTTGGGAAGCGAAACTAACACGAGACGATGCTCGAGTGGGCCTCGAGGGTGGGGGCGCGCCCCCTGCCCAGGGCGCGCCCTGGGCCCTCGAGGCCACAACGTAAGGCGGTTGATGCCCTTCTTTCGCCGCAACAAAGCTAATTTCCGGATAAAATTCATGTCAAAAGATTAGCCCAATCAGAGTTACGGATCTTCAGGAATTTAAGAAACGGTGAAGGGCCAGAATCTGAGAATGCAGAAACAGAGAGAGAGAGAGAGAGACAAAGAGACAGATCCAATCTCAGAGGGGCTCTCGCCCCTCCGCCGCCATGGAGGCCATGGACCAGAGGGGAAACCCTTCTCCCACCTAGGGAGAAGGTCAAGGAAGAAGAAGGAGGAGGGGGCTCTCTCCCCCTCGCTTCCGGTGGCGTCGGAGTGCCACCGGGGCCATCATCGTGTGACGGCGATCTACGCCAACACCTCCGTCATCTTCACCAACATCTCCATCACCTTCCCCCATCTATCTACAGCGGTCCACTCTCCCGCAACCCGATGTACCCTCTACTTAAACATGGTGCTTTATGCTTCATATTATTATCCAATGATGTGTTGCCATCCTATGATGTCTGAGTAGATTATCGTTGTCCTATCGGTGATTGGTGAATTGCTATGATTGATTTAAATTGCTTGTGGTTATTTTGCTGTTTTGGTGCCCATCATATGAGCGCGCGCGTGGATCACACCATAGGGTTAGTTGTATGTTGATAGGACTACGTATTGGAGGGGAAGAGTGACAGAAACGTCAACCTAGCGTAGAAATTGATGCATATGGGATTGAAGGGGGACCAATATATCTTAATGCTATGGTTGGGTTTTACCTTAATGAACGTTAGTAGTTGCGGATGCTTGTTAATAGTTCCAATCATAAGTGCATAGAATTCCAAGTAAGGGATGACATGCTAGCAGTGGCCTCTCCCACATTAAACTTGCTATCGGTCTAGTAACGTAGTCAATTGCTTAGGGGCAATTTCGCAACTCCTACCACCACTTTTCCACACTCGCTATATTAACTTTAGTTGTGTCTTTATCTTAGCAGCCCCTAGTTTTATTTACATGCTCTTTATATTCTTGCAAACCTATCCCACAAAAACTACAAACTAATTCTAGTTTCATACTTGTTCTAGGTAAAGTAAATGTCAAGCGTGCGTAGAGTTGTATCGGTGGTCGATAGAACTTGAGGGAATATTTGTTCTGCCTTTAGCTCCTCGTTGGGTTCGACACTCTTACTTATCGAAAAATGCTACAACTGATCCCCTACACTTGTGGGTTATCAGCAGCTCATAAAAAGCCTCGAATTTGGAGCCTGGCAGCTCGTAAAAAGCCTTGACTACAAGGTTTTATTTGACAATGTCTTTTTTGATATTTGATAAAAAATATATCTTCGAGGTCATTGGTGTTTATCCAAGTCCATTGATTCGGGGAGTGGGTGACTATAAGTTGCCACTACAATACACCAGCGTCTACAGAACCTGGTCTAGTTTGATTATAAATCGCCAGCGCGGTCTACAGCTAAACCGGAGTTTATCATAACTCGGCACGGTTCCATCATGAACCGGCAAATGATCAAGGGAGTCATCAACACTTGCAACTTGGATCATTGTCTTTACTACCGATTATTGATTAAGGCCAATAGCGCAAAACTTAATCACAGGTATGATATATGTTTCATATTTTATATACAGTTCAGGTTAAAAACCTAGACCATGTATTTGGGCACCATGACCCGTCCGGCGATAAACCGCCAGGACACTTTAAACTTTGTCTTATGCAGAAACAAGTGGAATAAACTGTTAAAAACATCGTAAGCAGTAAGAATTATGAAGTTGCCAGATGAAGCAATGTCATACAAAGGAGAATATGTGTGAAAACGTAAAGTGTTTCAGCTACCCTATTACAAGGCGCTAGATAGCCCAAAAGAATATCTGTTTTTTGTCTAAAGTGCTGGGACATAATATCTAAACCGGCACCGGTTTAGGAATCTGCGTCAGCTCGGTGTAAAGGTTATGGATCGACTTGCTCCGACTCCTCGACATTCTCTTCTAGCAGCTGGAAGTCAGTGGTTGCCCAATTGATCTTGGTCAGCGCTTTGAAAACAACCTCATCGCTCACGAGTTCAGACGGATCAATATCAGGAGCGCAAGTGTGCTTACGGACGGGCGAGATGAGATCTTCAATCTCGTAAGCCGGAGGGTCGACCCGCAAGTTCTCACCATTATAACCCAGATGATAACGAGACATATCAGCCTCATCAGATAGTTTGCTGGCCAAAGGCCGCATTTCTCTTGTTAGACCACGCAAATTGCTATCTGTGAATGCTGATCCGTCCTCTTTCATGCTAGGATAGCCATTCATTACTTCTGCCAGATCAAGGTCAGGCACCCAAGCTTTCGCTCGTGTTAAGGCCATCAAGGCACCCGCCCTTGCAGATGATTTCTTCAGCTCTACGAGACGGCAGGCAGAATTGATAACTTTTCCAAAGTGCCCTTGATCGTTGTGGGAGCGGTTTATTGTGGGAAGCAGTGCAGACAATCCGTTGAGCACCGGAATACAACTGCTCTATGAAAGTGTATGCGGCCTTCAATTTCCTACGCATGTCAGTACCAAGATGAGCAATACGTTTTCCTGCATCAAAAGAGTTTGAGTTAAACCGGAAAGTGCGGAAATATCATATTCAGGATTATGTTAAGTATATTTACCAAAGACAGCGATGGTCATGGCGTTTATGTGCTGCTTTAAACAAGACAGTTCTTCTGTCACGGGATGGAGAGCAACCTCTACATCAGTTGCCCTTTTTTCCAAAGCGGCTTTTTCAGCATCCCAATCCGCCCGCTCCTTCTGGATGTCCTTCTTCAATTTTTCCATATTTGCCAAGGCAAGGGTCAGTTCATCCTTGACACTCGAGGCGGCGGTCTATTAAAATTTCAGTGCATCTTGAAGTTCAGCCACCTGAGTGTCTTTCTGGTTTAGATCACCCTGTCAAGAATAAGAGCATATTATACATTGATGAAACATATTTAAAGTCCCAAGCACATAACGAGTTATACACTTGGCACTTGGGGGCTAATGTGTATTTGCGGTTATCAGACATTTTTCCAATAAAGTCTCAAGCACATAACAAGTTATGCACTTGGCACTTGGGGGCTAATGCGGCATTGTTCAGAAATGATTACAAACTGAAGTCCCGGTTCATCTTGAAGAGATAAACCGGCCCTTGGGGACTACGCATGTGAAAAGACTCAATGGATATTCTGAAGTCTCGGTTCATCCTAAAGGAATGAACCGGCCCTTGGGGGCTACGATGGAGTAAAGGCAAGCTACAAGACTTACGCAAGAATAAAGTGCAAGATAAAGCAGAAAGTTACCTCATAGCGTTCCTTCATCATATTTACTAAACCGGCTTCATGATCACGGTTGGTGTACAGCCGGTTCAGATGATCGGAATGGAGCTCTTGAGCACTAAGTTGAGCATAAGTGGAAAAGTCAGCACTCCATTTTCCTTTGTCCTTGCCAGAAATTTCATCCTTCGCAGTATGCTTGGACAAGGCAATAGGTTCACTAGGAGCTTTGTAACCAAATCCAGTGATCTGAACTTCTTCGGTTGAAGCGGCCGTGGGTTTAGCCGGGCTAGCAGGAGCGTTGCTGGCTCGGACAGGACTGGCCGGGTCAATGCCACGATCCATTGGAGCACTCCCTTGATCAACAAAGACTTCATGGTCCATGGGAGGAGGATCATCATGCAAAGTGTCAATGTTCTCTTCAGCAAGTTCAGGATCCCTTGCCAGTTCAGGAATCGCATCATCACCTTCCGGCTTATTCAGCTTAGCCTTTTTACTAGGCTTGGGCTTACTGGACAAGTTAAAGGTGACGATAGTCAGAGGAGTAAAGAAAGAGGTCAAGGTAGCAAAATGACAAAACTTACCCATGAACAGTCTTAAGGGGAGGAATCTGCGTAGCTGTTGACTCGCCAGAGGATGAATGAGGAGTTTCCTGGTAATTCAAGTCAGACGGATTAAGAGGCTATCGAATATGACCTGCTTTGGGATAAAGAGCGTCTGGAGTGTATAAAACCTCTGAGCAACGCCTCCGGGCTGGTGTGTGTGGTAAACCGGTGGATTCAATAGCATGGCCACTGTGCTGCGTGGTGCGAAGCTTCATGTTGATGTTTCTTCAAAAGAAAGTTTGGGTCCAAGTAAGCGAAAGGGTGAGAAAACTGTACTTTCCGGCTTGCTCGACAAATTTTTGGTGTTGGCAGAGGTTCTGAACCGGAAGAAAGAGTAATTACCTCAATATCATCCGCCTTGCTGCCTTCAGCGTGTCCCTGGGTACAATCATTGTTAGTAAAGATGCAAGTAAAGAAAACCAAGAGAGTCAAGTAATACCTCCGAGACCAGTTCATCATCCTCCGGATTGGATTTAGACACATCAGTAGTTTTCTTCTTGACGTATTTCTTAACAGCTTTGGTTTTTTGGCGAGGCACCTTCGCCGGTTTTTCCTGGACCTTCCTCTTCCAGAATGGGTCATTACCCTGTTGAAGATTATAAAGTCATTCAGGAGGAGTATTAAAAACAGACAGGAAATAAGGCAAAAACAAGGCAGGGGAAAACTTTACTGATGGCGGTTTGTTGAATTCACAGAAGGGAGCCAATCCGGTTTGACTGCAAGTTTCTACCGGTTCATTCAGCAGTTTTTTGACAGACTCGTTGATCTCATTCTCTGATAGCACATCTTCTGTATGGCGCAGAGGATCTTTGGGATTTCCAGTATATTCGCACATTAAACCGGAACGCCGGCTTAGCGGGAGAATGCTCCAGGAAATCGAACAACGAACGAAATCAACTCCTATTAAGCCATTTGCGATGAAGGCTCGAAGCTTTGAGAGTTGAGGAGCATATTTGGCCCGTTCCTGGGCACTTAGCCGTTGAGGAAAGGGATGGTCCTCAGAAAGCCGGTGGGAACGATAACCCGGCAGCGTATTCTCATTTTCCGGAGAGGTGTCTAAACAATAAAACCAAGTTTGATTCCACTCTTTGGGGTGGCTGTGGTGATTGGCGTGAGGAGAACTAACGTCCTTTCTCTTTTGAATGGACATCCCGCCAAGTTCAGTGTTTGGACCGTCAGAAAATTCCATCCGACGGTTTAAGTGGAAGAAATCCCGGAATAATTCAACTGATGGCTCCTCTTGCAGATAAGCTTCACAGAAAACTTGGAAATTGCAGATGTTGGACACAGAATTGGGCCCAATGTCTTGAGGATGGAGTTGAGAATCAACTAGCACATCACAGAAAAACTTTGACCCGGGAGGACTGAAACCCCGGGCTAAATGATCAAGGAAAACAATAACTTCTCCCTCTTTGGGCTTTGGAGGACACTCTGATCCGGGGACTCTCCAGTGAAGGACATTTTTTGGGCCTAAAACGCCAACTTCGGCCCGGTTTTGCAATTCTTCCTCATTAATCCGGGACTGGACCCAGTTGCAGAAGGTGAACTGCTTGGCTTGCTTTGCCATTTTGAACGAAAATCTGAAAATATAGTGAAGCACCGGTTTACGATTTGTGCAGAGTTAAACCGGCAGTGTTTTGAAAGGTACTTACAGACGGTGGTTTAAGCAGGGGCCTAATGGTATCTACCGGTTTATAGACTTTTCTAAAAAGCCAAACCGCCAATAAGAATATGAAAGATGCAGATCTATGGGGAAACAAGTTCTGTAATATCAGTGAAGAAGTTACGGATCTACAGCAGGTCGGAAATTCCTATATATTCATGGTATATATTCAACAGATATAACAGTGGCTTCGACAAGCACAATCTAAACTAATACTTTGGGGAAGGAAAAGGGGACCCTAAGGAGGCGGAGTCACTACTACGTTTGCAGAGTAGAGACGATTAGATCTACACTGATTAATGGAGCCATGACGAAGAACTACGAAGAACAGTGCCTACCCGTGAACTCTTGTTGAGAAGAAACCCTAATGAGATCTATGTGTGGGGAAAGAAAGAACTTACCCGAGTCAACGGATGCGGAGGCGCACCGGCGATTTTCTGACCCAACCAGGTTGATGCAGCGGCCAAATCTCGATGAAGATGCAGAGCTCGAAGGCGGCGGCGGAGCTTGGGTACGAGCAGGCGCGAGGAAGAAGAAGAGGCAAAGGAGCAAGGGGGGAAAAGGAGATGCCCCTCTGCCCTATTTATAAGCCGAAAGATAAAACGGCAGGCGCGGGAATCGAGGAGCCAGAAAAGTGGATATGGGACGATATTATCGCCTCGATCTTCGGAAGCTTTTAATGAGTAAAAAATAAAAAACATGTACAAGTATTAAATGGGCAAATGATGTCACGCTGATTTAAAGTGATCCAGGAGGATGACGTCACGGCGGTTTATGAAGCATTTGAAGCTGCGGAAGGTGAAATCTTTGCAAGACGATGAAGATTGACATGAACAGGTTCAAATCAATCTGGGGCCTAATGTCGGGGATATTACTACTAGGTATAAACCGCCCAGGAGGGGCCGGTTTATGCCTATCAAGATTACTTCTACTGAAGCCCAGCAGAGCATGAAGTAAGACGCTTTAGTCCAAGAAGCTTAAAGCCCAAGAAGTATTAGGGCCCATGATTTGTAAACCGCCATACGGTGTGTAACTTGTGATGTATAATAGGAAATATAGAGACCGAGCCGGACACGTTTATGAACCAGCTTCGGGACTCTCTAAACCTGCCCGGGCGTCATCTCATGTATATAAAGGGACGACCCGGCGACGGTTCGAGGACGGAGAATAACAACTCGAGACACAGGCAAAGCGTATTCGCTCCCTGGTCATCGAAACCCTAGCAATACCAACCCAAACTAGAAGTAGGCTTTTACCTTCATCGAAGGGGCCGAACTAGTATAAACCCTTGCGTCCCTTGTCCGCTTTAACCCCTTTAAGCTAACCCGTAGTGATGGCCTCACGACTAAGTCCTTTCGTTAGGACATCTGCCGTGACAAAACCACGACACGGTGTGTTTGTCGAGCTCCGATGAATTGTAATTTTATGATCAAGGTTATCTATGAAAGATATTTGGTTCTTCTCTGAACTTTTTATGTGTGCTCATAATATCCTTGCAAGTCTCTTCGAATTGTTGGTTTGGTTTGGCCTACTAGATCTATAGTTCTTGCAATAGGAGAAGTGCTTGGCCTTGGGTTCAATCTTGCGATGTCCTTTCCCAGTGACAGTAGGGGCAGCAAGGCACGTATTGTATTGTTGCCATCGAGGATAAAAGATGGGGTTTACATCATATTGTTTGAGTTTATCCCTCTACATCATGTCATCTTGCTTAAGGCGTTACTATGTTCGTATGAACTCAATACACTAGATGCATGCTGGATAGTGGTCGATGTGTGGAGTAATAGTAGTAGATGCACGCAGGAGTCGGTCTACTTGTCTCGGACGTGATGCCTATATACAATGATCATGCCTAGATAGTCTCATAATTATTCGCTTTTCTATCAATTGCTCGACAGTAATTTGTTTACCCGCCGTAGAATATCGTTATCATGAGAGAAGCCACTAGAGAAAACTATGGCCCCCGGTGATGGGCCTCGAACCCCTCGTTGGTTACCCCAAGTGGAAGGTGTAAGATGCAGTAAGTAGAAGTGTTTTCCCCTAGCAAAGATGCCAAGGATCGAATCCCCAGAGACTCCTAGGTTCAACAAGTAGGTGTCAACTGCTAACGGCGCAATTAGCAATCAACGTGGACCTGCACACAGATACAAATAACTTTGCTCCCAACGAGTACAGAGAGGTTGTTAATCTCTCCGGCCTTGTAGTTCACAAAGGGTTAAAAGCAATATGATAGTAGTGATAGATAGTGTTTTGCAATAGTAAGTAAATAGCGAAAAGTAAATAGTGGATGTGATCAATGATGGTAATATGGACCGGAGTCTCATGATGTTCACTAGTGATGTCTCTCTCCCAAAAGACGATAAAACAGCTATGTGAGGTAAACAAATTATAGCTGGGCAATTGACAGGACCACGAACGCAAACCAATGCTGACTACATTGCAAGAAAGGTTGAGGTTCAAAGCATGGGCGGTACGCCAAAGTAAGTAGACCGAAATCCATCAATATCTACTACTAATCATCCACCTTGAGATATCTATCCAGAACATCTCGCTGGTATTAAGTTGCGAGTCCCACCCATAGTGTAAACTCAATGCAACAGACAACTGCATTAAAAGAACTTTGTGTAAAGTAAACAATCCTTGCACCCGCGGGCACAAGCACCGTTGTTTACCCCCTTGTGGCAACAGCACATCCCCTAGACTCATGTTTCTGTCACTCAAGCTAGTCATCGAGGGGCATGAACCCACAATCGAGCATAACGTTCCCTCTTGGAGTCACTACCTACTACTCGGCCAAAGCAATAAATAACAACGGAGAACATGCAAGAATTACTTATGAACTAAAATATAAAAGAGGTGAATCAAATATATTACTCAAGATCAATCTGAACATAATCTCATAATCCATCGGATCCCAGCAAACTCAACATAGCAACAGCATAAGGATTACATAGGTGCCTCGATCATGTAGGGCAGCTCACGAGGACTAATTAGTGAAGCACAAGAACGGGAGGAGAACATCACATAGCTACTGGTCATGGACTCATGGTCCAAGGGAGACTACTCACGAGTCATCCGAGAGGCGTCCATGGTGGTGGAGAAGCTCCCGGTGGTGATCCTCCCCTCCGGCAGGGTGCCGGGAAGAGTTCTCCTGGTGCTCCCGATCTTGGAAGCGGCGGCGGCGGCGGAACAGAGATGGGATCGCGAAAAGGGTTCCTCTTCTGAGGGTTACGGAGGACCCTTTAAATATATGCCAAAGTAGGGCACCGGGGGAGCCTCGGAGGGCCCAGGCGCCCCCCCGGCGCGGCCCAGGGGGGGCGCGCCCACAGGGCGCCTGGAGCCCCTGTGCCCCCCCCCCCAGGCTGCCCTTCGGAGGCAGTGTTGTTTCCGGATCGCTGATTTTTTATATAATTTTTCTGGATTTTTCTGGGCAGTTCTCGAAACGTGAAAACCTGAAATACAAAAACAGCCGAAAACAGAAACTGGCACTGGGGTGCACTGGATTAGTAAGTTAGTCCAAATATGATCAAAAGTGTATGGAAGTGTATGAATATCATAGCAATATCACCCAAAAGTGGCATGGAGCAAGCAGAAATTATAGATACGTTTTGGACGTATCAACATCCCCAAGCTTAATTCCTGCTCGTCCTCGAGTAGGTAAATGATAACAAGAATAATTTCTGTGGTGACATGCTATTAACCATATAGGACTTTCTCATAGTCATATGACAAAAGCTTACTGAGACAATGATTCTAAAGTAATTAAGTTGCCTCAAGAGAAAATCACAATTGACTGAAAGTTTTACAACATGAAACTGAAACATCAAAAAGATTTGCAATGAACATGATGTGCAAATATGATAAAGTGATATCTAGCTTGCCCCCTTTAGTGATGCAAAACATAAATGCAGGGGCACCTTCAAGGTTTAAGTGATGATTAGATACAATCATTTCAGAATAAACGATATCACAATCATGCAAAAGACAATGCTACTTTGGGACAATGCACATTACACTCAGAATGACAATCATGCTCTCAGTAGTTGGTGCTTTAACATAAAAGTAAAAGAAAGGTTAAGTGCTAGAGCTTTTTATTTTGAAAACATGGAAGCAATTGTGTCAACGGTAGTAGTACTTCATATGTGTCATGCATAAAACATCCTATAAGTTGCAAGCCTCATGCATCGAATACTAATAGTGCTCGCTCCTTGTCCTAATTAGCTCGGATCCCCATGGGTTATCATTGCATTGCATATGTTTTAACCAAGTGTCACAAAGGGGTACCTCTATGCCACCTGTACAAAGGTCCAAGGAGATAAATCGCATTTGATTTCTCGTTTTTGATAGATCTCAACTTGAGGACATCCATACCGGGACAACATAGAAAATAGATGATGGACTCCTCTTTAATGCATAAGCATATTCTCATAAGAGATTGAGGATTAAGGCCCAAGCTAAAACTTCCACCATGATGCATGGCTTTGGTTGGCGGCCCAATGTTCTTCTCTAACAATATGCATATTAATTCAACCCACAGTAAATCACCCTTACTTCAGACAAGACGAACATGCATAGCAACTCACATGATATTCAACAAAAGTGTGACAGTTGATGGCGTCCCCAGAAACATGGTTACCGCTCAGCAAGCAACTTATAAGAAATAAGATACATAAGCAACATATTCTTTACCACAATAGTTTTTAGGCTACTTTCCCATGAGCTATGTATTGCATGGTTAGTTTGCTTAGTGCAGGTGGAGGTTAGCAAAAGACTGGGAGCGACCAACTAAGAGAGCAATGACGGTCATAATCATGCAGAGCGACAAATCAATATTGAATCAGGCATGGTAGTTATATCGCTACTCAGAAATAAAAGATCATCAAGGCTTGACAGACTTTCTTTACAGTCTTGAATTTGCGTGAGCATACGCCAAGTCAATCAAAATAAATTCTTGAAGGAAGATATTACTAAACCATACCATATCATAGGCAAACAAACCAAGTTGGTATTCCAATAACACATTGGGAACCCCCCAGCTATTTGAGATTAACCAAAAGAAAACCTGAACTACTAAGCACCATCATGAAAGTAGCATCTTTATCATAGACACATTAACCCATGCAACGGAAGCAAACTCTCTTAATAAAGTGAGCATGGTAATTAAAGAGAGTTCAAGCAACCAACTAAATAAAAGCTCTTGAAAAGATAAGCATGAATACTAAGAGCAGAGCACGATAGTAGCTATTAAAAGACAAAGAACACACACAGCATAGATAGACATGAAAATTCTATGTAATGTTCTAGGTAGAAGTGGAGCGTGTTTCACTCCCACATAAAGGAATGCTGGGTTCCGACTCGTTATGAAAAACTAAAAAGAAAACTAAAAGCAAGACGCTCCAAGCATAGCACATAACATATGAAGTGATAAAAATATAGCGAAACGAAAGACGAACTGATAATGTTGATGGAGAAGGGGATGCACGGGGGCATCCCCAAGCTTAGACGCTTGAGTCTCCTTGAATATTTCTTGGGGGTGCACGGGGGCATCCCCAAGCTTGAGCGCTTGACACTCCTGAATCTTTTTATCATCTTCCCTCGCACACTTGAAAACTCCCTTCATACATAACTCATCATAATCTGATTAGCGAGGTTAGTACCCTTAATAAAATAATTATACCTTGCTGGAAATAAGGATATTCTTGAAGTTCTACTGTTTCTCAAGATTGCCAAAAGGTTTTTGCAAAGAAAAAGCAAGTTCTTAATTTGCAAAGTGAAGGTAAGGCAAAACAGGACAGAATCTGTGAAAAACAGAACAGCAGGCAGTAATTGACCTGTTCGGGATACTTCTTCAACTCAAATTAAAAAACTCAGAACTGACGCACGAAAGACAATTATATAGAGAACGCTGTCGAAAAAATTTAGACCAAAAAGATGATCTGGTGATTTTATACGAATTTTTCTATCCAAGGACAGAATATGTTTCCTGGACAGCACCTCACAACTTTTGAACTTTCTAGCAATCGGAGGCTATACTTGGCACAAATATGAAAAGCAAAGATACAATTATGATGCTACAGCAGTAAACATCATCAAGACACAACAAAAGCAAAAAAAATATTCATGTGGGCTGCCTCCCAAAAGCGCTTTCTTTTATGCCTTTAAGCTAGGCATAATGCATAGATCAAGTTTTATCAAGAGTAAAAGAATAACTAGCCCGTACAACGGACTCAAAAGGTAACTTGACCTTCTTACGAGGGAAGTGTTCCATCCCTTTCTTGAGAGGAAACTGAAATTTTACATTACCCTCTTTCATGTCAATGACAGCACCAACGGTGCGCAAAAAGGGACGTCCCAAAATAATTGGACATGAAGGATCACATTCAATATCCATAATAGTGAAATCAACGGGCACATAATTATCATTGACAACAATAAGAACATCATCAATCCTCCCCAAAGGTTTCTTTATGGAAGAATCAACGAGACGAACACCAAAAGAACAAGAATCATAAGGTTTCAATTTAAGCATATCATATATCCTTTTGGGCATAACAGAGGTACTAGCACCAACATCACATAATGCATAACAAGAGAAGTCATTCAAATAAATTTTTATCATAGGATCCCAACCATCCTCTAGCTTTCTAGGTATGGAGGCTTCTACTCTAAGTTTCTCCTCCCTAGCTTTGATGAGAGCATTAGTGATATGCTCTGTGAAGGCAAGGTTAAGCATGCTAGTGCGGGGATCTCTAGACATCTTGTGAAGGAAATCAATAACTTCGGTAAGAGTGCAATTATCAAAATCAAGGTCACGAGCATCAAGTAAAGCGGTAGTGGTGTCCTTAAGGTTCACTTGTTTGGTAGCTTCTATAGTCATAGCATCACCATTAATAGGTCCATTGGGACCAGGAGTACATTGGGTGCTAAGAGTGTGAACATCCTCAACAACTTGGATAGTAGCAACAGTGTGGTGGGTAGGAAGGCTCTTAATTCTTTCTTCTTCCTCCCTTTCTCTAGCCCATCTTTCTTTTAGCTTAGCCATCATCCTAATATTTTCATTAATTTGCACTTGAGTAGCATTAATAGGGATGACTTCCCTCTCCTCAAGAGGAGAAGTTTCAATTTTTAGCAATTTTACCTCATTGGCTAAGTGGTCTACCTTAAAAGAAAGATCATCTAGTTTATGTAGTTTCTCTTCTACATTCTTATTAAAGGCTTTTTGGGTAGTGATGAAATCTCTAAGCATGGTCTCTAGTTCAGTATTGGAGTTCTTGGTACTAGGATAAGCATTGTTGTTCCCATAAGAGTTAGAGGGGAACGGTCTAGAATTGTTACCAAAGTTACTCATATAAGCATTGTTGTTAAAATTGTTTCTAGAGATAAAGTTCACATCTACTTGTTCTTGAGCAATCAAAGAATTTAAAGGAACATCACGAGGATCAATAGTAGATTGCTTCGAAAGTAGAGACATGATCAAGTCAACTTTTTCATTAAGGGAGGAAATCTCCTCGACAGAGTTTACCTTCCTACCTGTTGGAGCGCGTTCGGTGTGCCATTGGGAATAGTTGGTCATCATCTCATCGAGGAGCTTTGTGGCAGCACCAAGTGTAGTTGACATAAAAGTTCCTCCCGCGGCCGAATCTAACAAGTTCCGCGAGGTAAAGTTCAAGCCTGCATAAAAAGTTTGGATAACCATCCAAGTAGTCAAACCGTGAGTAGGGCAGTTCTTGATAAGAGACTTCATACGTTCCCAAGCTTGGGCAACGTGTTCATTATCCAATTGTTTAAAATTCATGATGTTACTTCTAAGTTGGATAATTTTAGCAGGTGGATAGTATTTTCCAATAAAAGCATCTTTGCACTTGTCCCATGAATCTATGCTATTTCTAGGCAAAGACTGAAACCAAATTTTAGCTCCTCCTCTCAAGGAGAAAGGAAAAAAGCTTAAGCTTAACAATATTACCATCTATTTCTTGGTACTTTTGCATATCACAAAGTTCTACAAAGTTGTTCAAGTGTAAAGCAGCATCATCTCCAGCACCGGAGAATTGTTCTTTCATGACTAAGTTCAGTAAAGCATGTTTAATTTCATATGAAGGTGCTGAAGTGGCAGGTGTAGTGATAGGTGTGCTGATAAAGTCATCGTTGTTGTGACTAGTGAAGTCACACAACTTGGTGTTCTCGGTGGAACCCATAGTAGCAAGCAAGCAAGATAACTATTTTTTGTGATTTTCGATAAAAGGAACTAAAGCAAAAATGAAAGGTAAACTAACAAGACTAAAAAGCAAAGGTAAAAGATAGCATGCAACTCCCCTATCCTGAAGAGTGGAGTCCCCGGCAACGGCGCCAGAAAATACTCCTTGATGGGCCTCGAACCCCTCGTTGGTTACCCCAATTGGAAGGTGTAAGATGCAGTAAGTAGAAGTGTTTTCCCCTAGCAAAGATGCCAAGGATCGAATCCCCAGAGACTCCTAGGTTCAACAAGTAGGTGTCAACTGCTAACGGGGCAATTAGCAATCAACGTGGACCTGCACACAGATACAAATAACTTTGCTCCCAACGAAAACAGAGATGTTGTCAATCTCTCCGGCCTTGTAGTTCACAAAGGGTTAAAAGCAATATGATAGTAGTGATAGATAGTGTTTTGCAATAGTAAGTAAATAGCGAAAAGTAAATAGTGGATGTGATCAATGATGGTAATATGGACCGGAGTCTCATGATGTTCACTAGTGATGTCTCTCTCCCAAAAGACGATAAAACAGCTATGTGAGGTAAACAAATTACAGCTGGGCAATTGACAGGACCACGAACGCAAACCAATGCTGACTACATTGCAAGAAAGGTTGAGTTTCAAAGCATGGGCGGTACGCCAAAGTAAGTAGACCGAAATCCATCAATATCTACTACTAATCATCCACCTTGAGATATCTATCCAGAACATCTCGCTGGTATTAAGTTGTGAGTCCCACCCATAGTGTAAACTCAATGCAACAGACAACTGCATTAAAAGAACTTTACGTAAAGTAAACAATCCTTGCACCCGCGGGCACAAGCACCGTTGTTTTCGCCCTTGTGGCAACAGCACATCCCCTAGACTCATGTTTCTGTCACTCAAGCTAGTCATCGAGGGGCATGAACCCACAATCGAGCATAACGTTCCCTCTTGGAGTCACTACCTACTACTCGGCCAAAGCAATAAATAACAACGGAGAACATGCAAGAATTACTTATGAACTAAAATATAAAAGAGGTGAATCAAATATATTACTCAAGATCAATCTGAACATAATCTCATAATCCATCGGATCCCAGCAAACTCAACATAGCAACAGCATAAGGATTACATAGGTGCCTCGATCATGTAGGGCAGCTCACGAGGACTAATTAGTGAAGCACAAGAACGGGAGGAGAACATCACATAGCTACTGGTCATGGACTCATGGTCCAAGGGAGACTACTCACGAGTCACCCGGGAGGCGTCCATGGTGGTGGAGAAGCTCCCGGTGGTGATCCTCCCCTCCGGCAGGGTGCCGGGAAGAGTTCTCCTGGTGCTCCCGATCTTGGAAGCGGCGGCGGCGGCGGAACAGAGATGGGATCGCGAAAAGAGTTCCTGTTCTGAGGGTTTCGGAGGGTCCTTTAAATATATGCCAAAGTAGGGCACCGGGGGAGTCTCGGGGGGCCCAGGCGCCCCCCCGGCGCGGCCCAGGGGGGGCGCGCCCACAGGGCGCCTGGAGCCCCTGTGCCCCCCCCAGGCTGCCCTTCGGACGCAGTGTTGTTTCCGGATCGCTGATTTTTTATATAATTTTTCTGGATTTTTCTGGGCAGTTCTCGAAACGTGAAAACCTGAAATACAAAAACAGCCGAAAACAGAAACTGGCACTGGGGTGCACTGGATTAGTAAGTTAGTCCAAATATGATCAAAAGTGTATGGAAGTGTATGAATATCATAGCAATATCACCCAAAAGTGGCATGGAGCAAGCAGAAATTATAGATACGTTTTGGACGTATCACCCGGGTCTCTTCTCAACATATCAATCTACATCTACTTTACTTTTACCGCTTTTATTTGCTGTTTTATTAAACTAAAAATACCAAAAATATAAACTATCATCTATATCAGATCTCACTTTCGTAAGTGACCGTAAAGGGATTGACAACCCCTTATCGCGTTGGCTGCGAAGTTCTTATTTGTTTGTGCAGGTGCGAGGGACTCGCGCGTGGTCTCCTACTGGATTGATACCTTGATTCTAAAAAACTGAGGGAAATACTTACACTATTGTGCTGCATCTCCCTTTCCTCTTCGAGGGAATACAACGCAAGCTCAAGAGGTAGCAAGAAGAATTTATGGCGCCGTTGCCGGGGAGGCTTACGCAAAAGTCATATACCAAGTACCTATCACAAACCCTTATCCTTCGCATTACATTTTTGCCTCTCGTTTTCCTCTCCCCCACTTCACCCTTGCCGTTTTATTCGCCCTTCTTCCATCGTGTGTTTATCGTTCGCTTGCTTCTTGTTTGCTTGTGTGTGTTGGATTGCTTGCTTGTCACTATGGCTCAGAACAATACCAAATTGTGTGACTTCTCCAATACCAACAACAATAACTTTATTAGCACTCCGATTGCTCCTATTACCGATGCTAAATCTTGTGAGATCAATGCTGCTTTGTTGAGTCTTGTCATGAAAGATTAATTCTCCGGCCTTCCTAGTGAAGATGTCGCTACCCATCTAAACAACTTTGTTGATCTGTGTGATATGCAAAATAAAAGGGATACGGATAATGATATTGTTAAATTGAATTTATTTCCGTTTTCACTTGGAGATCGTGCTAAAACTTGGTTTTCCTCTTTGCCTAGAAATAGTATTGATTCGTGGAATAAGTGCACAGATGCTTTTATCTCTAAGTATTCCCCTCCTGCAAAGATCATCTCTCTTAGAAATGATATTATGAATTTAAGCAACTAGATCATGAGCATGTTGCACAAGCTTGGGAGAGAATGAAATTGATGATGCATAATTGCCCTACACATGGTTTGAATCTATGGATGATTATTCAGAACTTTTATGTTGGCTTGAATTTTGCTTCTAGAAATCTTTTAGATTCGGCCGCCGGAGGCACTTTCATGGAAACCACCTTAGGAGAAGCTACCAAACTCCTAGATAATATTATGGTTAATTATTCTCAGTGGCACACTGAAAGATCTACTAGTAAAAAAGTGCATGCTACCGAAGAAATTAGTGTTTTGAGTGGAAAGATGGATGAACTTATGAAATTATTTGCTGCTAAGAGTGCTTCTTCTGATCCTAATGATATGCCTTTGTCCACTTTGATTGAGAATAACAATGAATCTTTGGATGTGAATTTTGTTGGTAGGAATAATTTTGGTAACAATGCTTATAGAGGTAATTTTTATCCTAGGCCTTTCCCTAGTAATTCCTCTAATAATTATGGTAATTCGTACAACAACTCTTATGGAAAGATGCCTTATGAATTTGAAACTAGTGTTGAGGAGTTTATGATCTCGCAAAAGAATTTCAATGCTATGCTTGAAGAGAAATTGCTTAAGGTTGATGAATTGGCTAGAAGTGTGGATAGAATTACTCTTGATGTTGATTCTTTGAAACTTAGATCTGTCCCACCTAAGCATGATATCAATGAGTCTCTCAAAGCCATGAGAATTTCCATTGATGAATGCAAAGAAAGAACCGCTAGAATGCGTGCTAAAAGAGAAGATTATATTAAATCGTGTTCTTCTAGTTATCATGAAAATAAAGATGAAGATCTGAAAGTTATTGATGTGTCTCCTATTAGATCCTTGTTTTCTATTATTAATCTTGATGAAAATAGGATTGGAGATGATTCTGCTTTAAGGTGTCCCAATGATTCGGAGTTTTTAGATCTTGATGCTAAAATTGCTAAAAGTGGGAATGAAGAGATTAAAACTTTGCATAGTAATGAACCCACTACTTTGGATTTCAAGGGATTCAATTATGATAATTGTTCTTTGATTGATTGTATTTCCTTGTTGCAATCCGTGCTAAATTCTCCGCGTGCTTATAGTCAAAATAAAGCTTTCACTAAACATGTAGTTGATGCTTTGATGCAATCTTATGAAGAAAAACTTGAGTTGGAAGTTTCTATACCTAGAAATATTTATGATGAATGGGAACCTACTATCAAAATAAAGATAAAAGATCATGAATGCTATGCTTTGTGTGATTTGGGTACTAGTGTCTCCACTATCCCAAAAACTTTGTGTGATTTGCTAGGTTTCCATGAGCTTGATGATTGTTCTTTAAATTTGCATCTTGCGGATTCCACTATTAAGAAACATATGGGAAGAATTAATGATGTTCTTATTGTTGCCATTAGGAATTATGTGCCCGTAGATTTCATTGTCCTTGATATATATTGCAATCCTTCATGTCCTATTATTCTTGGTAGACCTTTTAGTTTATGATCAAGGTTATCTATGAAAGATATTTGGTTCTTCTCTGAACTTTTTATGTGTGCTCATAATATCCTTGCAAGTCTCTTCGAATTATTGGTTTGGTTTGGCCTACTAGATCTATAGTTCTTGCAATGGGAGAAGTGCTTGGCTTTGGGTTCAATCTTGCGGTGTCCTTTCACAGTGACAGTAGGGGCAGCAAGGCACGTATTGTATTGTTGCCATCGAGGATAAAAAGATGGGGTTTATATCATATTGCTTGAGTTTATCCCTCTACATCATGTCATCTTGCTTAAGACGTTACTTTGTTCTTATGAACTCAATACACTAGATGCATGCTGGATAGCGGTCGATGTGTGGAGTAATAGTAGTAGATGCAGGCAGGAGTCGGTCTACTTGTCTCGGACGTGATGCCTATATACAATGATCATGCCTAGATAGTCTCATAATTATTCGCTTTTCTATCAATTGCTCGACAGTTTTTTGTTTACCCGCCGTAGAATATCGCTATCATGAGAGAAGCCACTAGAGAAAACTATGGCCCCCGGGTCTATTCTCAACATATCAATCTACCTCTACTTTACTTTTACCGCTTTTATTTGCTGTTTTATTAAACTAAAAATACCAAAAATATAAACTATCATCTCTATCAGATCTCACTTTCGTAAGTGATCGTAAAGGGATTTATTTGTTTGCTTTTCGACCTTGCGTTGTATTCCCTCGAAGAGGAAAGGGAGATGCCGCATAGTAGCGTAAGTATTTCCCTCAGTTTTTGAGAACCAATGTATCAATCCAGTAGGAGACCACGAGCGAGTCCCTCGTACCTGCACAAACAAATAAGAACTTCGCAGCCAACATGATAAGGGGTTGTCAATCCCTTTACGGTCACTTACGAAAGTGAGATCTGATAGAGATGATAGTTTATATTTTTGGTATTTTTAGTTTAATAAAACAGCAAATAAAAGCGGTAAAAGTAAAGTAGATGTAGATTGATATGTTGAGAATAGACCCGGGGGCCATAGTTTTCTCTAGTGGCTTCTCTCATGATAGCGATATTCTACGGCGGGTAAACAAATTACTGTCGAGCAATTGATAGAAAAGCGAATAATTATGAGACTATCTAGGCATGATCATTGTATATAGGCATCACGTCCGAGACAAGTAGACCGACTCCTGCCTGCATCTACTACTATTACTCCACACATCGACCGCTATCCAGCATGCATCTAGTGTATTGAGTTCATAAGAACAAAGTAATGTCTTAAGCAAGATGACACGATGTAGAGGGATAAACTCAAGCAATATGATATAAACCCCATCTTTTTATCCTCGATGGCAACAATACAATACGTGCCTTGCTGCCCCTACTGTCACTGGGAAAGGACACCGCAAGATTGAACCCAAAGCCAAGCACTTCTCCCATTGCAAGAACTATAGATCTAGTAGGCCAAACCAAACCAATAATTCGAAGAGACTTGCAAGGATATTATGAGCACACATAAAGAGTTCAGAAAAGAACCAAATATTTCTCATAGATAATCTTGAACATAAACTCACAATTCATCGGATCTCGGCAAACACACCGCAAAAAAGAGAAATAGATCTCCTCGAAGACCGAGGAGAACTTTGTATTGAGATCTAGAGAGAGAGAGAGAAGAAGCCATCTAGATACTAGCTATGGACCCGAAGGTCTAAGGTAAACTAATCACAACTCATGGTGAGGGCGATGATGATGATGTAGAAGCACTCCATGATGGATCCTCCCTCCGGCGGAGCTCCGGAACAGGCTCCAAGATGGGATCTCACGGGAATAGAAGGTTACGGCGGTGGAATTAGGGTTTTCTCTCTGTTACTGATGGTTTCGGGGTACGTAGGCTTATATAGGAGGAAGGATGACACCAGGGGACTCACGAGGGCCCCACGAGGCAGGGGGCGCGCCCCCCACCCTCGTGGGCGCCTCGTGGCTCCCCTGACGTGGTTCTCAAGCCTCTCGTGCGTGATTTTCTCCAAAAATATCTCTCCCGGAGGTTTCATTCCGTTTGGACTCCGTTTGATATTCCTTTTCTGCAAAACCCTGAAACAGGCAAAAAACAGCAATCTGGACTGGGCCTTTGGGTTAGTAGGTTAGTTCCAAAAATGATATAAAAGTGTATGACAAAGCCCATTAAACATCCAAGACATCGTAAATAATAGCATGGAACGATAAAAAATTATAGATACGTTGGAGACGTATCAGCAAGTCGCGCCCGACCCGGGCTCTGCTGCCGTCGTGCAAGTCTCGAGCTCGACCATGCCGAACCAAAGTACCATCGCCCTCCCGGCGCAACACTGTTGGCCGCACTCGACATGTGCTCCTTCGTCGTTGTCCCCATCTCGACCTCGCCCGCGCCGAAACCGGCACCGCCGCCCCTCCTCGAGATACACTGCTAGCAGGTGCATATGCCCAGATTGGGAAGATGAGGTGGAGGTGGAGGTTGCAGAGGGAAGTCGAGCATCACACTGGGGCTCACCGCGGTGCAACTTTGTCAAGACGGAGCAACAGGGCATTGGGGCGGCGACGGGAAGGCGTATATGCTGCCGGGAGGCGGAGCAGCGACAGCCATGAATCCTATGACGCATTGACGTCGGGCGCTCGAGATGAGGAAGATAGAGAAGAGGGATCAGGAGAGATACGGGACATCCTGTCGGCCCAATATGTGACACGTTTAACTCGACGGGCTACATGGAGACACGCGTTAACTAAATTTGGGCCGAGGCGGTAACTCTATTTCTCTCTCTGAATGACAGGTTGGCCCCACACGTTTTTCACAGCCTCAATCAACCAGAGAGCTCTCATTCTAGGGAGCTTAGAGCATCTCCAGCCGCGCCCCCCAACATGCCCTCCCCAGGCGTTTTTGTCGCGCCGGCGCCGAAATAATGGCCCAGCCGCGCCCCCAGAAGCCCGTTTTTCGCCAGCTCGGGCCAAAACTGGTGCCAGCGGACCCAGGCCGAACTCGGCGCCCTGGGGGGCGCCTGGGGAGCCGGCACAAGCGAAAAGGGCGCGTGGGTCCACCCTGTCGGCGACTCGAGGGCCTCTTCCCGCTGTTTCTTGCAGCTTTTCCCCCACTTCCCTCCCGCTCGCTCGCCTTCCTCCCGCCATTCTCTTCCTTCCTCCCGCCAAACTCCCTCCCGCTCGCCCTCCAGTCGGCCGCCATGCCACCGAGGAAGTACGCCGCCCCACGCGCGGCGGCTACCGCGACCGGCACCGTGGCCCAGCCGAAGCAGAGGAAGCCGAGGACGCCGCCGTCCAAGCCACCGGGCATGCCAAATGCCGAGTGGAGGGTGGAAGTTCAGCGACGCGAGGCTGTCACCGCCGACCGGCGGAACAGGGCCATCGCCCAGAAGGCCCACGACAACGCGGCGAGCGCGGCTGCGGCTGCCTCCTAATCGGCGGACCAGGCAGGGATGATGAATCCACCCCGCAGCCACGCCCAGTACGCGCCCTGGGGATCGCGCGAGTGCAGGAGTCCATCGAGCATTGCCTCGCCAACGCACAGGCCCGGGCCGTCCTGCGTGAAGAGAAAACCGCGGCGCGGTGGTCGTCGTTGATGACGAACAACGCCATCAAGCTCGACCTGCTCCGTACCAACGTCGCCGCGAAGAAGAGGAACACCGACCTGACTTTTCTGATGGGCGGGGCGGACATGCTCCACAGCAACGACGAGAAGCTCAAGGCGTGGTACATGGTGGAGCGCGGCCTCATCCTGAACCAGCTGCCGACGACACCAACTCCGGCGCCCACGACCACGCCGACGCCAAGCCCGAGTGATGACGCCTCCACGACGCCGCCCAACAGCATCGAAGCCGCGCCACCGCCCAGCACCGAAGCAGCTCCGACACCGCCGAGCCCGCGCACGCCGACTCCGCCGACGCTTGATGAAGCCGACCCCGCCGAGTGATTCGTTGCGCACGCGAACTTGCGGAGCTTTGTTTTTGTACGCCAGACTACATCCGGTCGCCGAACTGTGACTTGTGATCGCCGGATTTGTGGCGTCTTTTGTGATGAGCGGGAACGACCAAGTTCGAATTTTCCGCATCCTGAAGCCGACACCTGGGGGCGTGACTGGGAGCTAGATCGCCCCAGGGGCCGAGCTAGCGTCGGTTCGCCCCTAGGCCGCTCTTTTTAGGCGGCCTGGGGGGCGAACGGCTGGAGCCCGTATCTCTGGATGAGAAGTCTGATCTCCATAAAGTGAATGTTAAAATCGTTCTCTCGACCCACGGACACACATCAGTCTTTGGACGAGTATTTACCTATAAAGTAGGTCGACAATGTGTCCACGTGACCATTTCCATCTCAACGAATCGAGTTGTGTAATTTTGTCATTAAATGAGCCCACGGCCTAAGGCTGGTCACAACGGACGGGAACATAAGGTAGTAACATACACACTTATCTAGACTATGTTACTACCTCCACAATGGGTAGGAACATGTAGGTAGTGTCATGCAACGATGCATTTATTAGCTTATAGACTCATTGTTTCTTGAAGTGTGTGATGTTCCGGTAACTTAGCTAGTTACCACAAGCACCTCACTCTTCATTAAATATGTGCCACATAAGCAACGTTGTATTGAAATATGTGATGTTACTCCTAAGTTCCACCCCATTGTGACCAGCCTAAGCCTCGCGTTCTTTATTCTTTCGAGGACATCGCCATAAAGCCAAGATGTGAGGATGAAACATGAATTAGAAGTTTGAGTGTCATAAAGTAAGCATTAGAACCGCTCTCCTAATTGACGCGAGAACATGCGTCTGTCCGCTTTGCATAAGTATTTGCATACAATGGAGCTCGACCCCATACCAACCCGAGTATTCTCATTTCGATCGACTTAAGGCATGTTTATGAAACCTCTGGTACGACAAAAAAATCGAGTTGCAAACCTTTTTATTAAATGAGCCCATGATGAGAATATTGGTTTTTTTCCTTCTTCCAAATATATCACTATAAAGCTCGGACCTCAGGATGAGAAGTCCGAGCATTATAAAGTAAGCATTAAAATCATTCTCCCGACCACAAACATGTGTCGGTCTATTTGCACGAATATGCACACATAATGGAGGCCAGCCCCGAGTCTACTCGAGCATTTCCCACTCAATCAACTCACGCCTTGTTGGCAACAAAAACCGTGGATCAACAAATGAATCGGGCAGCGTTGTTTTGTCGTAAAATGAGCCCGTGACCTAAGCATTGTGTTCTTTATTCTTTCGAGGATATTATGGCTATAAAGCCAGGATATAGTGATGAAACATGAGTGAGAAGTCTCAACGTTATGGTAGGTCAGACCGGCATTTTAATAAGTAGGTATCAAAACCGTTCGCCGGATCAGACGGGCACGTATGTTAACGGCTGGTTTCCACGAGTATCTCTCATATGGAAGGTCGGTCGGGCGCATTTCCGTTCGACGGCATGACGCCGCCGCGTTTGCAGAACCGCTTGTAGCGCACGAGTGGTTTATTAGACCGGGCCTCTGAACGCCGAGGATGGGGTTGAAATGTGCCCATGGTTTAGGGGTGGTTTCAGGGGGGTTGAGTAGGTAATTTTGTGAAACGTCGGGGAGGAAACGTGGCATCCTCTCCCCGTGATAAGATGAGACCGGAGCGGAGCCCATTCCCCACTTCCCACTTGTTCTAGAACCCTCTCCACCCAACCCAATCCGAGGAAGGAAGGAAGGAAGGAGAAACCCTAACCCTAGAGCTTGCGAGCCGCCATGGATCCGTCCAAGCTGGGCGAGCTGCGCTCCTTCGTGGAGGCCTGCAAGAAGGACCCGGCCCTGCTCGCCGACCCCGCCCTCGCCTTCTTCCGCGACTACCTCACCTCCCTCGGCGCCACCCTCCCCGCCGCCGCCGCCTCCTCCGCCAAGCCGGCCCCCAAGGTCCGATCCGCACCCCCCTTCCTCCCCCGGCCCCGATCCTCTGTTTCTTTTCTTGTTCGATCCGCTTATATTGGGTTGGATTTGGAACCGACAGGCGACCTCCATGGACGACATCGACGACGACGACGAGGACGAGGAGGAGGACGACCAGGACATGCGCGACCCCACCCCCGAGCCCGACGAGCTCGACGAGGACATCGTCGAGTCCGACCTCGAGCTCGACGAGGAGGGCGTCGTCCACCCCGACCACGACGACGCCCCACAGAAGGTCCCCTGTTTTACCCCCCATCTCTGCTTCTTCCTTGTTTCCATCGCCGCCCCGCTATGCTCTGCTCTGCTCTGCTCTGCTAGTCTAGATTCGTAGGCTGTGGGGTAGCGCGCGACTGATTGTGTATCCCGACCTAGTTATTGCTCCTGTTCCTGGCCCGTCCCGGGATCACGGTGGGCTGACCGGATGCAGGAAATGTGCCGACTTCCTCTGGCAAAATTTCGCCGCCTTGCTCTAGATGGCTGGATTGTTACCTGACAACCAAGGATTACGCTGTTTTTTTTCTGCAATTTGTCACATTATAGATTGCTGTTTTCTTCTGCTACATTGCTCTAGTTTGTTGTTACCTGACAACCAACTATGGTCTAGCTGTTTATATTATTACCAAGGATGTTCCTTATTTTTCTTCTTTACAATTTCTCAAGCTTCACTGCCTTGTTCTAGTCCAGTTCTGCATAATCCAGTCACATAATGTAGTAGTAGCTTGTTCTGGTGCGCGATTACTTCTTCAATACATCTCTCTCTCTCTGCTCTTGGCACATCCCTTGACCGATGTTCTGATTTTGTTTCACAGATGGGAGACTCTTCCGTCGAGGTGACCGAGGAGAGCCGTGACGCCTCCCAGGAAGCAAAGGGCCAGGCAATGGAAGCAATGTCAGAAGGTAGTGCTCTTGCCTTGTTGTTTACCTATGTGCTAGCTGGCTGGCTTGCATCAGCTCTGTTTCTTCGTTTTCTAATCTGTGTTGCTACTTGGCAGGGAAACTGGAAGAGGCCGTTGAGCATCTCACCAAGGCTATACTGCTCAATCCAACCTCGGCAATCATGTATGGTACCAGAGGTATAAATGATGTGACTGCCACTCATGCATTCTTTCCTCTTGTTGCTGTACAGAAACATTCCTTATGTCGGTTGAATCCACTATCAGCAATCATTCGCGTATGAACTACATTTACTTACTGCCCATGTGACTAGCAGCACCTAACTGGGTTGTGGAATTCTCCCTTGTGTTTCGTGCAGCATCTGTGTTTATCAAAATGAAGAAGCCTGCTGCTGCCATCCGTGATGCGAATGCTGCTCTAGAGGTGATGAGTCTGTTCCCCTTCTGTCCCTTTATTTTACTGCCCTGTTCTGTCTCATGCACCATACGTGAGGTCGAGATGCAGAGTTTTCTGGACTGTCAAGGGATGGGTTAGGTATACAGATGTTGATTGCAAGCAGGACATGATGCTCTTTATCTGATTACCCATCCTTTTGTTATGTATATATTTCTTTCAGATCAACCCAGACTCCGCAAAGGGCTACAAGACCCGTGGAATGGCTAATGCCATGCTTGGCAAGTGGGAGGAAGCTGCTCGTGATCTGCATGCCGCGTCAAACATTGACTACGATGATGAGATCAGTGCTGTGCTCAAGAAGGTGTGATGTTGTTGCATCAACTATGTTCTATGTATATGTTAGTAGTACACAGCACACATGCTCGTGTGATTGATCCTGATGCTGGTGATCTTGCAGGTGGAGCCTAATGCACACAAGATAGTGGAGCATCGCAGGAAGTATGACAGGCTGAGGAAAGAGAGGGCGGAGAAGAAAGCTGAGCGTGACAGGCTTCGTCGCCGTGCTGAGGCACAGGTGATATATCATCATACTATTTTTTCCACTTGTGGTAGGAGCTTTCCAGGGATGCTGTTCAGGATTCATACTGAAGCTCAATGCCTTGTGTTTTTAACAGGCTGCTTATGAGAAGGCCAAGAGGAAGGAGCAATCATCAAGCCGCTCATCAGGAGGCATGCCCGGTGGCTTCCCATTCCCAGGAGGCATGGGTGGAATGCCTGGTGGCTTCCCTGGAGGAATGCCTGGTGGTTTCCCTGGAGGTATGGGTGGCATGCCTGGAGGAATGGGGGGTGGTTTCCCTGGAGGAATGGGTGGAGGTATGCCCGCAGGAATGGGGGGCGGTATGCCTGCAGGAATGGGGGGCGGTATGCCCGCAGGAATGGGAGGTGGTATGCCCGGAATGGGCGGTGGCAGAGGAATGGGAGGTGGTATGCCTGGAGCTGGAGGTGCTCCCGGTAATGTTGATATGGGTGACATCTTGAATGTAAGTGCTTGCCCAGTGCCTGCCTTCCCCGTAACCATAACACTTGATACTGGAGAAACCTGATTTACACAACGTTCTTCTTTCTTCTCTTTGAAACAGGACCCTGACCTGATGGCAGCGTTTGGTGACCCAGAGGTTATGGCGGCCCTTCAAGATGGTACAGTTCCCTACTCAATTAGTTCTCAAATCCCCATTTACTTTATAGTACCGTTGCCTGTTGTAGTTGATCTTCCTGGTCAAGTCCTGATGCTGGAAAACCGCTGACTGAATATAAATTCTCTTAATAATAGCAGTGCTCATGAGGGCAATATATTTCTTTCCAAAGTATTTAGTCTGTATTTAGAGTAGAGTGGCCATATTTGGTGAGGTATGCAAGGTGCGGATTAGTTGTATTGAATATTCTGAAGATGTAATTATGCTAGTAATATATGCTCAATCCTGAAATCTGGTGCGGTAGACTATTTTTTATCACCAGAGGCCACTATATATGATGCGTTTCACGATATCCTTATTCTTATACTACTAGATTAGTAGATACAGTATATTCTAACAATTCTGGTTAGTACTCATGGTATCAGCATCCCTTGTATGCACCCATGTCTAGAGAAGATCAGACTAATTTTCTGTCAAGACATGAAAGTTTTAATTGTCAGGACATAACTGTTAGCTTGTATCACGATATATTTCCTGCTTTAGGCATGTGTGTGAGAGGCTGAGAGCTGCTGTAGGCTACATTTTCTGGTCCTGTTACTTTCTTGCTCGTCAGGGTAGTATTTCACGGCTCAAATATTTAGGTGGAGGTACCATTTTGTATGAGTGAGCTATACTAAATCCTTGAACCTTGCATGAACTGTAATAATCCTTGAACCTTGCATGAACTGTAATAATCCTTGAACATGGGTATAATGCCTAACATGAACTGTAATATCTTATAAATATAAGTGCATGGATGTTATTATTAGGACAGAACCATGTTGCATATCTGGTTATATATGCCTGCTGCTTTAGGGTTGTTTTCTAGAGCTGCTTTAGCCTGTGTTGTTCTTGTTCAATAGTACTTCCTTTGCAGTGAAGTGCTGACCCTGTGTTTGGTGCAGTGATGAGCAACCCTGCCAACTTGGCCAAGCACCAGGCGAACCCGAAGGTGGGGCCCATCATAGCCAAGATGATGGCCAAGATGAACGGGAGCCGGTGAATGACCGACGGTTTTGCGATCGGCAGGACAAAAAAACTCTGGTTAAGTGTTGGCAGTGTCTTTTTGCGCATCCAGGGACATGCGTGTGTTGGTTGGCGATACTAGCGCGCAGAGACGCCTGTTGGATGGCTTTATTGTTAGTAAGTAGTGGTAGTGAACTTTGCGGTGGCTGACAGTGTGCGGATGCTTGAGGGTTTTTACCGAGATGAGATGATGATGCGACATTCCCTGTTTATATATTTGGCGGAGGAGACCTTGCAGCTGATGAATGCTTTTTATGCCTGCGATCCTTATTTGCATTCTGATTTTGCTGTGCTTTGCATTGGTTTACTTGTTCTGTTTGCTGCAGTGGTGTTGCTAGTTGAATTGGTTCTCTTCCTCCGTTCCGATTTACTCGTCATGGTTTTGGAGTAAATCGAAACGGAGGGAGTAGGTTTGAAGATCTCTCTCTGTCTCTCCCCGAGATCCCACTCAACTTAAAAGATGGACTGGTCCAACTATGTCATATCTAGATGTGAGATAATACCTCACATCTAATTATGACATCATTCGACATCAGCAAGTACTCCCATGCTCCCACTTCAAAAAATCAATTTTAAATGTTTAAAAAAATTCCGGGGAAAACATATGAATGTTTACAGCCCATGGCTGTTGTTGATAATTTAGAACTGAGGAATATTTAAGAACATACAAGCGAGTCGAGACTGGAGGGTATTTTTGAAAAAAAAAATGATTTTCTTTTAAAACTGTGAATAATTTTTGAATGCTGGATATTTATGAAAACACAAACAATTTTTAAAATTTCAAACAGTTTTGGTCAGGGCTCATCAGAGATGATGTTACCCCTAGTCCACAGCACGTGTAAAGCTCCAGAGTTATTTAGAGGTGATTAGCATTTGTTAACAATTTTTAAAAACGGAAAATTATTTCAAGCATTTCAATATTCTCGAAAAAACACAAACATCTTTTAAACCTGCGAGCATTTTTAGAAGGACTTGAACTTAATTTGTTGTTTTGTGTATGAATATATTTAGGTTGAAGATACGGAACAAGATGTAAGCAAAAGGACTTGTTGCTGCTTTTACTGGATTCTATTCTAAATATTTGTATTCACAACATACGCTTCCAACGGCCCAAGTTGATACCTAGCTATTTCTTCTCCACCTCCTGCTTTCGACAGTAGCACCTCCTACAATTCATCCTTCGGGTTCGAACCGGAGCTCTTGTCGCCCTCGGTCGTCGAAGCTGGGCCATCGGTCCGTGTCGCTGACGGGTCGGGGCGCTTGAGCTTGAACGGGATGGCGGCATGCTTCTTGAGGAACTTGTACATCTCCACCACCGTCCGGTCCCCCTCGAAAGTTATTTAGAGGTGATTAGCATTTGTTAACAATTTTTAAAACCAGAAAATTATTTCAAGCATTTCAATATTTTCGAAAAAACACAAACATCTTTTAAACCTGCGAGCATTTTTAGAAGGACATGAACTTAATTTGTTGTTTTGTGTATGAATATATTTAGGTTGAAGATACGGAACAAGATGTAAGCAAAAGGACTTGTTGCTGCTTTTACTGGATTCTATTCTAAATATTTGTATTCACAACATACACTTCCAACGGCCCAAGTTGATACCTAGCTATTTCTTCTCCACCTCCTGCTTTCGACAGTAGCACCTCCTACAATTCATCCTTCGGGTTCGAACCGGAGCTCTTGTCACCCTCGGTCGTCGAAGCTGGGCCATCGGTCCGTGTCGCTGACGGGTCGGGGCGCTTGAGCTTGAACGGGATGGCGGCATGCTTCTTGAGGAACTTGTACATCTCCACCACCGTCCGGTCCCCCTCGAAAGTTATTTAGAGGTGATTAGCATTTGTTAACAATTTTTAAAACCAGAAAATTATTTCAAGCATTTCAATTTTTTCGAAAAAACACAAACATCTTTTAAACCTGCGAGCATTTTTAGAAGGACATGAACTTAATTTGTTGTTTTGTGTATGAATATATTTAGGTTGAAGATACGGAACAAGATGTAAGCAAAAGGACTTGTTGCTGCTTTTACTGGATTCTATTCTAAATATTTGTATTCACAACATACACTTCCAACGGCCCAAGTTGATACCTAGCTATTTCTTCTCCACCTCCTGCTTTCGACAGTAGCACCTCCTACAATTCATCCTTCGGGTTCGAACCGGAGCTCTTGTCACCCTCGGTCGTCGAAGCTGGGCCATCGGTCCGTGTCGCTGACGGGTCGGGGCGCTTGAGCTTGAACGGGATGGCGGCATGCTTCTTGAGGAACTTGTACATCTCCACCACCGTCCGGTCCCCCTCGAAAGTTATTTAGAGGTGATTAGCATTTGCTAACAATTTTTAAAACCAGAAAATTATTTCAAGCATTTCAATTTTTTCGAAAAAACACAAACATCTTTTAAACCTGCGAGCATTTTTAGAAGGACATGAACTTAATTTGTTGTTTTGTGTATGAATATATTTAGGTTGAAGATACGGAACAAGATGTAAGCAAAAGGACTTGTTGCTGCTTTTACTGGATTCTATTCTAAATATTTGTATTCACAACATACGCTTCCAACGGCCCAAGTTGATACCTAGCTATTTCTTCTCCACCTCCTGCTTTCGACAGTGGCACCTCCTACAATTCATCCTTCGGGTTCGAACCGGAGCTCTTGTCGCCCTCGGTCGTCGAAGCTGGGCCATCGGTCCGTGTCGCTGACGGGTCGGGGCGCTTGAGCTTGAACGGGATGGCGGCATGCTTCTTGAGGAACTTGTACATCTCCACCACCGTCCGGTCCCCCTCGAAAGTTATTTAGAGGTGATTAGCATTTGTTAACAATTTTTAAAACCAGAAAATTATTTCAAGCATTTCAATATTTTCGAAAAAACACAAACATCTTTTAAACCTGCGAGCATTTTTAGAAGGACATGAACTTAATTTGTTGTTTTGTGTATGAATATATTTAGGTTGAAGATACGGAACAAGATGTAAGCAAAAGGACTTGTTGCTGCTTTTACTGGATTCTATTCTAAATATTTGTATTCACAACATACACTTCCAACGGCCCAAGTTGATACCTAGCTATTTCTTCTCCACCTCCTGCTTTCGACAGTAGCACCTCCTACAATTCATCCTTCGGGTTCGAACCGGAGCTCTTGTCACCCTCGGTCGTCGAAGCTGGGCCATCGGTCCGTGTCGCTGACGGGTCGGGGCGCTTGAGCTTGAACGGGATGGCGGCATGCTTCTTGAGGAACTTGTACATCTCCACCACCGTCCGGTCCCCCTCGAAAGTTATTTAGAGGTGATTAGCATTTGTTAACAATTTTTAAAACCAGAAAATTATTTCAAGCATTTCAATTTTTTCGAAAAAACACAAACATCTTTTAAACCTGCGAGCATTTTTAGAAGGACATGAACTTAATTTGTTGTTTTGTGTATGAATATATTTAGGTTGAAGATACGGAACAAGATGTAAGCAAAAGGACTTGTTGCTGCTTTTACTGGATTCTATTCTAAATATTTGTATTCACAACATACGCTTCCAACGGCCCAAGTTGATACCTAGCTATTTCTTCTCCACCTCCTGCTTTCGACAGTAGCACCTCCTACAATTCATCCTTCGGGTTCGAACCGGAGCTCTTGTCGCCCTCGGTCGTCGAAGCTGGGCCATCGGTCCGTGTCGCTGACGGGTCGGGGCGCTTGAGCTTGAACGGGATGGCGGCATGCTTCTTGAGGAACTTGTACATCTCCACCACCGTCCGGTCCCCCTCGAAAGTTATTTAGAGGTGATTAGCATTTGTTAACAATTTTTAAAACCAGAAAATTATTTCAAGCATTTCAATATTTTCGAAAAAACACAAACATCTTTTAAACCTGCGAGCATTTTTAGAAGGACATGAACTTAATTTGTTGTTTTGTGTATGAATATATTTAGGTTGAAGATACGGAACAAGATGTAAGCAAAAGGACTTGTTGCTGCTTTTACTGGATTCTATTCTAAATATTTGTATTCACAACATACACTTCCAACGGCCCAAGTTGATACCTAGCTATTTCTTCTCCACCTCCTGCTTTCGACAGTAGCACCTCCTACAATTCATCCTTCGGGTTCGAACCGGAGCTCTTGTCGCCCTCGGTCGTCGAAGCTGGGCCATCGGTCCGTGTCGTTGACGGGTCGGGGCGCTTGAGCTTGAACGGGATGGCGGCATGCTTCTTGAGGAACTTGTACATCTCCACCACCGTCCGGTCCCCCTCGAAAGTTATTTAGAGGTGATTAGCATTTGTTAACAATTTTTAAAACCAGAAAATTATTTCAAGCATTTCAATATTTTCGAAAAAACACAAACATCTTTTAAACCTGCGAGCATTTTTAGAAGGACATGAACTTAATTTGTTGTTTTGTGTATGAATATATTTAGGTTGAAGATACGGAACAAGATGTAAGCAAAAGGACTTGTTGCTGCTTTTACTGGATTCTATTCTAAATATTTGTATTCACAACATACACTTCCAACGGCCCGAGTTGATACCTAGTAGCTATTTCTTCTCCACCTCCTGCTTTAGACAGCAGCACCTCCTACTTGTCAATGGTGTATGTAGTAATCCCCTACAATTCATCATTCGGGTTCGAACCGGAGCTCTTTTCGCCCTCGGTTGTCGAGCCTGGGCCATCGGCGCTGTTGGTCTGTGCCGCTGATGGGTCCGGGCGCTTGAGCTTGAACGGGATGGCGGCGTGCTTCTTGAGGAACTTGTACATCTCCACCACCGCCCGGTCCCCCTCGAAAGTTATCTGCAAAGTTCAGCCAGCAAATTGAATCAGTATATCAGGTCTCCCAGTTGACTAAAACCCCGTAGCGCCATTCCAGATCCGCCCATGAGCTTAGCTAGCTGTCCGCTGAATCTACTACCATTGCCCAAAATCACAGGGAGGGCATGACTGATCGTAAAGCATCTAGAATAGCATATACACAGAATTCGCAGGGATATAAGCGTGCACAGATCAGCAGCTTATAACTGCGCACTAAACGTGAACATGAATGTTTTAGCTGGGTTTAAGTCTAGCGACAGCTCTAAGGAAGCATAGATGATAGCATCGCTGAGAAGCCTGATGTGATTGCTACGAACTGAAAGACAACTCGTAGTAACAGACTGATGTGTCGCCAAATAAGAAGTGAAACATCGTGTGTGTGTGTATATATAAGCACTTACAGGCTCAAAGCTTTTCTTCCCAGCTGGATAGAAGAGTATCGTGGGGAACCCATCAGGCTGTAACAGGAAGCAAAATGTCAATTCCATCCGTATTCTGGAAAAGTCTACACGGTAGTCGTCAACATGAAAGATCGAGCATCTATATTTTCCATGTATAAATTCAAGATAGTTAGAAGCTAAATGAAAGACAGCTTTGAAGTTTCAGCGTTCAGGGAATCAGATGCTTTTTGTAACAGTCATAACCGTAGTGCTACATCAAAAATAGAAGAGCAAAAGCCTCCCCCATGCGTTATTTAATACTGCATACATCAAAATTCTGTTGCACTATTTCAAGATAACCGGAGTACTAGATGGCAGCAGACACATAATGGACCTATACTTTCTGTGCACCATAAACAAGTGCAACTGCACATTTAAGCGAAGAAAGTGTTAAAAATAACTTCTGCACGTTTTATAACTAGTACTGTTTCATATAAAATGTATGTACAGGTTCTATGACTGTTGATGGCCTGGCACTCAGACTAGTCCAGCAAGTAATATCCAGTTTGAAGAAACTGTCAAAGTCAACAGACAGCGACACAGACCTTGGCACGAGGATGCTCATTGTTTGTGCCGTCCATTTTGGCTATTACAAGGGAGTCGATGCCACGGAGATACTTGCCCAGCTTGTTGTAGATGGGTTCCAGTGACTGACAATGGCCACACCATGGTGCATATATCTGCGTCCGAAATGGCGCCGCGTTATGGACAACACACAAGTTTTATCTTCTCAAATACCTACCTGGCAAGAACTGAACATCACAAACCTCCAAAAGGACATCTTTTGATTCATCCAGAACTATTTGATCTAGACTCTTGCCAACAACAACTTTGACGTCCTCATCGTTCTGCATGGGAACACAGATAATGTCTTATTGCCGTGTAAATAATGATAGGGAAAACAGATATCAGATAATTCTTCTCCACTCACGGATTCAGGTACTGGGTCAGACTTGTAGGACGGTGTCAGCTTGTCCTCCAGGAAATCTTGAGCAAATTCCTGGGTATTAACAAGAAGTAAAAATATTTTTATAAGGAACATTGTACTTTCTTGAACAATGATATTTGATACCATCCTACCCAACAACATCAGCAATGATGAAACGGCAAAGATTATATTGGTTACATAGAGCATCTTCTACAGACAAGTGCTAGTTTGGCGAAAGACGAGAACATGTACATGGACATGCAAGTTTCTGAAGCAACATATATCATGGTATAAGCAGAAATATACAGCGGTATAAAAAGAACAGCATAAATCAAATAGTAAAAGCAAAAACACGTCCGTCAGCTTATATATTGCTAATGTTGACCGCCAGCTTATGATTTTACTTCCAATCTGGTACTGAATTTGCAAAAGTATTTTAAGCAATTACCTTAATGGTGTCCAATGATATTTCACCACTGAAGAAGAACTTCTTAGCGTCTTCATTCCCAGTGTAAGCAAGAACCTGCAAAGTAATCGAATCAGAATGTACAAAACATAAAGAGCAGACACATTAAAACCAAAGTCAAATTGCTGCATTCTATTTCTGTGCAATAAATCAATATACATAGACACACTTGACAAAAATAGGAGGTGTTACCGTGGTCTCTTGTCCGGTAATTCCAAAGTAATTGGCAACAGGTTCGCCAACTTCCTCATTGTCACGCTCCACAAAGACGAATAGAAGCTGTATTTGAGACACAGGCCACGTCAGTGCTTAGTGAGATTCCACCTCAGCAAACACAGAGTTAGAAAGGAAACAAGTGATGACTTGGATTTGAGTATAAAACGTAGAACACAACAGAGGAAAAAGTTCATGAAACACTGGCCCGGTCAACAGAAAAAAATACCTTCCCCTTGAATGATTTTGCTACTTCCTTAAAGATGGGCAGAAATTTTGAGGATTCCTTCGCAACAGCAAATAGCAATATCTGGTTTGGAAAATAAAAGACAGCAGATCAGCAAAGGCGTAATACATGGGCCAACACTGTAAAGAATAAATTCTCATGCCAGACAGCATGACATACTTGCTTCTTGATCGGATTATCGAAAATCGCAGGGGCAGTCTCCTGTGTGAGGGCGGTGATCAATGGGATTTTGTTGGCCGAAACAAACTCGGCAATCGCAGACGCTCTGAACTCGCCATCTGCAAGGCACACGGTACATTATTATTATTATTCAATTTAACAGTACCAAACCTTGTGCAGAAATGGAAAGGAAAGGCTGGTGCTGAAAGCCAAAGCAACTTGGAGGTGAAGATACCAAATACGGTCAACTTCTCCTCCTCTTTCTTGAGCAGGATTAGTGATGGGCGCTTTGCCTCCGGGTCAATGTGGAAAAGCTTGGCTACGTCAGGGCTGGTAGTCTGGTAGAAGCTGATGGTATCCTCCAGCCTTGAAGCAGCAGCAAGCTCATCGCTGTGCGCACCCTAAAGCATTTGTTGACAGAGTAACTAAGATTCATCACCATATACTGTAATGTATGTATGTAGTCCAATGTGCTAAACATACAAGCGCATCTCAGATTTGTTCTCAGCACATGGAAACAGAGCATGCATGTTGACATTTTATCTACTAGTAGAAGTGAGCAAGCAAAAGAATCAGGGCATTGGGGAAAATAGGTGCATTGTAATTTTGGGGTAGGGTAACATTGTCACATGGGTGGTTTGGCTGCAATTCAAGCTCATCTAGCATTTCAGCACCCTATAGCATTTGATGATAGAGTAATTAATGAGTTATGACCATACTGTACATATGTAGTGTCTAATAAGCTAAACAAAGAAGTGCATCTCAGATTTGCTCTCAGCACATGGAAACGGAACATTCAGGTTGACATTTTTTTCTACTAGTAGCGTGCAAACAAGAGAATGAAGGCAGTGAGAAAACTAGCTACATTGTACTTTCGGTTAAGTTTGGTTAACATGGCCACATGGTCGGTTCGGTTGGAATTCAGGCACTGTATTCGTGGATCAATCCGGGTAACATGGGTTGCAATTGAAGCAATTTGGGTTGCTTGACTTTGCCGTGCTTGGAGAAGGTGCTAGGTGCATTGCGTACCGATAGCTAATCTGGGTAAGCATTGCGAAATAGAAAATGCAGGTCGACAGTTCATCTAGTAGCGAGTAAGCATTGCGAAAACTAGGTGCATTGTATTTGTGGTCAACTAGATTGGGGTAACATGGCCACATGAGCTGTTTGGTTGTGATTCAAGCACTATATTCTTGGGTCAATCTGGGTAACATGGGTTGCAACTGAACCAATTTTGTGTCAATGTGGGTAACATGGTTTGCAACTGAACCAATTTTGGGTTTGGTTGACTTTGCTGCCCACCGGAGAAGGCGCATTGCGTAGGCGTAGCGTACCGAGAGGTGGTCGAGGAATGCGAGCACGGCCAGGTCGTCGCCGGTGACGATCTTCTCGGCCTCGTCGACGGCAGTGAGGTTCTGCACCGCAGGGCCCAGCTTCTTGCCGATCCAAGCCACAATGGCGTCCCTGGAGCAGAGCAGAGGAAGTTAGCTCACATCAGGTGGAGAAGGGAGGGAATTGGGGATCTGGAGAAACTGCTAGTACTACTTGGTCCTCTCGCCGGCGTAGTCCCTGGGCACGCCGTCGATGAAGAAGAGGAGGGTGGGGTAGCCCTGCACGTCGTGGGCCTGGGCCAGGTCGTGGTCCTCGGTGGCGTCCACCTTGGCGAGCGCGACGTCGAGCCCGCCCTGCTCGGCGAGGGCGGCGGCGGCGGCGGCGTAGTGGGGCGCGAGCGCGCGGCAGTGGCCGCACCAGGGCGCGTAGAACTCGACCATGACGTGCCGGCGGGCCGCCAGGACGGATGTGAAGTTGGCGGCGGTGAGGAGGAGCACGTGGGCCTCGTCCACCGCCGACGTGTGGGAGGAGTCCTCCGGCCCGTCGTCGCCGTCGCCGAAGAGGTCCTCCTCGTCCTCTTCGTAGTCGGCGTCGAGTCCGGGGAAGTCCGGAGCGCCGTCCTCGGGGGTGGACGGGGTGGAGTCGTCGAGGCCGGCGTTCTTGATGAGGTACTCGAGGTCGATGTCCGGGTTGGAGGTGGGGATTGAGGCGGAGGAGCGGTGGGGGTGGAGGAGGAAGGGGGTGGCGAGGAGGAGCAGCAGCAGGAGAGATCGGGGCGTCGGCATCGCCGCCATGGCCGGCCGGCGAGGAGCGTGGGAGCGTTGGGGGAAGTGGGAGTGGACTGGATCCGCCGGCGAGACTCGCCAAGACTCAATTTTTGAGGGGAGAGTCCACCACAGCACACGAGGAGCTTGTGAGTGAGTGGCCGCGGTGTGGGACGCGTGAGAGCCCAACGGCCCCTCCACCTACCTGCTGGGCTAGGTAGGCCCAACCAATGCCCACAATGATGATTCTCCTAATTCTCAAGGACCCCCTCCCCCCAAAAAAAAAGGTTATGATTTTATTTTTAAAACCGTTCGACCAACATTCGTCGTGTCGCCGCTGGGAGGCCCAACCAACAACCGTTCGACCAAGGAGCTTCGGAGACGGCGGCCGGGGTGGAAAGGAAGGGGGAACAGGGATGCGCGGGGGGAGGTAGGGATCCGCCGGAGAGAAAAGGGAAGAAGGAGACGGCGGGCGGGGTCTGACCCACTGTACCCGCTGGGAGCTCCGTGTCGCCACTGTGCTCGCCTCCTCTCCGGCCCACTCGAGTGCGCATCTTCCTTATCTGGAGTGGTCGAAGCGGTAAGTCGCGGGCTGCTTCCCGAATATCAGCAAAAATCAAGCTCTCCCCCTCCGAATTCGGGAATAGAGGCGTGGGCTTTCAGAGCGGGTCATCGAATATTTCAGCCCAATTCCTTTGACCGGTTCCTTGTCCATCCAAACAGCGGAATTCGGGATATCCAATGCCAATATCAATATCTAGGCCTGAGTATCAACATTCAAACCGAGTTATAGGGTATTCAATAGGATTGATTGATCATGTCACATATATTCATCATTCAATGTGAAAAATGAATTAATTTAGAGCATCCCCCATAGACAAGTAGAACCACATTAAATGGACAAAACATGCTACGTCGTGTATTATATGTTAGTCAGGCCACCTTAATCTAAAGTTTGATGTGGCACCCCATTTAATGGAGAAAGAGACAACACCCGTATCTTCATCTAGATACATATATTAGCACAAAATCCATAACATCTCGTAAGTTGTCTCTCGCAAATGGGAACTGTTTTTAGATACATGACTAAAGATACGGTTGCCGGGACTGCTATATCTGAACACGTGTTTAATTCTTATTTGAGAGAACTAGGAATAAATGTTCTATGAAATAAGTCTATAAACATAGCACTTCATCTATCCTTTTTGAAGCCCAAATACTAGAAACGAGACAAAGAAGAAGTTTCTGCTTTATCTTATGGGGGAGAAAACTTTTCTGCTTTGCCTTATGGTGCTTGTGCTGCTAGGAAATTCCGCCTTCGCTGGTACAAAATCAATTTCTCTATTCCTCTCTCTCTCTCTCTGTGTGCGTGCATGCGTGCGTGTGTGTGTGTGTTTCCTTCTTCCTTCCAACCGGAGTAGAAAAAGCCGTCATGAATATTGTCAACTCAACCACACGAATTTCTTTGAACCCTTTTAATTTGGAGTTCTTTTACTAACGAATGTATGTTGTCTACAGAGTATTGCGTGGAGAGGAATACACCTATCGAGGACATACTGTGCCTGGATTTCAAATGCTATTTCGCTTGCGCGCGTCACTGGGACAATGTCAGGAAAGCCAGATGCGCCGGCACTTTTTTCTACCGCCATTGTCATTGCGTCATTTGTCACTAGAGTTGCAGTCTAGCATCATGCCAAAGAATAGACAATGATGTCCAGTAATAAAATATTCTTGTGACTTGCAGGCAAGAACCTTGATCACCAAGTTTTGGTGTTCTCTTTGATTTGATTTTTGCTCGGTGCTACTAGACGTTTTGTATGGATCGTCATGTCCAACAAGAGTGAATTGCAAAAAACCACCACATTTGGGGCATCGAGTGCAGAAAACCACCTAGTCCCTAATTTTGTGCAAAAATCACCGCGTTTCTAATAAACATTTTGCAAATTGCACTGATCAGATGATTTGTCCCAGTTAACCACTTTCTGACAAGTGGGGCCGGATTGTAAGAGCAAATTTTTTACACACACACCCCTTGATCTAAAACAGAAAAGCAATCAGCCCCCCACAGGCTGGGCGGAGGCACGCTGGGCGTCGGGTTCCTGGCCTCCGTCGCGCTGCTTGGCCAGGGACGCCGGAGCGACGCGCCGGGCGGAGGGCAGGGCGGAGCGGCCGGCCATCTCCGCAACCACGAGGGCCAGCAGTGCACGGAGGGGCGGCTCCGCGCTAGTTGCCGGCGTCAGGAGGCAGGGCAGCGGCCATGGTTGGGTCCGACAGGCGCTGTGGTTGCTCCGCTGTGAAGGAGAAAGAGAGAGTTGAGAAGATAGGAAAGAGAAAAGAGGGGAGGAGAAGGTACACGGTGGCGGGTGAAGGAAATATGCCCTAGAGGCAATAATAAATTTATTATTTATTTCCTTATATCATGATAAATGTTTATTATTCATGCTAGAATTGTATTAACCGGAAACTTAGTACATGTGCGAATACATAGACAAAACAGAGTGTCCCTAGTATGCCTCTACTAGACTAGCTCATTGATCAAAGATGGTTATGTTTCCTAGCCATAGACATGAGTTGTCATTTGATCAACGGGATCACATCATTAGGAGAATGATGTGATGGACAAGACCCATCCGTTAGCTTAGCACTATGATCGTTTAAGTTTTACTGCTATTGCTTTCTTCATGACTTATGCATGTTCCTATGACTATGAGATTATGCAACTCCCGAATACCGGAGGAACACTTTGTGTGCTACCAAACGTCACAACGTAACTGGGTGATTATAAAGGTACTCTACAGGTGTCTCCGAAGGTACTTGTTGGGTTGGCGTATTTCGATATTAGGATTTGTCACTCCGATTGTCGGAGAGGTATCTCTGGGCCCACTCGGTAATGCACATCACTATAAGCCTTGCAAGCATTGCAGCTAATGAGTTAGTTGCAGGATGATGTATTACGGAACGAGTAAAGAGACTTGCCGGTAACGAGATTGAACTAGGTATTGAGATACCGACGATCGAATCTCGGGCAAGTAACATACCGATGACAAAGGGAACAACGTATGTTGTTATGCGGTTTGACCGATAAAGATCTTCGTAGAATATGTAGGAGCCAATATGAGCATCCAGGTTCCGCTATTGGTTATTGACCGGAGATGAGTCTCAGTCATGTCTACATAGTTCTCGAACCCGTAGGGTCCGCACGCTTAACGTTTGATGACGATCGGTATTATGAGTTTATGAGTTTTGATGTACCGAAGGAGTTCGGAGTCCCGGATGATACCGGTGACATGACGAGGAGTCTCGAAATGGTCGAGACGTAAAAATCGATATATTGGACGACTATATTCGGACATCGGAAAGGTTCCGAGTGATTCGGGTATTTTCGGAGTACCGGGGAGTTACGGGAATAGAAGAGAGAGGCCAAAAGGAAGGAGGCGCGTGCCCCCTTCTGGTCCGAATTGGACAAGGGGTGCAGCCCCCTTTTCCTTCTCCCTCTCCCCCTCTTTCCTTCTCTCCTACTCCGGAAAGGAAAGGGGAATCCTACTAGGACTTGGGAGTCCTAGTAGGACTCCCCACACTTGGCGCGCCCCCTCTAGGGCCGGCCTCTCCCTTGCTCCTTTATATACGGGGGCAGTGGGCACCCTAGGACACACAAGTTGAATTGTTTTAGCCGTGTGCGGTGCCCCTCTCCATAGAAACACACCTCGGTCATACCGTTGCAGTGCTTAGGCGAAGCCCTGCGCCGGTAAATACATCATATCCGTCACCACGCCGTTGTGTTGACGAAACTCTCCCGTGAAGCTCAACTGGATCAAGAGCTCGTGGGACGTCATCAAGCTGAACGTGTGCTGAACGCGGAGGTGTCGTACGTTCGGTGCTTGATCGGTTGGATCGCGAAGAAGTTCGACTACATCAACCGCGTCACTTGACGCTTCCGCTCCCGGTCTACGAGGGTACGTAGACACACTCTCCCCTCTCGTTGCTATGCATCTAGTAGATAGATCTTGCGTGATCGTAGGAATTTTTTTAAAAATACTACGTTCCCCACAGTGGTATCAGAGCCAGGTCTATGCGTCGATGATATGCACGAGTAGAACACAATGAGTTGTGGGCGATACTAGTCATACTGCTTACCAGCATGTCATACTTTGCTTCGGCGGTATTGTGAGATGAAGCGGCCCGGACCGACATTACGCGTACGCTTACGCGAGACTGGTTTCACCGTTATGAGCACTCGTTGCTTAAAGGTGACTGGCGGGTGTCTGTCTCTCTCACTTTAGCTGAATCAAGTGTGGCTACGCCCGGTCCTTGTGAAGGTTAAAACAGCACATACTTGACGAAACATCGTTGTGGTTTTTGTATGCGTAGGTAAGAACGGTTCTTGCTAAGCCCGTAGCAGCCACGTAAAACTTGCAACAATAAAGTAGAGGACGTCTAACTTGTTTTTGCAGGGCATGTTGTGATGTGATATGGTCAAGACATGATGAGATATACGGTTTTGTATGAGATGATCATGTTTTGTAAAGTTATCGGCAACTGGCAGGAGCCATATGGTTGTCGCTTTATTGTATGAAATGCAATCGCCATGTAATTGCTTTACTTTATCACTAACCGGTAGCGATAGTCGTAGAAGCAATAGTTGGCGAGACGACAACGATGCTACGATGGAGATCAAGGTGTCGCGCCGGTGACGAAGGTGATCATGACGGTGCTTTGGAGATGGAGATCAAAAGCACAAGATGATGATGGCCATATCATGTCACATATTTTGATTACATGTGATGTTTATCTTATTATGCTTCTTATTTTGCTTAGAACGACGGTAGCATTATAAGATGATCCCTTACTAAATTTCAAGGTATAAGTGTTCTCCCTGAGTATGCACCGTTGCGAAAGTTCGTCGTGCCGAGACACCACGTGATGATCGGGTGTGATAAGCTCTACGTTCAAATACAACGGGTGTAAGCCAGTTTTGCACACGCAGAATACTCGGGTTAAACTTGACGAGCCTAGCATATGCAGATATGGCCTCGGAACACTGGAGACCGAAAGGTCGAGCGTGAATCATATAGTAGATATGATCAACATAAGATGTTCACCATTGAAACTACTCCATCTCACTGATGGGGAACGTAGCATAAATCAAAAAAATTCTACGTCTTCACCAAGATCCAACTATGGAGACATCTAGCAACGAGTAACTAAGAGTGCATCTACATACCGTTATGAAGATTGCGAGCGGAAGCTTTCAACGAAGTGGGGATGAAGTAGTCGTACTCTTCACGTTCTTCGTCACCGATGATCTAGCGCCGAACGGACGGCACCTCCGCGTTCAACACACGTACGGTGCAGCAACGTCACCTCCTTCTTGATCCAGCAAGGGGGGAGGAGAAGTCGTTAGAGATCCGGCAGCACGACGGCGTGATGACGGATGTAGTGGAGATCGCAGCAGGGCTTCGCCGGGCGCCCTGCGTGGGAGTTGGGAGGTGTGACGGGAGGGGGAGAGGCGCCAGGGCTGAGGTGCGGCTGCCCTCTCCCCCCCCACATATATATAGGGGGCCAGGGGGGGCGCCAGCCCCTTGCAGATCCAATCTGCAAGGGGAGGCGGCGGCCAGGGAGGAGTCCCCCTCCCCCAAGGCAAGTGGTGGCCCCCCCTCCCCTTAGGGTTTATCCCTAGGCGCAGGAGAGGTGGGCCTCCCTTGGTGGTGCGCCAGCCCTGAGGGCTGGACACATCCCCTCGCGGCCTAGGGGCCCCACCGGGATGGGTGGCCCCACCCGGTGGACCCCCGGGGCCCCTCCGGTGGTTACCCCAGTGTGCAATTCCTTGAACCGCCCCTGCGTGCAGCTCAATGGAGTACCCTACCCTACTCTAACAACTTCATTGCTCTACTACTTGTGGTTCGTCGCAATGCATCCATATAAAACAAGCATTTCCATTCTGTTCAACTCAATTCATCAATTCCATTAATACATAAATATAAAAAATGCCCGATGGCATACAACAGGATCGGACTTCCTTCCTTCTTGATTGGATTATCAGACACCGGAGGGGCAGCTTCTAGTGTGATGGTGGTATGTGATCAATGGGATTTTGTTGGCCGAAAGAAACTCGGCAATCGGAGACGCTCTGAACTCGCCATCTGCAAGGCACACATAGCATTATTATAATTATCCAATTTTAAGTCAAACCATCTGCAAGACACATATATAGCATTTGTTGATTGAATAATCAATGATTTAAACTTGATTGACTGTATATATGTTTGTTGATAAGAGTAATCAGTTTTGGTTAAGCCGGTCCTGAGATTTTAGGGGCCCGGGGCGAAACTAAAACTCGGGGGCCCTTGAAATATATATTTGGATGGGTATACCGGGTCCTTAATATAGGCATCATATAAGTTATAGTACTAATATATGCATAAATTTATTACCAACATGAAATATTACCAACATGAAATATTACCAACAAACATTATAATAAATCCACCCGTAATTCTTTAATAATAAATTATAAGCAATATTGATTTGAAAATAGTTTATACAGTATGCTGAAAGTAAAAAAATTGCATCAAAAATTTAACAATAAAGGCATGCATCATGTTGATGAAGATTAATCACTTAATTAGAAATACACGTATAACATGGAAAAGGAATGATGATATGATCACTTGTTAAAGTTGCCATAGATTGGAAATCACGGCAGCCAAATTCGCAGCAATTTTTTAAGCCTAAATCAGCATGATCTCTCGCAATCCCTGCGATCTCCCATGATTTTGGCCTGTATGCAAATCATGGCGGACGATTTTCCAGGGCCGATTGTGCCGCAACCATGGCCATTTCACCCGTGATTTAGAATTAAGAATATGATAATACCTTGGATCGGTGGAATCTTTGCCGGTAATTGTCCGATAGGGCGCTCCGTGATGACGTGATCCGTATATATGTGTCTGCGGCATTGGCTGGGCGATGTGCTTGAACGCATGTGTGTTGGAGTAGAGATGGAAGAAACAAGTCATCCGTGAAAACGGCGACTCGCGTACTCGCGTACTCGCGTTCAGAGCTCATGATCGTGGCTGGGGGTACTGGAAAACGTGAACTCACGATCAGATCTTGGCATGAAATTAGGGAAACCTTTTTTTTGGAAGATGGGAATTAGGAAACTGAACAGGCGTCACGCAATCAACTCGTACGAGCCTATGACGACTACAAGGAGTTCAGGATCGACCAGGGGCCTGACCGAAGAAGTGGATGTGTGCGTGGCCTACAGATAGCTGCGGGACTACCTGGCCTGCCCAGCGTAGGGCCAGCGTGCGTAGCTGCGACGGCCGCGGGCATGGGCTAGCTGGCTGCGACGCTGCGTTCTTGCCGATCTGCGTCGTAGGCTGCCTACACGTACGTACCCTATATGGGGGCCCCTGGATTTGGGGGGCCCGGGGCGGCCGCCCCCCCTCAGGGCCGGCCCGGTTGTTGTTGCCCGACTTTGCTGGGATTGGAACATACCAAGAGGCAGGACGAGACTTGCCTGCTCCCCTCGTGTGTGCCCATCCGTGCTCCCGCATACGTGGCTTGATTTGATTGGATCAAAATTAGGCCCGGCCCCACCCCCTTAAAATCAGGGGGTGCGATGATTAGATTAGAAAGAAAAAAAATGAAATAACAGCCGTAGGATGAAGTGGGAGCACGGATGGGAGCACGAGGAGGGAGCAGGCAAGTTTTGTCCTACCAAGAGGGAGTCGAGGAAGGCGAGCACGGCCACGCGGCCATGGTCAGTGATGATCTTCTCGGCCTCGTCGATGGTGGTGACCTTCTGCATGTCAGGGCTCAGCCTCTGGGATATCCAAGTGACCATGGCGTCCCTGCAGCAATGGAAAAATCGCAACGATGAAGATACAGCAGCAGCCGGGCAGGCGAATGAAAAAGTATTTTGCCCTGCTAGTAGTTACTTACTTGGTCCTCTCACCATAGTAGGGGTAGTGCATGGCCATGCCGTCGACAAAGAAGAGGACGGTGGGGTACCCTTGGACGCCGTGCGCGCGCGCGAGCTGACGGTCCTGGGTGGCGTCGACCTTGGCGAGCGCGACGTCGAGCCCCTTGCCGGCAAAGTGCGACGCGGCCGCGGCGTACTCCGGGGCGAGCTTGCGGGACCAGTAGCACCAGGGCGCGTAGAAGTCCACCACGACGTGCCGGCGGACGGCGAGGAAGGAGGAGAAGTTGGCGGCGGTGAGGACAACCACCTGGGTCTCGTTGTCCTTGACCACCTCGGGCAGGAGGAGGTCCGGGTGGGAGACAGAGGCGGAGGAGGGGTTGGGGAGGAGGAGCAAGAAGGGGGTGGAGAGGAGGAGGAGGAGGATGAGAGATCGGGGTGTGGGCATCGGCATCATCGCCATGGCTGGCCGGCGATGAGTGGGATAGTGTACGTGTTGGGAAGTGGAATGGATGCAATAGAGAGATCAGCGGAGACTTTAAGGACTTTGAATCGAGTTCTATGGACATCGGCATCACCGCCGGCCGGCCGGCCGGCCTCGGCTGCACGCTCAAGTGATTGAGACATACAGAACTCGATCGTAGTGAGCGCTCGGTGCGGACCCATGAGGCCAAACGACTCCATATGCTACTGGGCCCAAGCGATGAATGAAAGCTATGTTCTCCGGCCCCCTCTCAATGACTTAATCAACAAAAAGTAATCTAGGTTATCCAACGCCGACTCGTAAACCTCCCGCAGCGGTTTGGACAACGCTGTCCGGACCGCATAGCCATCCAACGCGGGTCTGTATCGGTCCTTGAGGCGGTCCAGACGCGATTGCTCCCGTAAACCATAGATAAAAGTGGAGAAGGTTTGCGGAAGTCCCTACCGATTCCAAACCCGCTTCTGACCGTCCTGACCCACCAAAAATCCTACCCCTCCCGCGCTTTTTCGTTCAGCACCACTCGAGAATGTCAACGTCTGCATTCATGCCCGGCTATAGTGGATACGACCGCTCACTCGTGTTGGCATTGAAGCGGCGTGCCGGCTGAGAGAGCGCCGCCCGCGTTCAAGCGACACGACAGTCGCATTGATGGCACGCGGTTGCCGAGGCGTCTCCTCCGGTGGGACTGGCCCGTCCCTCTGCTGCCCACCGGTGCTATATAAACTGCTGACTGCGAGGAAGGAGGAGAAATTGGCAGCGGCGAGGGCGGCCATGTGGGCCTCGTCAACCACCTCAGTGTCCTCGTGGGGCATGTCTTTCTGATGAGGTGGCTGAGATCAATGTCCAAGAGGGAGGCGAAGGCGGAGGAAGAGTGGGGGAGGAGGAGGAAGAAGTTGATGGTGAGGAGGAGGATGAGAGATTGGGGCGTGGGCATCGGCATCGTCGCCAATGGCCGGCCGGCGAGGATGAGGAGCGAAAGAGATCAGCGGAGACTTTGAGCATTGGCATCACCGTCGTGGCCGGTCGGTCTCGTCTGCATGCTCTAGTTTTTTTAAGGTGAAGTGTAAATAAACTTTGCTTCTTCAATACGGCAAGTCCCAGTTTTTGTTTCTTGCTTGCTTTAATATTGAGCACATTGGCAAACTCATATATCATATAGTATATCGTACACGTACATGTTTACATTTTTAAATGCGGCTGAATAGGATCGATGCTAGGGTGCGGCCATGGTCCTCTCTCGACCTTATCGACAGGAACCAAATTCTAGAGTAGCAGAATGAATGAAGGAAGATTACACGAGCCTTATGGGGCACGAGCATGAAGACTTCCCGAGTGTTATCGAGGTCAGACCGACTCCGGTAGGTGAGTGATGACAGTGCCTCGTCCTGGTCGCGGTAGTGATTGTTCGATGGTCTAGGGACTTCGATGTGATTTTTATTATGTTGGGGATGCACTAAACTTCCGGTGAAGCTTTATAATAGATCTGAACCCTTCTCGCAAAAACCAACACTGCTACGAGAAGGGAGGATGAGCGGGAGTTTCTAGAAGTTGATATAATTTTCTACAAACTTGGTTAAAGTTCATATAGTTTGACAATTAAATTTTATTTTATTTTTTTGTAACCGATGGAGTACTTGCAGCAAGACTTGCACGGGGAGAATAGACCAAATAGTGCTTTATCTATAGAAACCGTAATTCTTTTTTGGGCGAGATAAGCCCAAAGTAGTTTGTGCTAATATTCTCCATAAATTCAAAATTTAAATGGAATATACTCCCCCAGTTCCAGAATATAAAGTGTATCGATTTTCATGCAAGTCAAACTTGTGTATGTTGGACCAAGACTATAGAATAAAATATCGACATCTATAATACAAAATAAATAAACTATGAAAATACTTTTCCTAATGGATCTAATGATACAAATTTGGTACTGTAGATATTGATATTTTCTCCAAAACTTGGTCAAACTTGCACAAGTTTGACTCTTGAAAAAACTAATACACCTTATATTTTGGAATGGAGGGAGTATATAGTTATTCAACATTTTACCACCTAATTTGTAACTTGTGGCTATGCCCAAATTAGAATCCTAGCCATTTTATACCTCAAACTTCCATTTTGTGAAATGTTTTCCCTCATGTTACAAATTTGCGCCATGCTTTATTCACTTAAGTTTATATTTACGCCAACATTTACCCGGTAAAGAAGTTTACACCTTTCTTTATAGCATAACTGTAAATCTTGGGGTAAATCCTTTCTGCATAATCCTTGCCAAAAATGGTAAAACTAAAGGTACACATTAGAAAATTTAGTATATATCATCACACAATCATAGTACAACCAGCACGCACATACAATTATCCTCCATACAAGCCAGAAAAGTAAATAAGAACAATCACATGATTTACATGGGCATCATGCCCTAATCTTGATTGATCTTGACATTAGATAGCATGGCATGACTTGATGGTGGTGGGTTACAACACACCACTTATTTAATCCAACCGGGAATATAAGTACCCGAACATCTTATGCCAACGGTTCCTCTTGGACGTTTGCTTCCCGATTTCCTTTTTCTGCTTGTGTCCCAAGTGGTGGTTTTGGTTGTGCATTCGGGTCTGGCAATGGCCCTGGTAGTGGTTGTGGATTTGGGTCTGGTAATGGTTGTGGGTTTGGATCGGGTTGCGGTCCTGGTAATGGCCGAGGGTTTGGGTTTGGCTGTGGGTTCGGCAATGGCTTCGTGTTTGGGTCTGGTAATGGTTGTGGGTTTGGATCAGGCTGCGGTCCTG
>LR738712.1:902871571-902905561 GCA_902687465.1 Secale cereale | reverse complement strand
CCCCCCCCCCCCCCGAGAATAACATGGCCAATGCATCGCGGAGGTAGTGGTTGGAGTAAAAACCGACGAGGTTGCTTAAGCAATGTGCTAGGCCTTTGTGCTGATGTCGAGGTAGCCAAGAGCCTAAGGTGGTGTAGTTGTGCGAGGGTCGCCATGGTCGATGCCATGTCAGGGTGGCTAGTGTCGAGGTAGTCGACGTGGACCGGGAAGAAGAGCGGCGGCGGTGGTTAGGTTAGGAGCACGGCTACGGTGCTTGAAGTAGGCGAGGAAAAGCTGATGGAAATATGCCCTGTTGGAAACATGAGCAAATTACTACGAGATTTATTCCGAATAAACAGAATATAAGTCATGACGGCAGCAACAGAGATTAAACTAATCATGTGAACTAGTATAGCAGATGAACAGATCACATCTAGGGCACATACTAGAAACATGAATTCTACCACGATCTCGAACAGGAGGGATAGAATCACATACGGTGCAACGGGAGCAGCACCGCCGGCGTTGACGTTGTCGCCCATGTCGTCGAGGATGAGGTTGCTGAGGTCGGGGAAGAAGTCGTCGTTCGCGAAGTCGTCGCTGCCAGCAGTCGCGCGAGTGCGCTCCCCAAAAACCTGATCGCCCCTCTCCCGTACAGGATCACGAGAGGCGGGGTTCCGGAGGCCTGCTGTCCCTTCTCGCGGTGCACGCCGAAAGGAGGGATGGAGAAGACTTGCTTGGCGGCGCAATGATCTGGAACGGTGGTGAGAAACCATACGAAGAGGCGGCGGCTAGGGTAGACGTCTGCCGAACTATATAGTGCGGGCCGGGTAGGTCGTGGGAATAAACCCCACGTCCGAGTCGTCACGATCCAAAAGAATCGGAAACAATTCAGTAATTAACGCGTCCGTTAATTATTAATTAATGACTCATTAATTTCCCCGAGCAGCAAAAATATAGACAACGTGCGTAGCTCTGTCCTCGGCTCGGCTCAATCCCGCAACCCGCGGCGCGTCGTGACGAGGCGTGGCGTGGCGAGGCGAGCGAGGAGGAGGAGCGCGCGTGTAGGTCTCCTCTTCTCATGCTCATACAAGTGGTAGAAGAGCTCACCTTATAAAGAGGTGCAACTCTCCCTCAACTTATGAGGTGGGACTAAACTTTAGCCTCACTCACTCCACTCACATGTGTGCATGAATGGGCCAAGAGAATTTCAGAATTTTCAGTTGGGCTTTGGGCCAAAGGCCTAGGAGCAAAATTCCAACAATCCCCCACAAAGTCTCATTGGCACATCTCATCATTTAGTTCCAAAACATTGTTTATATACCGGTGCTTAGTGGAGACTGTGAAGTTGAACTTCCACTTAGAGATTTATGCTACACTAGATCACAACTTGAATAGTGGACTATGCCTTGAACTACAAGTTTTCTGTGAGACTAGTTTCACACAAGTTCTTGACCGATACTTGGCTGCCGCAAGGCTTCCCCGCGGGTGGAGCGTATACGTCATACTCCAGGGCCTTTTCATGAATTTATTAGAGAACACCCAATTCTCACAGACTGCGACGTTAACAGTCAAATTCATATAGGTGTGTTCCTCAGAAGATGTTCTGCAGGACAACATCTTTGCTTACCCGAATAAGCCACTTGGAACACATTAAGATAAGTATCAACCTGCCATGCAGATCAGAAGAGTATTGCATCATCACGGAGTGGGATAGTTATTATAGGGATACTCTCCTCCCAGCTGACCAACAGCTTGTCTCCCACTTCTACTTCACGGGATCTCCGATCACATAGAGTGGGTTACCACTATGGACAACTCATGCGGTGGGTCTCAAACCCATCTCCATCGATGCATTGTCTATCACATTACGTGATAGACCCTTTGTGAAGGGGTCTGCCAAGTTTTTCGACGTTTGGATATAATCCAACGTAATAACTCCGGAGTTCCTCAATTTTCTGACAGATTTTAGTCTCCTCTTCACATGTCTTGAGGACTTCATATTGTCCTTCGAACTGTTTATCTTGACGATCACAGTTTGATTATCACAGTTCATCAGGATAGGGGGTATTGGTTTTTCAACCATAGGTAAGTCCATCAAGAGTTCACGAAGCCACTCTGCTTCAACAGTGGCAGTGTCCAATGCTGTGAGTTCTGCTTCCATAGTTGACCTCGTTAAGATAGTCTGCTTGCAAGACTTCCAGGAAACAGCTCCACCACCAAGTGTAAAAACATAACCACTTGTGGCCTTTATCTCATCAGCATCAGAAATCCAGTTTGAGTCACTATAACCCTCCAGTACCCTTGGATACCCGGTGTAGTGAATTCCATAGCTCGCGGTGCCTTTCAAATAGCGCATAACTCTCTCAAGCGCATGCCAATGATCATCTCCCGGTTTTGACACAAACCGACTTAGCTTGCTCACAGCAAAAGAGATGTCAGGCCTCGTGGCACTGGCCAAATACATAAGCGAACCAATTATCTGAGAATACCTCAGTTGATCTCTAGCAATCCGTCGATTCTTTCGAAGCAACACACTAGCATCATATGGAGTTGGAGAAGGTGTGCAGTCGCTATACCCAAAACGACTCAAGACCTTTTCCACATAGTGAGACTGAAGCAGTGTGATCCCACCATTCTCATCTCTCAGCAGCTTGATGTTTAAGATAACATCAGCTTCTCCTAGATCCTTCATCTCAAAACAGCGAGATAAGAAATCCTTAACCTCCTTGATTAAATCAAGTTTGGTCCCAAAGATCAATATGTCGTCGACATACAGACAAAGAATAACTCCTTCGCCCCCACCATAGCGATAGTACACGCACTTGTCACCATCGTTTACTACAAAGCCGGCATCAGTTAATGTTCTTTCGAACTTCTCATGCCACTCCTTAGGAGCTTGTTTAAGGCCATATAAAGACTTTAATAACTTGCACACCTTTCCTTCCTGACCAGATACTACAAAACCATCTGGCTGATCCATGTAAATTTCCTCCTTCAACTCTCCATTGAGGAAAGCTGTCTTAACGTCCATTTGATGAACGAGAAGACCATGTGAGGCAGCCAGTGATAGTAGCACCCGAATTGTGGTCAGTCTAGCCACGGGTGAGTAAGTATCAAAGAAGTCTTCACCTTCTTTCTGGGTATAACCCTTGGCCACAAGCCGTGCCTTGTACTTTTCAATTGTACCATCAGGTCTAAGCTTCTTCTTGAACACCCACTTACATCCTACAGGTTTGCACCCATAAGGACGGTCAGTGATCTCCCAGGTACCATTAGCTAAGATGGAATCCATCTCGCTACGTACAGCTTCCTTCCAGTAGTCAGCATCAGGAGATGCATAGGCTTCTGAAATAGTCCTGGGTGTGTCATCCACTAGGTACACAATGAAATCATCACCAAAGGACTTTGCAGTCCTCTGTCTCTTACTCCTCACAGGAGTTCCATTGTCACCCTCAACCGGATTCTCAATGTGTTCCATCGCAATGGTGGGTTCAGGAATTTCAGTGAATTCCTCACTAGATGGAGTAGGTATCTCCTGATTTGATGAACTCGACATATCCTTCATAGGAAATATGTCCTCAAAGAAAGTTGCATCATTCGACTCCATAATCGTACCAACATGCATGTCGGACACCTCAGATTTTATTATCAAAAATCTATAGCCGATGCTATGAAAAGCGTAGCCCAGAAGAACACAATCCACGGTTTTTGGTCCAAGCTTGCGCTTCTTGGGAATTGGTATATTGACTTTCGCCAAACAACCCCAAGTACGTAGGTAAGAGAGTTTCAACCTTTTCCTTTCCCATTCCTCAAATGGAGTCATGGTCTTATGCTTTGTGGAAACCCGGTTTAGGACATGACACGCAGTCATTAGCGCCTCCCCCCACCATTCCTTGGATAGACCCGAAGTGTCTAACATGGTGTTAACCATATCAGTTAGAGTTCGGTTCTTTCTTTCGGCTACCCCATTTGACTGGGGTGAGTAGGGAGGCGTCCTCTCATGGATTATACCATGTTCCGCACAAAACAGATCAAATTCATTGGAAAAATACTCTCCACCACGATCGGACCGAAGCCGTTTAATTTTTCGATCAAGTTGGTTCTCTGCCTCAGCTTTATAGTTTTTGAAGAAGGTCAAAGCCTCATCTTTTGATTTCAGAAGATACACATAACAATATCTAGTGGAGTCATCAATTAACGTCATGAAGTATCTCTTTCCACCTTTTGTCAAAACGCCATTCATCTCACAAAGATCAGAATGTATAAGCTCTAGTGGCGCCAAGTCTCTTGCCTCTGCAGTCTTATGGGACTTGCGAGGTTGCTTAGCTTGCACACATACTTGGCACTTAGAGCCTTTGACAGTAGAGATTTTCGGAATTAAATTCATATTGGCTAGCCGCGTCATGCATCCAAAGTTAATATGACAAAGTCGTGAATGCCAAATATCAGACTCATTATTGTGGCAAACATTATTAATAACTTTAGTGTAAATATCTGACAAAGATAGGCGGAACAAGCCTCCGCACTCATAGCCTTTTCCAACAAATTGTCCACACTTAGAAATTACAACTTTATTGGATTCAAAAACCAACTTAAAACCATCTCGACATAAACGGGAACCGCTAACGAGATTTTTATTGATGGACGGCACATGATGAACGTTCTTCAGACGCACGGTCTTCCCCGAAGTAAACTTCAGATCGACCGTACCAACACCTCGAACGATGGCATGTGACCCGTTCCCCATCAGCACGGGAGAAGTCCCAGTGACCTGGTAAGAAGAAAACATGGAGGCGTCAGCACAAACATGTACATTGGCACCGGTGTCAATTAACCAATCAGGGAATTGAAATACTGAAAGGATGGTAGGAAAAATACCGTACCCTGATTCCTTCATATCAGTATCACCGATGACAACATTAGCGGACTTGCCGCTCTTCTCATGTTCACGCTCCTCAAAGCGGTTAGGACACTTCGGAGCCCAGTGATTAGGATCACCGCAGACATGGCAAAGTCCCTTCCCCTTCTTATGAGAATTCTTCTTGAAGTTGGTAGAATGTGATGGCTTGTTCTTTGTATCAAACTTGCCTTTGCCCTGAGTTTTGTTCTTGTTGTTTTTGAACTTGTTGGGCTGAAAGTTCTTCTTCTGTACCATGTGGGCACTAGAACCTCCCTCAGCAACTCGAGCACGTGTGTCCTTTGCTCTCGCCTTCTCTTCAACATCAAGAGTACCAATGAGATCCGCAACGGAAAACTCCTGTCTCTTGTGTTTCAGGGAAGTAGCAAAATTGTTCCACGAAGGTGGAAGCTTGGCAATGATGCCCCCGGCAACAAATTTGTCCGGCAACACACACTTGAAGTACTCAAGTTCTTTTGCGAGCGACTGTATCTCATGAGCCTGCTGTACAACAGCGCGCTCATCAGTCATCTTGTAGTCATAGAATTGCTCCATGACGTACAACTCGCTGCCGGCGTCCGAGGCACCAAACTTGGCCTCGAGCGCAGCCCACATGTCCTTGCCGTTGTCAAACGACATGTACGAATCCACAATTGAGTCATCAAGAACACTCAGAAGAGCACCTTTAAAGAGGGTATCGATCTTCTCAAAAGCTTCCAGCTGTGCCGGATTAAGATCGCCCTCAGGCTTGCCCTTGGTGGCGTCATAGCAGCCCATGGTCTGAAACCAGTAGACTGCTCTCGTGCGCCACCTCTTATATTGCGCCCCCTTAAAGGCAGGCGGCTTCAGATGCGCAGCAAAACCACTCGGAGTAAATTGCCTATAATCAGGTTTTTGGATTGTTGGAAACATGAGCAAATTACTACGAGATTTATTCCGAATAAACAGAATATAAGTCATGACGGCAGCAACAGAGATTAAACTAATCATGTGAACTAGTATAGCAGATGAACAGATCACATCTAGGGCACATACTAGAAACATGAATTCTACCACGATCTCGAACAGGAGGGATAGAATCACATACGGTGCAACGGGAGCAGCACCGCCGGCGTTGACGTTGTCGCCCATGTCGTCGAGGATGAGGTTGCTGAGGTCGGGGAAGAAGTCGTCGTTCGCGAAGTCGTCGCTGCCAGCAGTCGCGCGAGTGCGCTCCCCAAAAACCTGATCGCCCCTCTCCCGTACAGGATCACGAGAGGCGGGGTTCCGGAGGCCTGCTGTCCCTTCTCGCGGTGCACGCCGAAAGGAGGGATGGAGAAGACTTGCTTGGCGGCGCAATGATCTGGAACGGTGGTGAGAAACCATACGAAGAGGCGGCGGCTAGGGTAGACGTCTGCCGAACTATATAGTGCGGGCCGGGTAGGTCGTGGGAATAAACCCCACGTCCGAGTCGTCACGATCCAAAAGAATCGGAAACAATTCAGTAATTAACGCGTCCGTTAATTATTAATTAATGACTCATTAATTTCCCCGAGCAGCAAAAATATAGACAACGTGCGTAGCTCTGTCCTCGGCTCGGCTCAATCCCGCAACCCGCGGCGCGTCGTGACGAGGCGTGGCGTGGCGAGGCGAGCGAGGAGGAGGAGCGCGCGTGTAGGTCTCCTCTTCTCATGCTCATACAAGTGGTAGAAGAGCTCACCTTATAAAGAGGTGCAACTCTCCCTCAACTTATGAGGTGGGACTAAACTTTAGCCTCACTCACTCCACTCACATGTGTGCATGAATGGGCCAAGAGAATTTCAGAATTTTCAGTTGGGCTTTGGGCCAAAGGCCTAGGAGCAAAATTCCAACATGCCCTAGAGTATTTCCTTATTCATGATAAAGGTTTATTATTCATGCTAGAATTGTATTGACTAGAAACCTAAATACATGTGTGAATACATAAACAAATACCATGTCCCTAGTAAGCCTCTACTAGACTAGCTCGTTAATCAAAGATGGTTAAGGTCTCATAGACGGAGGGAGAATCACGGGGCGGTGGCAGAGATCATGAGCCACGCTCGCGACGATCCAATGGGGCGATGCAGCGGCAGGGCGAAGGTCAGTCCAACCACAGGAACGGCGTGAAGTGGACGACCTGGGAACGACTTTGGACCACGAGCCAAAACACTACGGTCCGAAAGGACGACGCAGCGGAACCGCACGGCGAGAACCGCGACGCTACGGTCCAAAGACACAATGCGGATGCAGCTCATTACCCAATCGATTAAGAGTGTGCTGTACTTGAGAACAGAGCAAATCCAGCTCCCGAGGTCGAATACGTGCTCGTCCAGGATGGTGCATGGGTGCATGTAGCTATATGTGCATGAACGAGGCAACGTAGCCTGGTGCACCAGGTACCAGCTTAAGCGGCCGGCCACTCCGCAAGCAATCAGGGCACGACCACGCCTGAAGCATGCGTGAAGCCAGGATGCCGCAACCGGGTGGGGGAGAATTGTGGAGGCCACGACCCAAGAGAACTAGAAAGATCACCGACTAATCCATTGGTGAGAGAGAGAAAAAATTCAATCAACGGATCGGGGAAAAACTCTCTAGGGCAGCCGGTCAACATGATCGGCGGATGAATCCTAGGTACGGGTGGTGCGGCCCTCAATGGCTATCATGGAGATCGACCTCCTGAGGGGCGGCGCGGTGCGGAAGCGGCGGGCGACGACTAAAGTTTGGATCGGTTAGACTGATGCCAATAAAGAGAGATTGGTGGAATCAATTGTTTATTGCTCGTGAGTATATGATCAATTTGGTGTACAAGATAAGTCAGATCAAATCCTAATCTATCTCATATTTTCTAACTAATCACGATACTCAACACCGCCTTATCGAAACCAATTTGGAAAAGAAGTCTTACCGACGAACATTCAGAATATGTGTGACATACTACTATCATCATGCTATAAATCCTCTGGGAGTAACAATTAGAGGTCCACCAGAGACCAGCTTTTCTACTCTCGGGTGTAGGTACACCCGAGTTTGCAAAAAAAAAAACATGATCAAACAATGTCGAAAAAATCTGCAGTTTTGGGACATGAAACTTCATCAAATGTTCAAGCTTTTTGCAAAAATTCATCTAAAAATAACATCAGAGGAGCTCTCGGCAAAAAAAACAAAATCAATGTTCTAAGTTTGCGCACTGTTTGAGCATTGATTTATTTTTTTTTTGTCGAGAGCTCCCCTGATGTTATTTTTAGCTGATTTTTTGCAAAAAGCTTGAACATTTGATGAAGTTTCATGTCCCAAAACTGCAGAGTTTTTGACATTGTTTGATCATGTTTTTCAAAAATTTGCAAACTCGGGTGCAACTTTATTTGCCTTTAAGTCTTATAGATGAGGTACTTCGTTCCCTATCCATTTGACATTATATATCGTTCCTTGGGCCTCGTCAGGTGTGGAATTCAAGGATGGACAAACGGTCTGCCATTGCTTGTTTTATGGTGATGCTTGTGTTGTTAGGAAGCAGTATGACTGCAGGTATGTTCTAGATTTTGTTCTTCTGAAGTAGGTTTCTTATAAGATAACTGGAAGTTTTCTTAAATATGGTGTTGAAGCACATTGTTTCTATGCCGTGGAGGAATAATACTTGTTGCCAATTATGCAATAGTTTGACATGGTATGTTGTCACAATTGATGTCTCACTATTATGGTCTAACCCTTAATATATTTGAGACGCACAGAGAACTGTGAGATTAAGCGTGACATGATGACATTATGTATAAAGTCCGAATGCATGTATCATTGCCAACATCGTTGGTATTATAAAATCACGCAGTATTGGTGCGATGGTGTGGTCTTCGGCTTCTACAACTGCAAGATTTGCATCGTCGCATAGAACTTCAATGGATATTTACTATGTCAACTGCACTTGAAGCTTTCATTTAACAATTGAGCACTTTGTATCCTGGAGTGACAGAGTTTTGTTTGGAAGCGATAATAATATGTCTAGTCTCTTAAAAATATGCTTAAAGGCAAAACTCATAGAGTTATTAATAAATATACTGAATGCTAAGTGCACTTGAAGCTTTCATTTATACTAGAAACACTGCTTAAAACCTAAATCCATGGACCATACATATAGATCGATTACATTAGTCTGTGAGTAACTCCAATATATTACATAAAACCTCTCGGTCCTTCACAAAACTATTTTTTACTCCCTCCGTCCAATAATGTAAGACATTTTTTGATACTAGTGTAGTGTCAAAAAACGTCTTACATTATGGGACGGAGGGAGTAACATATTTGGACAGGTGTTGTAAATTTCATACTATTTGTGCCTATTTATTTACCTTAGTCTATGGGTAACTTTAAATGTAATAGTATCTTACGCTCAACCTCATTGCCGCCGACCTGGTGTGGCATTGAAGGGGCGGCGCTCTCTTTTGGGAGCCTGCACTTCCTAGCAGACAAATTTGGCCCACAGTGCCTCCAGGATCTGGTTCCCTGCCAGTTGTGTTTCAGACCATTCCAGATGCTTCCTAGCGTGTCAGCATGATAGTCTCTCATGTCCATTCCAGATGCCGAATCCGACGGGCACAAGAATCCACACAACTGTGCCTCCGCTTACCCAATAGGAAGGATAACTTTCAACAGTTAGCTATATGTAACATTAAACAAGTATGAATTTGGCATTTCGTGTCTCGCGTCTCGTATTACCACTCAAAACTGGACAAAGAGGTAGTGGATTAATGGCAGGAGGTGCGTGATAATTATTTCCTCCAAAAACTAACCTTGTTAAAAAAGACAGAGAGAAAGAGGAAGTCTGTAGTGCTGTTTTTCAAAGTTTGCATAATGTGCAGTGTCATTTCTCGGAATCATCAGAATTCGGGTGGCATTTATCCAAATTAGTGGCAGTACAATAGTTGATAAGCCAGTCTTATCTTATGTCCGCCACGTAGTATAGAGAAGACAATAAAAAATGATGTACAATGGGTTATCTTAGTCTTATCTTCAAAAATCAGATATCCCTAAATATGTGGTGAGACAATTGTTGCTAAGAGATCATTTTTTATTAAGAGAAGACAAGCCTTATCTTATGATTTCTCTCTCCTTGATCTCAGCATTTATCATATGTGGCACTCCTAAGATAACATCATTGTACTTGTCCTAAGTGGTGCTATATAGTGGAGCATAGCGCCCTGTTTGCACATGCTATCAAAAAATTCAGGTTCGAAAAAAAACAAAGCAAGGTTAAATCATGCTACACTTTTCAGAAAAGGTCAAAACACAGATTTTGGCAAGTAAAATGAACATAACCACCACTTTTGCGTCATAGACCTCGAAAAATCACCACTTTACAAAACATGACATTTTGCATCAAACCGAGAAATTGGCAGTGGTAAAAAACACTGACGGTAAATGCTAAGGACTTTGTTGATGTAACTAATTAGTTGGGCCCACACGTTAGGCAAAGTTGGCATAAAATAATTGCTAGAATGACAAAATGACGTGTCATCATCTTCCTCCTTCTCTTTTTTCGAGGCATTACATCAAGCACCTCATGTGCACGCACCATGAACTGAGTGCTAATTATTAAATGATCCATGTTTTCCTAGACTAACTATGATGAATAGTGAGATGTCTCTAAAGACTACTCTACCTTCAGACTTTGCGCTTATCAAATTTCTCATTATTTTCATCATTGACTTCAACGGTTCTTCGACATGAATACTACTATTAATTATGCATTGAAACTTACAGGCATTTTCAACATGGAAACACCTTCTGATGTGCTGGACTAGTATATGCCGGTTGAGACAATTAATATTCAGGTGAAATGGTGCGGGAATGGTTTTACCGTGAACATGTCATCTAATGCCAAAATTTGACACCGAGACATGTTGACTTGTCTGATGATTACCCATTTTTGTCCTTGATAAGAATCTGCCTACGACAGAGTAATTGTTTTCTTGCATTATCTCCGTGTCCAAACAAAAATTTGGCCCTGGGATGAGTTTAAACAAATTATATATTTATACTAAAATTTCATACTTTATTATAACTAATTATTATCATATTGTGGTTATAGTTAATCTACATTTTTATAATTTAATTACGATAATTAGCAATAAGGCAATGAAGCTAAATAATCGTAGTGGTCCCTTGTATGCTACAGTCATAATGTCCATCATTGCAAAATGTGCATGACTTTTGCTAAATTAGAATGTCAATGGAAATTAAATTATTAATCTTTTCTTTTAACGTGGACCTTAAAAGATATTCAAATCCAATTACCATAAATGATAGAAAATGAAAACACAAAATTGCATGTTTCATGGATTAATTTGTGATGCCAGCATGAACACGGTATATATATACCTAAAGCATATGGTATTAGAAATATCTTGGTAGAGATCCCTGAAGCATATGGTATTAGAAATATCATGGTAGGGGTTTCTGGTTTATGAACAGTATACTATGATAAAAAAAATCTATGGTATGATATATACCTAAGAGAGTCATGTCACTAACTTATATATCTCAACATGCAGTCATGTCACTAACTTATATACTCTTGCTTCCCGTGTCAGATCTAGATGCGAACAACAAGATCATGGTCATGGCAATGGATCCCATCGTCGCTTGCTTCAGAGAGCTTGCTTCCCGTCGAACGACAGCGGGCTGGTGGTGGAGCGCTACTCCGTGTCTCATTATGAGTTCCTTACTAGGCAGTCATGTGGACAGTGGGTCTAACCGGTCCGTGGCCCAATCCGACCACCATGGAGGGTTATTCGTCCCAATGGAACTATTTTCTCTGAAGGTGTGGTTGTGACTCGTGCCGGATCCAGAGCGGGGGGGGGGGGGTGAGGAGGTTGGTAGTGTAGGATTGGGAACAGAGGAAACTTTGGCGAATGGCTCCGCCCGACAGGGGCGACGTGTTTCTGCGTCGTTTTCCTCGAAGGCGCAGCGGAGGTCCCTCCTACCTATCCACCCCCGACTCGCCTCCTGGACAAAAACTGGTTATATGGGACAACCGCATGTCCTAATCCAGCAGCCAATGAAATGAAAAAAATGAAAGAAAATTTGAGCTTTATTCATTAGAAATAATCATTACGTCATTTATGAGGATTGGTATAATTGCATTACGTGGTTCCTCGAGCCAATCAGAAATGAAGGAAAATCTAGCCAACTTGGCAAGTTCATGAGCAACTTTATTTGCTTCTCTATTACAATGCTCGAATCTAGAAATAGGAAAATCGCAAGCTAAGTGAAAACAATCATAAAAAATTACAGCTGCTGCCCCCGACGATCGTCCTCCTTCGTTCATGGTCTCGATCACCTCCATGTTATCCGAGTTAATAATTATGCGATTACAACCCGTCCTTTGCGCAAGCGATAGGCCGAATTTTAACGCCAAAGCTTCAGCCATCAACACATCTGCGCAGCAGTCAATCTTACCATTTCCCCCACCGATGAACCTACCGTTATCATCTCTTAAGACCGTCCAAGGAAATGGGAAATAATTGTACGTCATGTTGGATTGTTGGTTGTTATGTACTGCTGCATCTTTTTCGTTACAAATTTTAACTTTGTAATCTTATTTGGTCACGTTCATTACTTTATTTGTTCTTCAGGCCTAGCGGCAAAATACATGCATGCACTTTTCATCATATCTTAACCATAAATAGATAGAGGATGTGCATGTCCTAAAAGGAAAACCAATGCTCGATTGCCACGTTTTCGGGGTTGTTGCGTTGCCTCGGGCGTAGTTGATGATGTAGCGGTGGTCGACGTCCGGAGTGGGGGTGGAGGCGGAGGTGTAGGGGAGGAGGAGGAACCAGGGGCTGGGCATCACCGTTGTGGACGGCGAGGAGTGAGGCTTAATATCATCCTTGCTACCGGCCGGGACGGGCCATAGATGATAGATGTGATCAATTATTCATTTTGGATGTGCACTTAGATATATTATTATCATACGTGTACTACACTTGCAACAATCACTACTGGAATTTTTGTATACGCCAGTTGCCAGGCTCTTCGTCAAGACCCAAATCACGGACACTCGATAAAGTAAACACTCGGAAAACCCGACTTCACGGAAACTAGCCAACGTTGTCGATATGGGCGGCAAACGGCGCAGACACCGAGAACACCACATGGAAAAGAGAAGCCATGTCCTTCACCGTCGCACGGAGCACCGCATACGGATCTATTCCATAGCTCTGAAGATAACCCGTGACTTTTTAGAGAGTCTTGTTACGGCTGCAAGTTTAGGCGATAACTATGCTAGTTCTTGGTCGGCTGATGAACGGTTATTTTCCAGTCTATATTTGTATTGACAAAACAAATTGGAAGTTACTATTTGTGCGATTCAAATCTCTCTTCATCTCTTTGTATTTGCGCTGAAGCCAATGTTCGTATTGGATGGTTATAAGAGTCGACTTACAAAAAACTCAATCTTCACTGAGAAAATAGCAAAGACAATAGCCTAGCTAAATTCATGTTGGTCTACTAGCTAAGCTAGTCTCAGTTTCACGCACAACATACAAACCATCAGCCGCCGCCTCCAAAATCTAGGGTTCTCTGCCTCCCGCCGGCATTAGAAATAAAAAAATGACCGTAAAATCAAAAAAAAAAAAACTCCATCATTTTGATAAAAGTCCGTGTATTAGAAATTATTAATGAAATTGAACAAATAGTTTGCTAATTCAAAAATTGTTCATGCATTTTCAAAAATTTACTAAAATTTCCAAATTAGTTCGTTAATTACAAAAGAGTTTATTGATTCAGAAAATATTTGCTAATTCAGAAAATTTTCATGCATTTCAAAAAATGTTTGTGAATTTTTAAAAGTCCACCAATTTCAAAAAAATGCTCGTCTATTCTAGAATTGTTCGCTGATTCAAAAGGAAATTCTTTAAAACCCTTGGCAATATTAAAAAATGTCCATAATTTAAGAAAATGTTTGTAATTAGTAAAAAATGTTCATGATTTTTAAAAATGTTCTCAAATTTGTAAGAATATCAATGAATGATCGAAGGTATCTAGCTAAATAGTAATGCTTCTGAGTCTTTGTGACTATATACCCACGTGATATTTGTGGAATTAACTGCTTGGGTGGATCGGAATATTATAGTATGTTTCAAAAAAACTGTTTCTTGTAATTCAAAATAATTCTTTGAATTACCAAGTTTTTTGACAACCACGATAATTTTTTGAAAATGTGAACATTACTTCAATTTGTGAATAAATTTTAAAAAAGAAACATTTTCTTGCATTTGTGAACAAATTTTCAAAATCATGCAATGGGACGTGAACAAAATGTGGTCATCGTCATTGAAGATTATGATTTTTTTCCTCCCATTGCAACGCACATGCCCTTTTGCTAGTCAAGATAGAGAGACTAACCATCTTTGTTTTGGGGCTGCAGATACTAAGCATTGCTTCCCATATTTCTTCAATGATTTCTTTGTGCGATCTGATCGCTTGAGTAATTCAGTAAGGCAATGAGTTGAGGCAAGGCCTTGCAACCCTATGTATTTGTGCATGGAATTGAAATGATTTTGCTTGATAAATGTTTTTTGTATGTATGATTTGCAACAGAGTTGTCTTTTGTCTTCTGTTCATTATAAGGCCCTGCAAGTACCCATGTTCCCATTGATCGATCGAGGAGGAGTTTAAGAAGCGATGATGTGTGGGACGATATCCTGATAGCTAGAAAGGATTGGTACGGTAGCAAAAAATAATTCATTGGGGGATAAATGAGGCGTAGTCATTAAACGTCCAACGCCTTTCTCTGAAGTAATTCTTAATAACTAAGGCAACCCCACGCGACAATATGGGCCAACGATTGGACAACTGACTCTCGATGCAAGTCGTGACCTGTCGTAACATATTTTGGACACATTCCCCATTTCATCATATTGTGAGATTCCAAGCACAAATGAAGGCCGTGAGAGTAAGATCATATACCCATGCATATGCCGTTATCATTTTTTTTGAGGTTAAGCATAGCTTATCTATTACTTGTGCTTAGGCAAATCGCCCCGAGCACGATCAGCCACAATGGCTGGAACATTCGAGTCCCACTCCAGAGAGTGGTTTACATCACATAAACGGCCAAGCTTAGCAAGCTCATCGGCTGCAGAATTTGCACGGCGGCTACAGTACGTTATTTCATGGTGTGAGAACCAAAGTTTCAGCTGGAGCTTTATATCCTCTATGATCGCCGAGTACGCAGACGAATCAACCTTCCGGAGGTCCAGTGCCTCTGCAAGCAATTGGGAATCAGTCTCTAGAATCACTCTCAGCATCCCAAGATCCGCCGCAAGAGAAACCGCTTCTGCCATGGCTTGGACCTCCGCGGCGAATGCATCCGCAATATTTGCCTTGCTACCAGCTCGTGCACATAGGACGTTCCCCTCAGAATCTCTTGCAACTACACCCCAGCCCGCATGAGTTTCTCCTGGCACATGTGATCCATCCACATTGAGCTTGAACTGCTCGCCCGGCGGAGGCTTCCAAGCCTCCCAACTCGGACAGGAAGCGACCGGTTGGAAAACTTGTTGATACTCGAGAGCGCAGCTCCTTGTCCTTCTAGCCACTGCTGTCGCGGCTTCCGGTAATTCCCCTTCATGTAGCTTGTTTCGATTACTCCACCATAACCACCAAAAGGTTAGAATTAGGGTCCGTTTCTGCTCATCTAGCCCCCACAAGAAGTTGAGCATGACATGCACAGACGTCAGTCGTTCCAGCGCCATCCTCTCCTTCTCCAGCGCAAGCTCCCTCCACACCTCTTTCACTGTCTTACATTTAACGAATAAGTGTGCCCCATCCTCCTCCGCTCTGCCGCAGAATAAACATGTTTTGTCCTGGACTGGCACACCTCTCCTTGCAAGGTTAGGTCGTAGAGCCAAGGATTCATGCTTGATACGCCAAACAAACATCTGTATATTCCTTGGGCATGGTAGTTTCCATAGTCTCCTCCATGAATCATCACTACAGCGATCAAGATTGCCAGCTAGACCCGTACTGCTGCCCGCATTTCCGTTTTGTTCCATCTTCTGAAGCTGGACATGCAATTTGTAGGCGCTTCTCATAGAATGCATCCCTTTTGGTTCAAACTGCCAGGCAATGTAGTCGGCGACCCCTTCCCTCAGTGGAATCTGCAGTATAGCCACTGCATCGACCTCCCAGAAGGTGTCTCGAACAAGCTGTTCGTCCCAGTTGGTTGTGATGGGGTTGATCAGGTCTTGTACATGCTCAAGGATATTTGCGCCTCTCGGAGTGATAATCCTTCTTGCCCACGGCCTGGGCAGCCAGGGGTCCGACCAGATCCGCACTTGGTTTCCTTGGCCAATCCGCCAGACATAGCCTTCCTTGAACAATTGCAGGCCGTGCAAGAGACTCCGCCACGAGTACGAAACTCCATCTTTAATCTCTGCATCCAGAACATGGGTGTTGGGAAAGTACTTGGCCTTCAGAACATGGGTGTTGGGAAAGTACTTGGCCTCCAGAACATGGCAATATTAAAGCTATACATGTCCCTAAACCCCAGCCCTCCTTGTGCTTTAGACTGTGTTAGTTTCTCCCAACTGATCCAGTGTAGAGTATTCTCCTTCTCCTGCTGGCTCCACCAGTATCTCCCCATGAGCGAACTGAGCTCCTGACAGAAGGACTTGGTTAGATAGAAGCATGACATAGCAAACGTTGGAATGGCCTGCGCTACTGCTTTCACCAGGGTTTCCTTTCCCACTTTCGCTATTAGTTTCTCCTGCCACCCGTAAACTTTCCCTGCCATTGAGCCCTTTATATATGCAAACGCTTTCTTCTTGGATTTTCCCACATGCACTGGAAGACCAAGGTACTTTTCGTTCCAGTTCTCACTCTGGATATGAATCACATGTTTAACCATATTCCTTGTTTCTGGTGTAGTGTTAGGGCTGAACATCACGGCTGACTTTTCTGTATTGATACATTGCCCAGAGCAGTTCTCATAGAGCTCCAAGACCCATCTCAGTGTTGTAGCCTCCTCCCGACACGCCTTCAGCAAAAGCATTGAATCGTCCGCGAAGAGAAGGTGGGACACAGTCGGTGCATTGGTGCAAATTCTCACACCGCTGATTTGCCCATTCCTCTCGGCATCATGGAGCAACACGGAGAGGCCTTCCGCACAAATGACAAAGAGGTACGGTGAGATTGGGTCACCTTGTCGTAGGCCACACGAGGGGCTGAATTGTTGTGTCAGGCCACCGTTAACCTTGATCTGATATCTGACAAAGGTTACACACTTCATGATCAGGTCCACCCAACTTTGCTTAAACCCCAACTTGACAAGCATGGCACTCAAAAATCTCCATTCAACCCTGTCATATGCCTTACTCATATCCGCTTTAACTGCTGCAAAGCCCTCATTTCCTCTCCTCTTGCCCAACAGAAAGTGTGAGAGTTCATACGCGATAAGCATGTTGTCTGTGATCAGCCTACCGGGCACAAATGCGCTCTGGTTGTCAGAGATGATCTCTGGAAGGATGATCTTTAGACGGTTTGTAATCACCTTTGACACCAGTTTGTAAATAAAATTGCACAGACTTATTGGTCGAAGATCCTTGATCCTCGAAGGGTCCTTAACCTTTGGGATTAAGACCACCACCGTATCATTCCAGCCTTCCGGGATTGGTCCCCCATTCAAGACAGCCAGAACCTCCGCGACCACCCTGTCACACATGAAGTGCCAGTGTTTTTTATACACTATCGACGGCATCCCATCCGGGCCCGGCGCTTTTAGATCCCCAATATGATCAAGCGCGGCTTTCACTTCCTCTCTTGTAAATTCCGCATCAAGTACAGCGTGCATGTGAGCAGTGATGCGCGGCTCGACCTTGGCAATAAGCTCATCAAGGCGATCGCCACCTCTAGTTGTGAATAGATCCTGAAAATAAGAATAGACATAGTTAGTTAGCTCCTCCCCCTCCTTCACCAGCATCCCATCCTCCTTCTTCAGCTCCTTCACTCTATTCATCTTCCTCCTCGCCGAGGCAAAAGCCATAAAGTATTTTGTACTTCTGTTGCCATCCTTCAGCCATGACACACGAGACCGCTGTTTTTCTTTTGTGTTTTTCTTCTCTTCCAGCCTATCAACTTCAACTCGGAGTTGAGCCTCTTCATTTATTTTCTCCTATGAAACTGGGGCACACATACAAGTCTCCAGCTTCTTTCGGGTCTGCTTGAGCCGTTCTTCCACTTCCCCTACAACTTCTTTCTGCCATGTGACCATTGTGCTCGCAATATGCTTCATAGCCCCACTAACTCCACCTTGGACACCAGCAAGCCCCGCCTCCCAAGCCTCATGAATCACCTCCGTACACCCTTCTTCCTGTAACCACCAAGCCTCAAAACGGAAGCTTCTTTCATGACATGTCGTACGAGCCCCTCTGACCGTTTGAACGATTACCGGCCGGTGGTCAGAATGCCTCGGGTATCCGTTGATGACTAAAAACTCCGGAAACGCCTCGCACCATTGTGGGTTTGCCGTTGCACGATCCAACCTTTCACATATGTAAGAAGCAATATTGTTACTATGATTCCGCCAAGTGAACTTGTCTCCACTGTACCCAATATCCGCCAACTCACACGAGTCCAAGGCCTCTCTAAAATTATCCATACACCCCTGGGACCTAGGCACTCCGCCTTCCTTCTCATCACATGTCAGGATTTCATTGAAATCTCCAACGCAGAGCCAAGGCCTCTCCGATTGGTGTTGCTGCCCTAGCAGTTTTATTGTTCGCCAAGTCTCTTTCTTCCTCCCTGCTTCGGATTCGCCATACACCCCGGTAAATCTCCAGACCAACCCGTTATCCTCCTTCACATCAGCACCTATATGTCTTCTGCCATAGGAGCGCAGCGCCACATCCACCCCCCTTCTCCAGAACATAGCCACCCCTCGGCTACAGCCAACCGGATTCCATGCAGTCATGTTAGTCAGGCCTAGCAGCCAACGGAACCTATCCAACTCCTTCACTGTCAGTTTCGTCTCTGAGAGAAACAGTATGTCAGGCTCCTCCCGCCTTCCCAGTTCGTGAAGGCCACGAACTACCGGGCCGTTCCCGAGTCCCCGGCAGTTCCAGCTGACGATTTTCATTGCGCTCGGCGGGGCTGCTCTTGCATCCCGGCCGATATGATTGTTGTTTTGTCTGACCCTTGCCCACCTTCCACTTTCTCCTGCTGCACGGTCGCTTCCACAGTTCTCCCCTTCTTACCTCCCTCGGCCTCAACATCCCCTTCTCTACCCCTCTTACCACCAATCACAATTTCCTTCTCCAACACTTCCACACCCACTTTCTCAGCTCGCCTGATCTTCTTGTAGGTTTTGCCATGCTGGGTTCTAGCTCCCTTAGCATGCTCCTTCGACTTCTCCAGCGCACCCTCTCCCCCTCTAGATGAAAGATCCATATCCATAGTGTTCGAGGAAGGGGCACATGCCGTCACTTGCTCATTGGCCACCGCCTTCTCTCCCTTGAGTGTCTCCACATCAAGCTCATTCCCATCCAACAGTAACTTGCGTTGCGACCCTGTTTTATCTCTAGCCATATCCACCTTAGCCGGACTGTTGACCTCATCTCCTTAAACCACCTTACTCCCTCCACCATCACTCTCCCTGGAATCATTCTTCCTCCAAGACCCACTCCCACTGCCACTTCCCAGCTTGCCACTGGATCTTGAGAACCCATAGTTCATGTTCCCACTTCCTCTACGGCCTCCACTCTTCCATACGCCTTCCTCCTGGGCATTCCTTCTGAAGCCTAATTCAGCTCGGAGCCATCGTCTGAATTGTGGGTGCTCTCCCTTCTTCAGCTTAGTGGAACAGTCCTTCTCCCCATGCCCAATGACCCCGCATGTGTAACAGAAGTCCGGTAGATACTCATATGCCGTTATCATTAATAAACCAAGAAAGGCACCTTTCGAACTATATTTCTTTTGAGGGCACAGAGGCTAAGAGGGTGTTTGTTTCAAGGGACTTATTGGTCTAGGGACTTAAATAAGTCCCTATAAGTCCCATCTAAACCAAACAGAAGGGACTTATAGGGACTTAAAGTGGGCATTTGGGACTTATCAAATAAGACTCTCAAGGAGGGACTTATAGGGACTTATAGTTGTAATATGGTCTACTAGTACATGTTAAGTCCCAGGAACCAAACAGGTAGGGACTTTTTAGGGACTTATGACTTATAAGTTGGGACTAAAATAAGTCCTAGGACTTATGAACCAAACAGGGCCTAAGCATTGCCTCCCATATTTCTTTGAGGTGAAACTATTTGGAGTGGTGAGATGTAAGAGGCCTAAACCTTGCTAAACCCTGCTAGATCATCCAGGCCGTTGGAATCGCATCCGCCGAAAACGGACGGTGGATGTGTGGGGGCAGGCGGCCCCTTTAATTCAGCTCGCGGACGGGCAGCTGCTTTCCAAATTTCAAAGCATTTTGGGGGAGCAGCGGAGGGAAAAGAGAACCAAATCGATCCCCATTCTATTTCGATCCCCATGGCCTCCCCGCCGCCGCCGCCGACCACCGTCCGCCGGAACCCTCCCCGCCGAGGCAGGCCGGCCCTCACCCCGGGCCCCACCCCCACCCCCGCCCCGGCGCCGACCCCGGCCACGGCCACGGCCACGACCACCCTCCGCTCCCGCCGCCGGAAGGCCCCGGTCATCTCTCGCCTAGTCGACGACGAACCCGCCGCCGCGGCGGCGGCGGCAACTCCCGCGGCCGCTGCCACCCCTCTCCCGCCTCCTCCGCCCACCCCACCCGACGCCGCCATTTCCCCTCCCCACCCGCATCCTCCTGCTCCTCCCGCCGCCACTGCGCTCTCCTCCTCGACCTCGTCGGTGGCGGAGGAGCGCCTCAAGGTGTACCTCCGCATCCGGCCCCTCCCGGCGCCGGAGCGGGAGCGCGGCGGCAGGCCTGCCGCCGGCCGCGCCAGGGCCAAGGAGCAGCCGCCGCCGCCGCCGCCGCCGCCGCCCAAGAAGCCCGGGGTCTGCCTCGTCGCCACCGGCCCCGGCTCCGTCGCGCTGACCGTCCCGCAGGCCAAGCTGGTCGACCACCGGCGCGGCCGCACCGCCACCGAGGTCTTCGACGGCTTCTCCGCCGTGCTGCCGCCCGACTCCTCGCAGGTATAACCAACCCCCAAACCCTCATCCCCTCCCGATTACAACCCACGGAAGCAGCAATTTTGATGCCTCGCTTAGAACAAGTTGCATTTTGACGCCAAGAAAAGCACCAAAACGCTGACGAATCGGCTCCATTTCGGCCTGCATTTTGCGTTGCACCCGCGCATTTCGTAAACCGAGGCCGGCCTTCGACCGGCTACAGATGACTGTGCTACGATCTCAGCCGGATTCTGCTGGGAGGATGGATCTTGTGAGCATCCCCAGCACAGCAGTGAGGAGCTGTTACCGTGTTTGAACTAGACTTTTTGTTACTATAGTTAGCTGGAGATGTTTAACTCGTGTAAACTTTGCACAGCTTTTGTATGTATTTTCAGCGGTGAAATTTTGTTTGTTGTATGATACGACGAAAGCTCTATTACATGTCATGAGTACAGTTCTATTACTAAAGACTGTCGATTCATATAATCCTTGTTATGCTAGTTTAAGAAAAAGCAGCATCAAACTTCTTTTCTCAGATCCGTGCTTTCACCTCACACTTGTGCCAAGTATAAGGAACTTACTGTCCTTGCTATTATGATTGTTTACCTTACCGTAGAGACTGGGCTATTTGTGCATTACTATCTTAGTTTTTTTTTTTTTGAGGTGATGCATTACTGTCTTAGTGGTACAATGCTATCGATTTCAGAATATTTCTGTACCGGGCTATGATTTAGATGACATTTACTGGACCTGAACCTATGCATTTGCTGGCATGCTATTGATATCTCCTTCCAATTCCGTGCAGAATGATATCTTTACTCAAGTGATGAACCCGCTGGTGGACGAGTTCTTGGGAGGAAAGAGCGGCCTTCTCGTTGCCATGGGTCCGACAGGGTCCGGCAAGACGCACACCGTCTTTGGCACTGCGAGAAATCCCGGCCTGGTGCCGCTCACGCTACAGAAGATCTTCACCGCGGCAGATGAATCCGAAGGCGGCGACCAATCGCCAAGGTACACCTGTTCTGGCCTTCTCACTACCAGCTTGGTACACTGTGCGTATCTAGTACTGGGTCTGTGCTAGGATTGACGCCAAATGCCGCAAATGTTCAGAAGGTTATTGCAGCGTGCTAGTCTGTAAATTTCTGAAACTAAAAAAAGTTTTACAGTTTTGGATTCTTTTGCGAGCAGCTTACAACTTAACATGATCTGCAAATGCAAGTTCTTTGTTAGCAGGTTTTCTAGCTATGGTGGAAGCAGTTAAATCACAAACACTCTTAATGAGTTCCATGTCATACCTGCAGATCATTCTACTTGTCAATGTTCGAGATTCTCTGTGAAGGAAAAGGAGAACGGATTCTCGATCTTCTGTCTGATGCAGCGGAACTGGTCCTCCAGCAGTCAGCAACAATCAAAGGCCTTAAAGAGGTACCTACCTACCGTCTCGGTTGGCCTGCTTTCTTTAAAATTAGGCCCCTTGGAACAACACTTTGGATATGCCTGATAGGGTCATATAGTAGTCTTACTCTGATGTCAGTTTAAATGTCATGGTCACGACTCCGTGACAACTTAAAATTTCACGATCAGAATGAAGATGAACGAGATGTTTCTGTTTCGAGTCCTTTTAAGGAATTTGCACTTCTAAGCTGTAATCAACCTTGGCTTCCAACCTGAAAGACGGGGCCTTGGAATGGCACATTCCATTTCCAGTTGATATGAATAGTTCTTGTAGCAGCATGCAGTAAGGTGCTCGCCTTTCTGTCAAGCATAAAATTAGATGCTCACTGTTATTTATTTTGCAGGTGGCCATTTCAAGTGCCATGGATGCTGAGAGTTTAGTTTCACGTGGCATGCTCAAGCGTAGCACAGCTGCAACTGATGCTAACAGCGAGTCAAGGCATGTCCTCTGTATAGATAGATCTGCAAACATATCTTTCATATGATGATGCTAAGATTAACTTCATATTGTATTGCAGCCGGTCACAGTGCATCATCACTATACGTGCTGTTCATAAAAACATTGACCAACAGAGTGAGCACCCAATTAGTGGATCTGTCCTGACCATCGCTGACCTTGCTGGAGCAGAGCGCAAAAAAAATACCGGAAATAAGGTATATTCGGCTATCACCGTTAATTGTATTCTATAGCAGTGATCATAGAACCATGTCATGACACCTGGTCTTCTACTGGATAATGGTCTAAATAACTTTTAATCTTTGATTTCCAGGGTTCAAGGTTGTTGGAGAGTAACTTTATCAACAATACGTCCATGGTTTTCGGTCTATGTCTCAGGGTAAAATTTGCCTTTTCATTTACTGCCCTTTATGCACAACAGATGGTGCTTGCAGAATGCATTTTTTATCAGTGAGGTCGCCTGCCAGCTAATGATAGTTTTGCTTTTCAACTTTGGTCATTGCAGGCTTTATTAGATCATCAGAAAAATCAGAAGAAAACCTTGGAGAAACATTTCAAGAACTCAATGGTATGTCTTGTCTGCTGACAATGTATTCTTTTGATTCTGTTGGCTGGTCTCCAAACAATTACCCAGTTCATTGATGTTAGTTAGTTCGTAATACATAATTTTATTTTCATTTTGTCCTAAATATTTTGTGTTTTCAAAGTTAACAAGGTACTTGAAAGACTACCTGGAAGGAAGGAAAAAGATGACTCTGGTAAGCCATTCTGAGACAAAATGGTCTATTTTTCTTATCAACAGCTCCTCAAATGACATATCTTACTAGTTCAAAGTTTTTTTTGACCCTGACAAATATACTACTCCCTTGGTCCCAAAATAAGTGTCACTGATTTAGTACAAAGTTGTGCTAAATCAGCGACACTTATTTTGGGACGGAGGGAGTATTATTCTATTGGCCATTATGAAGGATGCCTATTGAATTTTTTTTTCAACTGAAGGCACATTTTTGCAAGTCATTCACAATCTCTATATTTTTATGCTGGAAGAGTGTGTCTACACAGTGCATAATGACTTGATAAGTGCACTGTTTTTAATTACCATTTCTATTGTTTCCCAGATTTTGAACGTGAAACCAGGAGAAGATGATTACGCTGATACATCATATTTGCTCAGACAAGCATCTCCTTACATGAAAATAAGGTACTTCCCTTACCTTTTATGACACTGTTTTTTCCCCCTCTCCCAGCCTTTTGATGCATTTGGAGAAAGGGAAATACATATCCTAGACCTAGAGTTTTATCTAATTCTGGTGCATGCAGTTCAGTCCTAGTGTAACATTGACAATATTTCCTATTAGGATTAAGTAAAAGAACTCAAGGAGCAGAGAAGTCCTTTATTTAAACCTATCACAATAGCGAATATTTGTCTGTTGATAGTCTGATCATAGGAACACAGAATTGTTAGTTTAGGGAATTAGAGAAAGGGTTGAAAAGACCGAGTCATAGCAGATATTTGTCTGTTGATAGTCTCATCATTCATTCTATTTCCTGTTATCTTTTCAGGTACACCAGCCTTGATGAATCCTCTGATTTGGTTTCCCAAAAGAGAAGCAATGTTTCCCTGGTTTGCCAGGAGAACAAGAAGAAGAGGAGGGTTAACAAGCCCGAACCTGAAGCTCTCACGGTACAAATTGACCAATATTCTACTGAATACTCTCAAATCACATATTCCATCATGTTTTAATGTACAGCAAACATATCTCATACATCATCACTTGTAAAGACATTTCAGCTCCTAGTTAAATATTTTGAATGAACCATCATTTTTGTTATGTTCTGCAGGCTGAGGAAAAGGACAGCATTCTTAAATGTGATGACAATAAACTTTCTGCGCAAGAGTGTTCCGAGCTGCAAAGAGTGTCCCGAAGCGAACAAATAATGAAGAACCTTTTCAATGCTTTATGGGCTGTTTGTAAACAAAAGCTTTTGGTAAGCAGCAAATCTTACTTCTTGTGTAATGTTCCTTCAAGTTTCTTTTTGTATTGTGTTGATCCATGCATTTCGTTAATAGGAGTCTGAGGTTGCTGCTAAAAGCATGCGAGAATTGCTCAAAGAGAAAGACATTGAAATTCTAGAGCTGAAAAAGGAGTTGGATGACCTGAGGTCTCGTTGTTCACACGAGAAGTTTCCAATTGCTGAAGATACCTCTGTTAAGCAAAATGATGCTGCATCAATTGCTCTAAGCTCGGTTTCTCAAACTGACCTGGCCAGTGACGCTGCACTAGACAATTTCCATGTAAGTTCAGGTTCAAATTATAATGTCTGACGCTTGATTTTCTATTTACATATACTGCCTTATATGTGCATGATGAATGACTTAGATTTGGAGGTATATATGCTAGATGCTTTTCTGCTATTTCAAGCAATAATCAAATAAGCATGCTGTAATATTAGGACTCTATAAGCAACTTATCATATCTCCAATGCTCATGTGTATTTTTTTTTTGCATATCACCTTCTGCTCTGCTTTCTGTACCCCTTTAATTCTGTATCTCAATACTGTATATGCCGTGAGATCTGGTTAGCTGTAGATTCTACATTTACCTGCTGCATGAACAGCCGTTGGGAGTGGCATAGGGTGTTCGTGTTGCTTGTGTAAACGTGTAGGGTGTTCTTTATTGTACGAAATCGGCACTTTCTTGCCCAGCTTCTGCATATATTTGCTTCACCTCTTTGTGAAATGACACGCAAATGCTTGTTTTCATGTTATCTGAATTCTGAAGTAAGCCATACATATGAGGTTGGAACTTGCTTGCTGATATGCTGGTGTTTGTCTACAGTTGAGCACTGAGTTGGTACAAAAGGTCTCAGAAGATTCTACATATTCTGATCCAGAAATGCCTTCTGCTTATTGCGATATGACAGGTTTATATGTTGTCACAGTAAACCTGTCCTCACCAATATCAGCACATAGTTGTTTTGGTTCTGACTCCATTTTCTTGTAACAGAGAAATCTGTCGACTGTGATACCTCTGTTGCTAATTTGATAGATGAACAAGAGTTGAGCTCCACATATTTGAAGGTTTTATACATTCTGCACACCGTCGTGTTCAATGTGTCCACAGAGTTCAACCTTTTGTGATGCGACCTAGTGTTGAAGAAATTCGCCTCATCTTCTACTGATACAATGCCATCCTACTTTTTCAGAAAGACGAATCATGCACTCCTGATGTTACTGAACCCAAGTGCGATCTGAAAAGGGAAAATACTGAGGTGGGCATGCAGTTTTCTCAATTTCTCATGTATGCTGAGTCATTTTGCGTTGCATTTGAACATAGTTCTTGTTACTGAACAACATCATTTCTACTTGTTTCTCTTATTTCAGGTACTGGGACAAGTGGGCAACACGGAAGCTGATGGTTCTGAGAGTTGTTCCGAGCAAACATCCGCACCTGACGGTGGTGTAACACATGCACCCAGTCATTTGGATGATCAATCTGAGCTAAGCTTTTCAGGTCAAATTGTACACCCACTTTGTTTGACAGCTCTTAAACTAACTGGTACACAACAACTGAGACACATGTGTCATTTCTGCAGAACTTCATATCGTTCCATGTAATCTGTCCGCACAGTTTACTGATATAGAAGTTAACGAGAAAGCTCCCATGGAACAAAGTGAAGTAGAGGAGTTAAGCAGCAACACAGAAGTGGAGAGTATTCAACATGATGTTGATATAAAAGGTTCAAACCCATTTCTTATGCTTGTTTCTTCGTTGCTAGTGATGTACTTTTTTGTTTGTTAAACTTTTGCTCGATCTTTGTACAGAAATGAAGCAGCATGAGTATCAAAGTTCATCTGAGCAACTGAACTCTGACGCTGGAGACAACCAGCCTTCCTTAGAGCTGCAAGGGGTGGTATGCAATCATTTAATCCTTTTGTTTTTGCAACTCAAAGGAAAGTTCCAGCAATATTGGGCGCTAGCACGTCGTGTCGCCGGAGATGGATGTAGCAAATCCGGGCGCCGGTGGTAGCTTTCCCCGTTGCCTGTTGCAGCAAAAATGTGGCACTGTTGCCGATGGGCATGCTTGTCGTCACGTGGTTGTAGCAAATTCAGTCACCGGTGGTAACTTTTCCGGTGCCGGTTGCAGAAAATCTTAGGACCATCATCGCTGCAACAAAATCACTGTCACCCCTTGCAGCAAATCCGGGTGTAGCACTGCCGGAGTGAGCAATGACCAGAGGAGGATGAGAGGAGAGTGGGGTATGACCATGGCGCCCACCCAAGGAGCTTGCCGGGTCGCCCCCTCGATTCAGCGCGGAGCACTGCAATGGAAGCAGCAGAGCTGCTACTGTAGCCATGGAAGTACTAGGTAAGAAGTTCCATGGCGGGGGCCTTGAGGTGAACGACTCAGGGGAGGAAAGGGAGCTAATGAGGTGAGGAGTTAGCTCGCCGGAGCAGCAGATCGACGGGATCGGAAAAATTGAAGGATTTGGTGCTCGGCTTGCTACAGAGAGATGGGGAGAGGAGAGGATTGCAGTGTTGTGAAGAAAGGAAGTGGACGGGGAAGAGATAAGACAGAGACAGGGGCCACAATGTTACGCGTCGCTCGAAAAATGAAACGCGCTGGAAGCGTGCGTGCGTGAGGCGGCCGGCCCAAACTTCCGCCGGCTCGCCGTTCCCAGACGTTTTCCTTGTTCTTTCCAATAGGAAGACAAAAATTTGAAGCATGACAATGAAATCATGTCCTTGTATCTACCTGTCCATATCTCCTGTACGACTCTTGTGAAACCAGTTTAGGGCATTTTCAACGCAGACCACGTGGTTCGGACGCGTTTTGCCATCCAACACAGTCTAGCATCCGAACGTCTTTATGTACTCCTTATGCCTCAATAGCAAGCAACATATCTCCCCTTTAAGTCTGTATGTCAATACTGTATGTGCCATGAGATCTGGTTAGCTGTAGACTCTACATTTACCTGCTGCCTGAACAGCCGTTAGGAGTGGCATAGGCTGTTCGTGTTGCTTGTGTAAACGTGTAGGGTGTTCTTTCTTGCCCAATTTCTGCATATATTTGCTTCTCCTCTTTGTGAAAAGATACGCAAACGCTTGCTTTCATGTTATCTGAAGTAAGCCATACATATGAGGTTGGAACTTGCTTGCTGATATGCTTGTGTTTGTCTACAGTTGAGCACTGAGTTGGCACAAAGTGAAGAAGAGGAATTAAGCAGCAATACAGAAGTGGAGGGTATTCAAAATGACGTCGACATAAAAGGTTCAAACCCATTTCTTATGCTTGTTTCTTCATTGCTAGTGATGTACTTTTTTTTTTGTTAAACTTCCGCTCGATCTTTGTACAGAAATGAAGCAGCATGATTATCAAAGTTCATCTCAGCAACCAAACTCCGACGTTCGAGACGTTAGCTCCAATCAGCCTTTCTTAGAGGTGCAAGGCATGGTATGTAATCCTTTGATCCTTTCGGTTTTGCAACTCAAAGGGAAGTTTACCCTACCTGTTTTTGGAATGTTCTTAGTTAGCCAGGGTTGGTCCTGATGGCAGGCTGATGCACATTACATCCTTTCTCCATATGGGTTCCTAAACATTAATCTGTTTCAGACAGTCGAGAACTCTTCACATATGGAAAGTTTACCCGTTTTTGGAATGTTCTTAGTATGCCATGGTTGTTCATGGTGGCAGGCTGATTCATATTGCATTCTTTCTGTTGCTGTATACTCCATAAACAACAAAAAAAAACATTAATCTGTTTCAGACAGTCGAGAACTCTTCACAGTCCTCCTTGAAGCGCTGTGAGAGATTTGTGTGTAGGGAAGGGAAGCAATATCAATATGCATGATCAATTATTTTGTCTCTACAGTTGCATTTCCTGATTTGGTTGTCTTGCTTATGCCAAGGCTCCAACCAAGGATTGCCAGGCAGAAGGAACCGCGGATGACCAGAAAGAGAACATTCGCCAGGAACAAGCAAATGAGGACATTTGCGCTTCGAAGCCCCGTGAAAACACAAAGAAGCCGTCAAGGTGAGCGAGAGCGTACTGTACTCACGGAGGGCAATGAACCAGCTTGAAAAGTAATGAATGTCTGTAATCTGGCTGACACAAACAACCTGTGGTTTGCTTTGGTGAAGCAGGAGGAGGCTACTGCCGGTGGCGTCCATGATGCTCAAGGAGTTCACCGGGCCTGCCATTGATGCGGCGGACACCAAGAGGGCCACGGTACGCACGCACGCACATCGCCCCCGTCTCGTCTTGTCTGATCGAAAGTGATTGGTTTTTGATCAATTGATTCTAACCTGACCGAGTGATGCAATGGCTGTTTTTTTTTTTTTTTTTGCAGGATGGAGGAGGCACCAAGGCATCGTCAGGCGAGCAGGCTGCAGCAGCGTTTGCTGGGCGGTCGGACGCGCTCATCCGGCTCCTCAAAGCGAAATCCCCGCCCATGAGGCATCGCCGGGGCTAGAGAAGAGTACCCACTCAATTGAATTAGATAAAATTCAGGCTGTCAATCCACGCTACGGTACTTTTGTAGGATCTTCATCAAGTCCAGTGCACAGTTAAACTTGTGGTGATACATGGAAGATTTTATCTATCTAAGAAATGCTGTCATCGTTTGCGCATTCATATAGTTTGTGATTTTTCCTTTTGATTTCTCCTTGAGACAATCCCAATCGATGTACTCTCCAAAACATGATCTTGATTGAGCAGCGGCCGCTGGGACCCCCTATGTGACGCGCTCTGGGAAAAATTCGACAGATGAGGGAATTGAACTCCTTACCTCCAGCCAGGAAGTACTCTCAATAAGAGCAAACTAGTAAAGAATGTAAAGACACAGATCCGATCTTTTTCAGAGTTTTCGATCTTTCTCTTGGAAAATATGAACAAAGTTATAAAAAATTTGAGCAATGTTTGAAAGCTTGAATATAATTTTGAAATATTGAACAAATTTTGAACACTTATTGAAACATGTGAACAAATTTTGAAATTTGAACACAAATTTAAAAACATGAACAATTTCTAAACAACTGTGAAGAATAATAGGAAAATGTGAACATATTTTTAAATTCAGAACATTTTATAAAATTTTGAACAAAAATTGTAAACAGGGACATTTTTTGAACTCTTGAATATTTTTCTAAAATGCAAACATTTCAAAAATTCTGGAAGATTTTTTGTAAACACTAATAATTTTTAATTTGAGAACAAAATTTGAAAAAGGGAACATATTTCGAAGTGTTGAACATATTATAGAAAAGGCGAACAAATTCTGAAAATTTTGTAGTTCATTAAAAGGCAAATATTTATTTTAAAAGAAAAAAAAAGAAAAACGCAAATAACTTTATGAAACGCAAAAACATTTTTTGAAACATGAACATTTTTTGAAAAATGTGAACAAATTTTTAAGCACGATTGTTTTTCTAAAATTTCAACAAAAGCATTTTCTGAAATCATGAACATTTTTTGAAAATCACGAACATTTTTTAACGCCCGAAATTTTTGTAAACAATTTGAAAAAAAAACATCTGCAACATTTTATGATAACAAAAACATTTTTCGAAATTATGATTTTTTTGAAACACACCATTTTTTAAATTTCGAACATTTTTTAAAGGCAAGAACATTTTTCTAAATTTAAGAACAATTTTCGAACATGAATTTGGTTTTAAAAAGATAAAATAACCTTGAAAAGGGAAAAAGAAACAGAAAACGAAAAAAAGAAAATAAAAAGAAACAGAAACAAAAAAAGGAAAACAGAAAACGAAGCGCAGGCTGTTTGACACAAAGAGCGTTAAATAGGATATTCCGTGGCCGCTCGCCCCTCCGCCTCGACTCACAGCGGCCCAAAGACATGCGAGGCCCAGGGATACCATCGTCCTTTTTTAGAAAGAAATACACACATTAGGCCTATATAAAAATTGGGGCCTCAAAAATTTATGGTCCCTGTACGGGCCGCATGGTTGGCACAACTATGGGCCCGGCCCTGACCTTGAGCTTCGCTCGAGTTTTAGTATAAGTTGAGCCGAGTCTAATTTGACTCGCTCAAACTCGACTCGTTTGCAGTCCTACCCGTACGAGAACTTTTGATATCATCTTGAGATTGACTAAGTCACCACATGCGCCTCGTAGCCGACGGGAACGTCTCCTACCACTGAGTGCACATCATCGAAAATCCTGAAATATATCCAGGAATAATGCGAGCACCATGATTCGAATTCTTATGGGTTGGGATACTACCATCCTCCAAAACATCCAACGAAAGATTGGTTCGCTTGTCGGTGCGTATTTGACATATAGAATTTTATCAAAACTTGAGAACAATCGTGATCACCATCTCCTAGATTATTAGGGTGCACCATGCATGCTACTCATATTGAATAAATATTCTTTCTTTAGGGAAAATGGGAGTTTTAGGACATCTCCAACACTGACCTTCAAATTACCAGCAACCGTCAGGATCGCCTTGTCATGACGTGTTTTGCCATTTAACACGGTCCTACATCAGTTCGTCGGCCGGTCCAAACCTACTGTGGGGTGAGGGGCTTTGCGGGCGTTCGGACTACTGGCACTCCCGCGTCGGACAACCATGGCCCACCGAAAAAATCCTCCTACCTCTGCCGCGCTTTCCATCGAACGAATGCGCCGCATTTATGCTGGCCCAGAGGATGCACCGGCCGGCATTGAGGCTGAACAACGTGACAGGATGTCGTCGGATCGTGCTCGAATGCACATGCAACATTACGCGTAGGATGCCGCCCCTTTTTACTTGGTTCAGAGGGTGACGCGGCAAACACGGATGCAACTTCGCACTAGTAGAAAAAGGCCCATTTGTTCCGGTTCCAGAGGCCCATTCGTCCCGATTCTGGAAATGGGACTAAAGGATCGGGACTAAAGCCCATGACCTTTAGTCCCGGTTGTCTTACGAACCGGGACAGGTGGGGCTCCACGTGGCCGCTCCGGCGAGCCCAGGCAGGATGGCCTGATTAGTTATTATATAACAGTGGTGACATGAACATGGATTAGATTCAAGTGGAGGCAACATGTGATGCATGTCGAAAGTAAGAGAAATTGAATAATTATATTACATAACTATGATATATTATATATTTATATTAAAAATAAATTGGATAATTTATTACCATATAGATAGTTTAAAAATTATTACCAAACATGGAAGCTTAACTAAGTGTGGTAAAATTTAGCCTCGTTATGGCCCGTGGTCAGACATGTGTTAAATACCATGTTATTCTGACCAAAGTTTGAGAGCGTATGTATCTTCGATTGTTTCTCTTGCTATTTCATCCATGATCTCTTGCTATTAAGTAGTAGTCTTTAGTTGAGAGAGAATAATTTGAATTATATAATGGTTTCTTGTGTTGTGTTGTCAGCTACCATGTTTGAAAAATTTGTGCTACATTATTAAGAAAAATAAACCATCTTACTTAGCTTAAAACTAGTTGGAGATCAACTGGAGACCGATTCAAGTTGAGAACGAGCCATTTTTTATAGCTCGACCTTGAGTAAGGCCGGGCCGTGTGCGAAAAAAAAATTAAGGCCCTATCATACGAGCAATTATAATATATATCATAATTTTTATTGTATATAATATAATGTACTCCCTCCGTCCCGTAATATAAGAACGTTTTTGACACTAGTGTAGTGCCAAAAATATTCTTATATTATGAGACAGAGGGAGTATTACATAACAATTGGATATATTAAAAAATCATACCTATTCAACTCCCGGCTGCATAATATTTATTTGAACAACATCATTTTTTTAGTATTCTTATTAGAAAGAAAATCTTCAATGATATCCTTGTAATCAATCCTCTCCAACACTTCGCTCTCAAGTGCTATTGTGACCAAATCATTGAGTCTTTTCTCTTGAACCGGTAGAAACTTGTTTCCCCGTGATGACTCAAATCTGAATTATGAAACACGAGATACGAAAGATGAATAAAATAAATACGACAATAAATATTAGTTGAAGATTATGTGTCAATGTTTGACAATTAGACGAATCGTCTGACTCACCTAGCCTTGTGTCCTGTCCCGATTAAGCTGTTATACTGTGGTCTTTAACCGAGGAGGCAAGAACCAATCTTTAAGGCTGGTCACAATGGGCAGGAATATAAGGTAGTAACATACACACTTATCTAGACTATGTTACTACTTCCACAGTGGGTAGGAACATGTAGGTAGTGTCATGCAACGATGCATTTATTAGCTTATAAACTCATTTTTTCTTGAAGTGTGTGATGTTCCCTACCACAAGTTAATTAGGAATTAGGAATTATGAATAGAAGATAGGCCGATAGCGTTTACCTGCGATCGATGCGACTCCCGAGATCCCGAGATCCTTTTGATCTTGATCGATCGAGCAGCGGCAGCTCGCCACTCCGCCTCGACTCATAGCGGCCCAAAGCCATGCGACGCCCAGGGACACCATCTTCTTTTTTTAGAAAAATATACACACTAGGCCTATATAAAATTTGGGGCCCTAAAATTTATTGTCCCTGTGCGGGCCGCACAGTTGGAAACAACTATGGGCCCGGCCCTGACCTTGAGCTTCGCTCGAATTTTAGTATAAGTTGAGCTGAGCCTAATCTGACTCGCTCGAACTCGACTCGTTTGCAGCCCTACCCATACTAGCACTTCTGAGAGACCTAGCTGGCATATCATCTTGAGATTGACGAAGTAATCACATGCGCCTCGTAGCCGACGGGAACGTCCTACCATTGAACATACATCGTCGAAAATCCTAAAATAAATCCAGGAATAATACGAGCACCAGGATTTGAACCTTTGTCGGCTGGGATACTACTATCCTCCTAACCGTCCAACCAAAGATTGGGTCGCTTGTCTTGTCGATGCGTATTTGACATATAGAATTCTATCAAAACATGAGAACAATCGTGATCACCATCTCCTACATTATTACGGTAATAAAGCGTCCCTTTCCGAAAATAAATCATCTATCTGGACACCATCCAGACTCATCTTACACATAACTATGTTAACTTACCTTTTCGCGGGGAGGGGAGGGGGGGGGGG
>LR738712.1:902846215-902871502 GCA_902687465.1 Secale cereale | reverse complement strand
GGCTTGCGGACATCCAGACCACTGGCACCCCGCGTCGAACAACCATGGCCCACCCAAAAAAACCTCCTACCGCTGCCTTGCTTTCCAAACGCGCCGTCATTGATGCTGAACAACGTGACCGGATCTTGTCGGGCCGTGCTCGAATGCACGTGCGACATTAGGGGTAGGAGGCTGCCCCTTTTTACTTGGTTCAGAGGGTGGCGCGCCAAACAAGGATGCAACTTCGGCTTGATGGATGGATTAAGGGACGACGATGTTTATCCAGGTTCGGGCCGCATTGTGCGAGAGAGAGAGAGCAAAGTTGTATGTAAAAATCTAGCAACAATATTTTACTCTGTATGTAGTTCATATTGAAATATCTAAAAAGACTTATATTTAGAAATGGAGGGAGGCTGTATGTACATCTAGCAACAACATTTGCGTTGCCAGAAAGTCACGAACCCATGGCAGAGGAGGCGACTGCAGAACTTGAGCTTGGGGAGGTGAGTGATGTAGAGGAGGGTTGGCGTCAACTGTATTTCAGGGACGTACGAAATGAACGACATGGGACGGGAGCCCCCATCGCTGGGACTTAATTTCAGCCTGCTTAATAATGCCATTGACTTTCTACTGTCGATTGATGCATCTACTTTTAACCCTCTATAAATCATCTGGGTTGTGTTTAGGATTCATGTTTTTCCGATCGTCCCTATGTTAACTTACCTTTTACAATCTCAACCCTTGGAATGACAATCGTCATCCGAGCATGCATTAAATCAGTATGCGTTGGAATTAATTTTCAAGAGATCTAGTAAAAAGTTCAAGTGCAATTTGCAAAAAACAAAACACATAGCAACAATTGCTGCTAGAGTTTATTACTCTTATCGCACAACTATATTTCCCTGGGACAATCTTGTAAGTAGGTAAATCCAATTTGTTGAGTAGCTAGCTAGGCCGGAAAATCAAGGAGCCGCCACTAGCACGTGTTGCATAGACTCGGACGGACGGACACCCTGTGGTGCACTCATCCATAGTGGAGTAGCGGTCTTCCTTCACCAAGCAACGGAAACGCAAGCAATCCTTAGGGTTTTTGCATGTGTTGGGATCGTCTTCGACGCATAGCCCGTATGGCAGATTGATCTTCTCGCTGTCGGCCATCATCCGGCCTTTATGTATATATCACATGCAATACAAACAGAAATTGTTTTAGAGCGGTATAATTAAACAGACGACGCACGGGATTAATAATTAGACAAGAAGCAAAAGGAGAGGCAGGCCGGCCTTACATTGCGCAACGGTGGCGGAGCAGATGAGGTGTAGACACACTAGGGCTGCTACCGCAAGGATGCGAATCGTGTACTTGTCCATGCCCAACCAGAACCAGATACAACACTAGCTACGCAGGCACTCAGATCACTTTGGTTGTCGATGAGAAATGTTTCGCTACCAAAATCAACACAGGACTGGTGGATCGATCGTGTATGTTTATATAGAGAGAGATTGATACAAGAGTGCACGAGCAATAAAATTGGAATAATTATTCAGTATCTTCATTAAAAGCATATAAAATCAAGTAAGATGATCCTCTTCCCTTTTAAAGACAAGTTTCGGAATTTTGGAGGCAAATTAGATATGCAATTTTTGTTTTGTTTTGCGGGGGACAAATTAGGTGTGTCTATATTTGGATATTTCCGAGCTGTAATAATAAGTATCCAATATTTATTGCCTTGTATACATGATCCGGTTGTTGCACATTTAAATCCTTACTCCTTATATGTGGCATACTGTGTTGATATGAAGACACCGTTGGGGGCCACCGTTGTTGCACTTCATTACTCTATATGTGTCTCACCAAATTGGGGGGCCACCGTTTCTATTCTTTATATGAAGATAAAAAATACTAGTAGAAGGCCCATGCGTTGCTATGAGCTACACTGCGTATAAATGAATTAAACAAATGATTAAGTTCGTATTTTAAAGTCGAAACTCTTTTTCCCCATACATCCAGGCGTGTTCGGACATCAAATGAGAGCTTAGCAAGCTCCCCAAAATTCAGTCGTCTGGATAGTCCGGACTTCCCCAAATCCAGACCTTATGGGGGATAATTGTGGTTGTAGGTACTATTCGCCATGTTATCTTCAACATGTGGGCTGAACCCCACCCCACAACGCACCATTTCTCGTCATAGAAGGACATTTCTCGCTGGAGCCCTCGCGCGCCGCCTCCCCGAGCTCCCGTGCCGCAGCCCTGCCCTTGGACGAGGCCGTCGACGACGTCGAAGGACACCTGCATGCACAACTTCCACACGAGGATGGCGCTGCCGCCATGGAGCCAGTCACTGAGCGACCAACGACCTGCCTCCTGCTGCTTCTTGCCGAGGCAGTCGCTGAGCGAGGGCGCAGCAACCTGTCGCCACGCGCAGCTTCCATCCCAAGATGACTCGCTGCAAACATCGAGGCCAGCAGCTAGAGGCAGGCCATGCCGAGATCCGGGTGTGTGGCATGCCATTGGTGCGCAATCTCAGTGGTCCGAGATGCCGCAGCGGGCGTCGTTGCGCGTTCCGTTGCACCTCAAGACCATGGCGCACCCCACCGGGTCGTCGTCGACCAGAGCGGCCAGCGGCCTTGAGCAGCGCAGAAGGGCGCGCCGCCGCGCCTGGCCTTGACCGACACGGTCAACGCCAGCTCAGTCCTCACCCGTGGCAGATGCGGGTTGAAGCCGCTACCTTTCACGGCGGCCTTGGGTGCCAGGAGCGGCTCCTCGTCGTCGTACACCTTGGGCACGCCAACAGACTTAGCCGGTGGCGGTGTCTTGCGGGAGTTGTCGGAGGCAGGTGACCGGCCGCGGCTCAGTGGCAGCAGAACACTAGGAGATAAGTGGGGTAGGGGGTGGTGGGCCAGGGAATAAAATAAGGAGAGAGAGGTGGGTGGGTCAGAGACAGACGGACGAGGCAGACACAAAAAACATCTGCTTTGTGTCCGCCTCCAATCCAAATGTGGCTCAAATTAGGGATTAAAATGGGTCCGAGTCAACTTAATTGTTTGTTGTGATGAATCAGAAGCACTGGCTCTTGGAAAAGGCATCCTTGATTGTAAATCCAAACTGACCGTGAAGGCTGAGCAAATGTGTGCAAATCTAAATTGAACAACGGCATCAATAGGTTCATAAGCTGCATAAGTAAACCATTTATCATGCAATCTTTCTTGCTTGAAATGTAAACCATGTACTGCACTGGGTTCATGTGCTGCATAAGTATGACTAGTTTCATATGCTTGTCTGCTTGTTTGTTTGCTATGATGAATCACAAGGACGGTATCTTAGTAAGCTGTCTGTTGAAAAAGGCCTCCTTCCTTGATTATACATCCTAAACTGATCATATATTCTGAGCAAACATGTACAAACCTGAACTTAACAGCAACCCTTAAAGGCTTCAGTGGGTCACTTTGCAATGTCTTATGTTCATTTGTTGTGCATCCTTTCCTACTTAAAAATGTAAACCCGTGCTTTGCTTGGTTCATGGGTTGCGTAAGTGTGACTACTTTTTATACCTTTGTCTGCTTGTAAGTTTGCTGTGATGAATCACAAGGATGGTATCCGAGTAAGGTTTGCTCTTGAAAAAGACCTTCCTTGATTGCTGCTATTATATTACCACTTGTATGAGTGGTGCATAGTGTTTATCTACCATGAATAGATGCTGCGAGCAATATTTGTCACTTATATTTTTTTTCAATGCTTTGTGTCATGTATATTAGCGATGGACCTGACATGGTGTTTCTTTTCGAATGTCACAGGAGATCAAAGCTAAATGGTCGAAAAACCTGGAAGCCACGTGCATCTCAGGCAACGGCCAGATCCTCCACGGCCACAACACTGGCTTCTGGATCCGCACCGTCATTGAGCTGGGTCGGCACAGAAGTCCTTGAGGTTGGTGGCATCTTCTCGGGACAATGCTCTTCTTCTGCCCCGACCCTAGCACCGGGAACGAGAAAGAGGAGGAAGGCAACTACGCGGCCGTGCGATGGCCTTTGACGCCGAGCGCCGTCGGGCCGTTGCCCTCCACTCTTCCTCGTGTGGAGAAAGATGCCTACGGCTCGGCTGCTTCGTGCTCCTCTGAACCTAGTGCTGACACCATGGAGCTCGTCAAGGTCGATTCCCGTTCTTCTTCTCCCTCTCTCTCTCTCTCTCTCTCTCTCTCTCTCTCTCTCTCTCTCTTTGATTCAGTAGGCTTGTCAAATTTGTTTGAATCGAATGAACGAATCCATCTCGTCGATGGTTACAGGGAGGATTTATACCCTCTGGAGAGACACGATGGTTCGAAGTGTTGCATCGGTTCCAGAGGGCGCGAGGGAAGAGACGGCGTGCCGCTGGACACAGGCGTCCGAAGCGGGCTCAACTGCCAATTCTACGGTCGAGGGGAGATTTCCTTTTAATCTTAACACTCCCCCTAATCTACGCTTGACCATGTAGAATTATCTTCACAATCCTTCAGGAAGCTCTATCATCTCAAAAGACGCTCTTTCAAAAGTTCTTCATGAAATCCTTGATGAGATCCTGAAACACACACTCACAAAGAAAGATAGTGTAATGTGATGTTGAACAAGAGTGTCTCAAGAAGAGACTCCCCCTGACGCTTGCAAGTCCCGAAGTCTCCGCATACCAATTCCATGAACATATTTTTGGAACGTTGAATTTGGTAGAGACTTGGTAAATAAATCAGCAAGGTTGTCGCATGATTTGACTTGCAGAATGCTTATTTCTCCACTTTTCTGAAGATTATGAGGGAAAAACCATTTAGGAGAAATATGCTTGGTGATATTGCTCTTGATGTATCCTGTTTGCATTTGTGCAACACAGGCCGCATTATCTTCATAGATAATGGTAGGTGATTGTATCGAACCGATTCCACATGACTGTTGTATGTGGTTTATCATTCTGCGAAGCCATACGCATTCGCATGTTGCTTCAAATAATGAAATTATTTCAGAATGATTGGTAGATGTTGCCACCAGAGTCTGCTTTGAAGACTTCCATGATATAGCAGTACCACTATGTAGGAACACAAAACCGGTTTGAGATCTGGCATTGTGGGGATCAGACAAATAACCAGCATCTGCATATCCAATCATACGAGAGTCCAGATTTCTTTGGAACCGGTAAAATAGGCCAAGATCCTTTGTGCCTTGGAGATATCGAAAGATATTCTTCACTCCAGACCAATGACGTTTAGTGGGAGCTGCGCTATGTCTAGCAAGTAGATTTACTGCAAATGCAATATCAGGTCTTGTGCAATTTGCAAGATACATAAGCGCTCCAATGGCACTGAGGTATGGAACTCCAGGTCCCAACACCTCTTCTCCATCATCCCTCGGTCTGAACGGATCTTTCTCTACGTCTAGAGATCGAACCACCATAGGAGTTTTAGATGGATAGGATTTGTCCATATTGAATTTTTCCAATATTTTCTGGATATAGGCAGCTTGGTGTACCATGATTCCTGAGGGAAGGTGCTCAAGTTGAATACCTAAGCAAAATTTGGTTTTAACCAAATCCTTCATCTCAAATTCCATCTTTAGGTGATTGCGTGCTTCATCAATGTCTGGTGTGCTGCCAATGATGTTGAGATCATCAACATACACAGAAATGATGCAAAATCCTGTAGAGGACTTCTTGATGAAAACACATGGGCAATCAGCACTATTGGAGTAACCTTTCTGAAGAAGGAACTCACTGAGTCGGTTGTACCACATCCGTCCCGACTGCCTTAAGCCATATAATGACTTATTCAGCTTTACACAATACATGTTGTGTCTTACTCGTCGTCAATGGTACACGCAGACTGCTCTCGCCGGCCAAAAAAGAGGGCGCCGTCCATGGTGTCTTTGCAATCAAACGGATCACGCGTGCAACCATATGCCTACCCAAGAGCGTGTTGCCAACGAACATGATGGTGTCGTTGTCGACGCCTCGCAGGTCCTTGATCTCCCAGCTGGTTCCGCCGCCGCCGTCGTTGTCGACGCCTCACATAGTCTTTGATCTCCTGGCTGCCGCCGCCGTCGTTGTCGACGCCTCGCATGGTCCTTGATCTCTCGGCCGCCGTCGCTGTCGTGAAGCCAAGATGCGATCTGCCACCATGAAGCCAAGACAGGGCAACGACTGGAGGAATCAGTTGATCTGGCATGATTGGGCTGGCGCCCATGCATGGCGTCCATGGTGTCTTTGCAATCAAACGGATCACGCGTGCAACCATATGCCTACCCAAGAGTGTGTTGCCAACGAACATGATGGTGTCGTTGTCGACGCCTCCCAGGTCCTTGATCTCCCGGCTGGTTCCGCCGCCGACGTCGTTGTCGACGCCTCACATAGTCTTTGATCTCCCGGCTGCCGCCGCCGTCGTTGTCGACGCCTCGCACGGTCCTTGATCTCTCGGCCGCCGCCGCTGTCGTGAAGCCAAGATGCGATCTGCCACCATGAAGCCAAGACAGGGCAACGACTGGAGGAATCAGTTGATCTGGCATGATTGGGCTGGCGCCCATGCATGGCGTCCAACAAAGCCGCAGGACGGCGTGAGGAGGGAACATGGCCGTTGAGATCCATCCTGCTGCTCCCTTCCCCCGGTTGTCTCGCCACTCGCACGTTATCCTCCGTCGAGCTATACGTTGCTTGCGGTGTCTTCCACTCGTCGCCGGATCACATGGGGGTGGAGGTCAGGTCGTCGGGGATGCTTCCTCCCTGGATATAAGGCTGCGCCCAAATTTCAGAAGCCTGAGGTCCGGCGCTTGGTGTTTGTGGTGAGCCACGGTGGGCAGTGCAGTTATAATTTTAGAATCTAGGCAAAGTGGACGGACGACAGACGGGCGAAAAATAATACCACCTTGGATATAGAAAAAAAATATAGACGTGTTGAAGAAAAAAACTGAAAGCGTAAATTTACGGAAAGAAAGCGTATTGTGACGGTGAACCCGACAAACTCAATCCGTACTTTATTATTAGGTATATATATATATATATATATATATATATATATATATATATATATATATATATATAGGAAAATGGGTTAGTACTCCTAGAGTACATACTCCTAGCTCCATCCACCGTGACCATCATGCATGGAGTGTCTATTCGGTTGCAGCATGCAAATCCGTTAGCAATTAATTAATTAATGCAATACTAATTAACTAACTGATTCCTGAAAGATAGCTCTCGGTTAGCTAGACCTCCCGGAGGAAAAGTGTGGCTTATGATGGCTCAGACGATGGTATATACTACTTTATACATGCACGCACTCCCAACAAAGTAGTATATACCATCTTGATAAAATATATAAATATACTCATGTATAAAGTAGTAGTATATACCATCACTGTAAAATATAGTATATACTCACTACCAAAAAAGTAGTATATACTCACTGGCTAACAAATATATGACATCTCATCAAGATGTAGTACATACTCACCTTAAAATGTAGTATATACCCATTCCACAAAAAAGTACTCCCTCCGTTCCAAATTACTCGTCGTGGTTTTAGTTTAAATTTGAACTAAAACCACGACGAGTAATTTGAAACGGATGGAGTAGTATATACTCATGTATAGCACTTAGTTGGAAGCAGTATATATTCTCCCAATTTTTGCCCACTAAGTAAATACTCCAAAGTGGTATCACGTGGAGCACTTACACATACTGCATGCATGAAAAATATAATTACTTAAATGTTTGAGTGGTGCATGGACAGTTCCTAATTTCTAGGGAGTGGATAACGGATGCATTGGAATTAATTGTATTGTGTAACAAATTTGACGGATGGGTCAGCTCCTTCAACCTTATCCGTTAAGGCGGGAGTACATACTCTTGGGAGTATAAAAGAGGAGTCCTAACACTTCCGAACTGCTTTATGAGAATAATATTCTCATAACACTTCCGAACTGCTTTGTTTTACTGCATTGCAAAGCTATGCGCACTGCACAGAGTCTTCGGTGGGTGATCCCGTGACAGAACGGGCCTAGACTTGGTCTGTCATCTCGCAATGACATGCACTAACACGAAGAAGTAGTTATTCCCTGTGGCCTACCCCCTCTAGGTGCCGAAGAACGCCCTAGACCGCCGGGGCCACCGGAGGGGTGCCGGTCTATAGACCCGGACGATGCCCATTCGAAGAAGAAAACACAAGACGGTAATTATGATGTGCTAAGGTTGTTTGCCAAGCATGGAAGAAAACAAAAAAAAGTATAATACATATTATCGAGAATGCACAAGAAAGAAAGAGATCTAGGTTAGATGCTTTACCGAGAGCGCCTCTCGGAAAAGGTGGCCATTACCGAGAGCCGAAAATCGACCATCGGAAACCACTGCTCTAATTTTTTTCCCTTCACTTTTTGTTTTTGTTTTGCACTATCTTTTTTGTATCTCATATTTCATATGCTTTTACGACCAAAGTTTGGAAATTCCATGACTATTGATGAATTTTTCGATAAAAGACTTTTGATGCACTCATATATATATGCTTTTTGGGTTAGATTTGTTCAAAACTCAACTTTAAAGAGTTTAAAGTGAAAACATGAGAAGAAGCAGTTGTTGACCGTGGCCTACCCCCTCTCTCGGTGCCGGTCAACTTTCTAGACCGGCACCGAGGGAGAACTTTAAAGAGTATAAAGTAAAAAAACATGAGAAGAGGCAGTTGTTGACCGTGGCCTACCCCCTCTCTCGGTGCCAGCCAACTTCCTAGAACGGCACCGAGAGAGAACTATAAAGAATATAAAGTAAAAAAACATGAGAAGAAGCAGTTGTTGACCGAGGTAGCACAGTCGAAGATAGCAAGACCAAGATGCAGCCGATAGTATAGGAATGACCAGATTGAGTTCAGAATTTCCCAGTAAAATACTAGGGGTATTTGATTTGTAGTGCGGAATAATTTCACTAGACGGTGTCCTTGGTTGACAACAACCCAGAACCCGTAGAGTGATTACGACAAGGAAAGAAATTACTTCAACAAAGTTTGTAAGATGTGGTGCAATGGCAATCCTGGAGAGTGCGGCGGCGCCGTCGTAGCTATGTGTGCAGCTGGATGATGATCGAGTTTATTTGTGTGTGTCTGAGCCATCGTAGTAGGGTAGACGAGGAGCCGTGGGTGGACGACGGACGCATACGGCCAAAGTATATATACGCACCGGTCAGTATTAGCATGTAGATACGGTTGTAGATGCAAGTTACTGTATTATTGTAAGCAGGCGGCGCGTACAATAAATAAATGGCCCTCCGGTGCTTAGAAAATGCGTGCAGGACAGACGGAATGCAAAAAATAAATAAATGCCCAAGACGGAACGAGGGGAAGCGGCCCAGGAAGGAAAGAAAGACCACTGCCTAAAATCTGGACAGGGACAGGGAAGCGCAGCCTAGCAAGTGGGCCGAGACGGGGCGACCTGCCTAAATTCTTGCCTAAAAAAGCGGATTCTGGCCTAGACGTCCGGATTATCTGTGTAGACGTGTTGCTTGTGTAGACGTGTAGGGTGTTCTTTGTTGCTTGTGTAGACGTGTAGGGTGTTCGTGTTGCTTGTGTAGACGTGTAGGGTGTTCTTTGTTGTACGAAATCGGCACTTTCTTTGCTTCACCTCTTTGTGAAATGACACGCAAACGCTTGTTTTCATGTTATCTGAAGTAAGCCATACGTATGAGGTTGGAATTTTCTTGCTGATATGCTTGTGTTTGTCTACAGTTGAGCACTGAGTTGGTACAAAAGATCTCAGAAGATTCTGCATATTCTGATCCAGAAATGCCTTCAGCTTATTGTGATATGACAGGTTTATATGTTGTCACAGTAAACCTGTCCTCACCAATATCAGCACATAGTTGTTTTGGTTCTGACTCCATTTCCTTGTAACAGAGAAATCTGTCGACTGTGATACCTCTGTTGCCAATTTGGTAGATGAACAACAGTTGAGCTCCAGATATTTGAAGGTTTTATACTTATCCTTCAACATTCTGCACTCCGTCGTGTTCAATGTGTCCACGGAGTTCAACCTTTTGTGATGCGACCTAGTGTTGAAGAAATTCGCCGCACCTTCTACTGATACAATGCCATCCTACTTTTTCAGAAAGACGAATCATGCACTCCTGATGTTACCGAACCCAGGTGCGATTTGAAAAAGGAAAATACTGAGGTGCGCATGCAATTTTCTCAATTTCTCATGTATGCAGAGTCATTTTGCGTTGCATTTGAACATAGTTCTTGTTACTGAACAACATCATTTTTACTGTATGTTTCTCTTATTTCAGATAATGGGACACGTGGACGTGGGTAACAAGGAAGCTGATGGTTCTGAGAGTTGTTCCGAGCAAACATCCGCACCTGACGGTGGTGTAACACATGCACCCAGTCATTTGGATGATCAATCTGAGCTAACCTTTTCAGGTCAAATTGTACATCCACTTTGTTTGACAGCTCTTAAACTAACTGGTACACAACAACTGAGACACATGTGTCATTTCTGCAGAACTTCATATCGTTCCATGTAATCTGTCCGCACAGTTTACTGATATAGAAGTTAACGAGAAAGCTCCCATGGAACAAAGTGAAGAAGAGGAGTTAAGCAGCAACACAGAAGTGCAGAGTATTCAACATGATGTTGATATAAAAGGTTCAAACCCATTTCTTATGCTTGTTTCTTCGTTGCTAGTGATGTACTTCTTTTTGTTAAACTTTCGCTCGATCTTTGTACAGAAATGAAGCAGCATGATTATCAAAGTTCATCTGAGCAACTGAACTCTGACGCTGGAGACAACCAGCCTTCCTTAGAGCTGCAAGGGGTGGTATGCAATCATTTAATCCTTTCGTTTTTGCAACTCAAAGGAAAGTTGCAGCAATATTAGGCGCTAGCACGTCGTGTCGCCGGAGATGGATGTAGCAAATCCGGGCGCCAATGGTAGCTTTCCCCGTTGCCTGTTGCAACAAAATCACTGTCACCCCTTGCAGCAAATCCGGTCGTCGGTTGTAGCACGACCGGTCACCGGGTGTAGCACTGCCGGTGTGTGGTCGTAACACGGCCGTGCGATGGAGGAGCTGGGAGTGCGCAATGACCAGAGGAGGATGAGAGGAGAGTGGGGTATGACCATGGCGCCCACCCAAGGAGTTTGCCGGGTCGCCCCCCTCCCCCACCCAATCCCCCTTGATTCAGCGCGGAGCACTGCAATGGAAGCAGCAGAGCTGCTACTGGAGCCATGGAAGTACTAGGTAAGAAGTTCCATGGCGGGGGCCTTGAGGTGAACGACTCTCAGGGGAGGAAAGGAGCTAATGAGGTGAGGAGTTAGCTCGCCGGAGCAGCAGATCGACGGGATCGGAAAAATTGAAGGATGTGGTGCTCGGCTTGCTACAGAGAGATGGGGAGAGGAGAGGATTGCAGTGTTGTGAAGAAAGGAAGTGGACGGGGAAGAGATAAGGCAGAGACAGGGGCCACAAGGTTACGCGTCGCTCGAAAAATGAAACGCGCTGGAAGCGTGCGTGAGGCGGCCGGCCCAAACTTCCGCCGGCTTGCCGTTCCCAGACGTTTTCCTTGTTCTTTCCAATAGGAAGACAAAAATTTGAAGCATGACAATGAAATCATGTCCTTGTATCTACCTGTCCATATCTCCTGTACGACTCCTGTGAAACCAGTTTAGGGCATTTTCAACGCAGACCACGTGGTTCGGACGCGTTTTGCCATCCAACACAGTCTAGCATCCATATGTAGACCAGTCCGAACGTCTTTATGTACTCCTTGTGCCTCAATAGCAAGCAACATATCTCCCCTTTAAGTCTGTATGTCAATACTGTATATGCCATGAGATCTGGTTAGCTGTAGACTCTATATTTCGTGTTGCTTGTGTAAACGTGTAGGGTGTTCTTTGTTGTACGAAATCGGCACTTTCTTGCCCAATTTCTGCATATATTTGCTTCTCCTCTTTGTGAAATGATACGCAAACGCTTGCTATCATGTTATCTGAAGTAAGCCATACATATGAGGTTGGAACTTGCTTGCTGATATGCTTGTGTTTGTCTACAGTTGAGCACTGAGTTGGCACAAAGTGAAGAAGAGGAATTAAGCAGCAATACAGAAGTGGAGGGTATTCAAAATGACGTCGACATAAAAGGTTCAAACTCATTTCTTATGCTTGTTTCTTCCTTGCTAGTGATGTACTTCTTTTTTTTTTTGTTAAACTTCCGCTCGATCTTTGTACAGAAATGAAGCAGCATGATTATCAAAGTTCATCTCAGCAACCAAACTCCGACGCTGGAGACGTTAGCTCCAATCAGCCTTTCTTAGAGGTGCAAGGCATGGTATGTAATCCTTTGATCCTTTCGGTTTTGCAACTCAAAGGGAAGTTTACCCTACCTGTTTTTGGAATGTTCTTAGTTAGCCAGGGTTGGTCCTGATGGCAGGCTGATGCATATTACATCCTCTCTCCATATGGGTTCCTAAACATTAATCTGTTTCAGACAGTCGAGAACTCTTCACATATGGAAAGTTTACCTGTTTTTGGAATGTTCTTAGTATGCCATGGTTGGTCATGACGGCAGGCTGATTCATATTGCATTCTTTCTGTGGCAGTATACTCCATAAACAACAACAAAAAAACATTAATATGTTTCAGTCAGTCGAGAACTCTTCACAGTCCTCCTTGAAGCACTGTGAGAGATTTGTGTGTAGGGAAGGGAAGCAATATCAATATGCATGATCAATTATTTTGTCTCTACAGTTGCATTTCCTGATTTGGTTGTCTTGCTTATGCCAAGGCTCCAACCAAGGATTGCCAGGCAGAAGGAACCGTGGATGACCAGAAAGAGAACATTTGCCAGGAACAAGCAAACGAGGACATTTGCGCATCGAAGCCCCGTGAAAACACAAAGAAGCCGTCAAGGTGAGCGAGAGCGTACTCACGGAAGGCGGGAACCAGCTTGAAAAGTAATGAATGTCTGTAATCTGGTTGACACAAACACCCTGTGGTTTGCTTTGGTGAAGCAGGAGGAGGCTACTGCCGGTGGCGTCCATGATGCTCAAGGAGTTCACCGGGCCTGCCATCGATGCGGCGGATACCAAGAGGGCCACGGTACACACATCGCCCCCGTCTCGTCTTGTCTGATCGAAAGTGATTGGTTTTTGATCAATTGATTCTAACCTGACCGAATGATGCAATGGCTGTTTTTTTTTTTTTTTGCAGGATGGAGGAGGCGGCAGGACATCGTCAGGCGAGCAGGCTGCAGCGGCGGTTGCTGGGCGATCGGACGCGCTCATCCGGCTCCTCAAAGCGAAATCCCCGCCAATGAGGCATCGCCGGGGCTAGAGAAGAGTACCCACCCAATTCAATTACTAGATAAAATTCAGGCTGTCAATCCACGCTACGGTACTTTTGTAGGATCTTCATCAAGTCCGGTGCACAGTTAAACTTATGGTGACCCATATGGAAAATTTTATCTATCTAAGAAATGATGTCATCGTCGCGCATTCATATAGTTTGCGATTTTTCTCGGTAAGGAACGATATAGCGAAAGAACATGGCACTTGAGCTGTAGTATGCGCCTCATGTTGGAAAATGTTCTCTTTTTAAAAAATACAACCAGACAAGTTAAAAAATGTTCATTCTTTTTATGCAAAAATGTTAAAAAATAAATAAAAGGAGATGTATCTAGATGTATTTTAGTTTTAGATACATCCTTTTTTGTCCATTTTGATGACAAATATTTTCGTACGGAGGAAGTATTAAGTAGTAGTCTTCCATAGAATAATTTGAATCATACAATGGTTTCTTGTGTTGTGTTGTCAGCTACCATGTTTGAAAATTTGTGCCACATTATTAAAAAAAAAATCATCTTACTTAGCTTGAAACTAGCTCAAGATCGATTCAAGTTGAGAAGGAGCCACTTTTTAGACTAACTCCCGAGATCCCGTTTCCTTCTTTTGTCCCTTTTGAATTTTTTGAGGGACTTTTTTTTCCTTTTGATTTCCCGATCGGTGTACTCTCGAAAACGAGAGTCCCTGTTCCACGCCCGCAGGCGGACGCACAGGGCGGGCGCCAAATGGGCCGGCCCAGTAAGCGGTAGTGTACAGACCAGCGTACTGCTGCAGGCGAACTACTGTAGCAACCAATTCACTGTAGCAAGCGCTTTTGTAAACAAAAATTCCCTTTTGTATCCAGCGTGCTGCAGCAGACCAGTGTACAGACCATGAACTTTTTTTTCTGACAGGTGCAAAAAAATATATGGTGAACATTTTCCAAGCTACACATTGAACAATTTTTTGATATACGGTGAACATTATTCAAACACGTTGAACATTTGTGAAACAGTACAGTGAACCTATTTTCAAATACAAGCTGAACAAAATCTCTGTGCGTGATGAACAATCTTGTATACATGGTGAACATTTTTTTCAATGTACAGTGAATATTTTTTATCAATGCAATGATTTTTTTTTCCTGATAGGTGCACAAAATCTGAAAAAGATGAACATTTTTTAATAATGAACAAGTAATTTTGAACATTCGTTTGAGAACTTAACAAAACTATAAATTTTGAACACTTTTCGAAAACTTTAGTTTATGAAAAACGAAAACAAAAAAAATCAGGAAGAAAAAAGGGAAAATAAAAAAAGGGGGGAAATCCAGAAGAATACAAAAAAACATTAAAAACAAAACAGGAAAAAAACCCGGCTCAGAGAACCCTCTACAAGGTTCCCAAAACCGGCTGCTGGCTTGAAGTGGGTTGGCCCGTGCGCATCGCTCGCTAGCTTCGCTTTCAGCGAATTCACGTCTGCTTGCCGCACACGGATGTTCAAAATTTTGGGTGTTCAAATTATTTTCCACCCGAACAACAATTTGTTTTCTTCTGTTTTGGTCTAGTGTTAGCCTTAAAAAATGGATTTGTTCCTGTTTATATTAGAAATGAAATCAATAAGATCAAGACAGTAACATGTACATGTACAGCTCAGTGAATGCAATTTCACATTGAAACTTTAGAGCGAATTAAGTTTAGGCTTGGGATTGAGATTGTTGGCAGCTGGAACAACGCCGAGACGTGGCCCGTCGTCAGCAACCTTGACGGCGACCGTCCACAGCGGCGTTGGAGGGCATGGCCCTGCCGCACTACACGGCTTGACCATGGGGGCTCCATCCCGTCTGATGCCGTCGGCTTGCTCGAGCTATCCATCGGTACACCCGCACAGAGCGCCGCCGTGGTTGTCCAGCTTCGGCGCCGACTGTTGGGTGTCGGCTGATTTGGACTGAATGAGCTCCGCCCCTGGGCTGGGATACTACTATCCTCCTAATCATCCAACCAAAGATTGGTTTGCTTGTCGGTGCGTATTTGACATATAGTAGAATTTTATCAAAACTTGAGAAAAATCGTGATCACCATCTCCTAGATTATTAGGGTGCACCATGCATGCTACTCATATTGAATAAATATTCTTTCTTTAGGGAAAATGAGAGTTTTAGGACATCTCCAACACTGATCCTCAAACTACCAGCAACCGTCAGGATCGCCTGGTCAAGACGTGTTTTGCCATCTAACGTGGTCCTACATCGGTTCGTCGGCCGGTCCGAACCTACTGTGGGGCGAGGGACTTTGCGGGCGTCCGGACCGCTGGCACTCCCGCGTCGGACAACCATGGCCCACCCACAAAATCCTCCTACCTCTGCCGCGCTTTCCATCAAACGAATGTGTCGCATTTATGCTGGCCCAGAGCATGCACCGGCCGGCATTGATATACCATGACATTATAAAAAAAATGGAAATTGCGAGGTATGTACAAATAAGAGTTTGCCATAGTACACAAAAATAATATACCATGTTGCAAGAAATAAAATTGCCATGTAACGAAAATAATTTTGCCATCATGAAAAGTAAGAAAATAAAGAATTGCCGTGGTGCAATAGTATAATTTGCCATGTTACCAAAAATAAAATTTGCCATGGTAGTAAAATAAAATTGCCATCACGGGAAAAGTAAGAGAAATAGAAAGAATTTGCCATGGTAGGAAAATAAAACTTTCCATACTAGAAAAAAAACTAAAATTGCCAAGGTAATTTTTTTTTGCCAACATGAAAAATCAAGAAAAGTTGTTTTTTCATGTGACAACAAATAAATTTGCCATTTTGATTGTATGTTTAATAAAAATCCTAAAAATTTAACATGTGGTTTTGCCAAAAATATCCGTGATTTATGTGAAATTCTTTTTCTCCTTATTTTGCCATGCACAAAGCAAAAACAGTTAGGAATAACATGGCAAAATATTGTGTATAGAAAATAAAAAAAATACAATGTGCAAATGGTTTGCCATGATTGAACATAAAATTGTAAGTTTTATGAGTTTTTTTTTCTCAAAATGGCAATTTTTTTATTTGTAATGGTGACATGGCAGATATAGGGATTATTCCTGTGGAGAAAATGGCAACTTATATGAAGTTATCTCCCCTACGCCCTGGCGCCTAGGGTTTTCTTCCTCCCGGGCGATCTTCTTCGCCCCTGAGTTCCCATACCCGCCGCCACTCCCGATCGCCGTCCCGTGTCCCGCACGACGTCAGGCAGCCGTCGGTATGTCTTCCCCCGCGGATGCTAACTCTGTCACAAGCGGAGGTGCCTCGGCGGCCGCTAGCGCCGCCCTGAAAGATTTCTTCGACCATCTAGATCTGAATGACGAGGAATTCAATGATGTGGAGATCGATGAGGAGGATCCTGGGATTAAGGAGAGCGTACGGTGGCTAGCCCTAGCTAGGGTTCACACCGACAAGAACTTCTCACCAGCTGCCTTCTACAAAGATATGAGGGCGGCTTGGAACCCGGCGCAGCAGGTTAGATTTCGGCCGGTTGGTCCTAACAGATTTGTTGTCCAAGCCTCCTATCTGGGCGATTGGGAGAGGATGATGTTGCAAGGCCCTTGGCTATTTCGCAACATGGCAGTGCTGTTGTGCCCGTATGATGGCTTTACTAAGGCAGAAGAGGTAGTCTTTGATCATATGCCCATCTGGTTACAGATCCATAAGCTACCAGATCCTTACTGCAAACAAGGGATTGTAGAGCGGCTTCTAAAGGGGGTCGACGAGATAATGGAGATGCGATTAAACGGCAACACCCGTGGGGATTATATCAGGATTAGGGTTAACCATGACATCAATCAGGCCCTTACAAAGTTCGTGAGCGTTGTTCGTGCGCAGGAGAGGCAAATCTATCTGGTGCGGTATGAAAAACTTGCCCGATTCTGTGGTCGCATTGGACATGAGCACAAGGAGTGTGGATCAGGAGTGCATGACAGGAAGGATCTCAAGTATGGGGACTGGCTTTATGCTGACGGTTCTAGCAGACCAAGGCCTGACCAAAACCCTACCAAAGCTGAAGGTTATCGTCAGCAGAGGAATAATGATGGCCCTAGTTCCTCCATTGTCCCAAGCACCAAAGTAATAGACCCAGAGCTACTGGATACCGCAGTAAGCCCAGTGAAGTCTCCGAGGGGCCCTATGGAAGTTGATAGAGATGCAAGAAAGAGACTGAATATGGATAGTGCTGCAACTGATGTAACGAATACTATGAAAAGCAAGAATGTGGTCCTGGCCATTACGGTTGGCAGTGCTCAGGACCAGGTTGAGCATGAATCTTCCACGAGCAGCTCCTCGAGCAGCAAACGTGCAAAGATAGCGAAGGATCTTAATGAAACAGAGATATTGGCGGCTTCCCGTGAGGAAGACCGCCGGACACAATGAATGCTCTAGTGTGCAACTGCCGGGGGGGGGGGAGGGGAACCGCCGGACAGTTCGTGAGGTTTTGGCCCTCGCAAAAGCCAACAACCCCAAGCTTGTCTTCCTATGTGAAACAAGGCAGGCTAATGTGAAAGTAGAGAAACTCCGTTGGAGACTGGGCCTGAAGGGCTTTCATGGTGTAAGTAGCGACGGAAGAAGTGGGGGCTTAGCCCTGTTCTGGGATGAGTCCCTCTCTGTCACAGTGATTGATTCTTGTGATCGGTTCATCGATGTCCGGGTGGTAGATGCAAGTTCTGGTTCCTGTTGGCGAGGTACCTTTGTCTATGGGGAGCCTCGGGTTGAAAATCGTTACCGCATGTGGGAGCATCTCTCTAGGCTCCGTGCTGTCTCACGTGATCAATGGATGGTTTGTGGAGATTTCAATGAAGTTCTATGGCAACATGAGCACCTCTCAAGGTCAGAGCGATCGGAAGCCCAGATGATTTCCTTTAGGGAATGCTTGGAAAATTGTGAGCTTGAGGACCTAGGGTTTTCGGGCTTTCCGTTCACATACAATAATGGACAGGACTCGGACCGCAATGTACAAGTCCGCCTAGACCGGGCCTATGCTGATGAGGCCTGGCGGGATCTCTTTCCGCTGGCTAGGGTGGTTCACCTGACAACCTCCTGTTCGGATCACTGCCCAATTTTGCTGCAGCTCGAAGGGATGCAGAACCAGCAACGGCGCCCCCCATGTCTGCGTTATGAAATTATGTGGGAGCGGGATGTTTCCCTTCCTGCTAAGATAGCTGATTCTTGGAATAAATATAAAGTCCCGGGCGACTTGGGTTCGGTGGCCTCGTCCCTGAGGGAAGTTTTGAAAGAGTTGAAAGATTGGAGTAAACTGAAATTCGGCAACGTGTTAAAGGATATTGAGAGGCTCCATTCTCAACTAGCGGACCTACAACTAGCTGGTGCGGACCGCGCCCTGATCCGTGAGAAAATGAACCATCTGGATGAGCTCCTATATAGGGAAGAGATGCTATGGCTCCAGAGGTCGCGGATCACCTGGCTCAAGGAAGGCGAGCGGAACACCAAATATCTTCACAGAAGAGCGGTTTGGCGTGCCCGTAGAAATCTGATTCTACGGCTCCGTAAACAGGATGGTTCATGGGCTAATACCCCTTCAGAGATGGAACGTATGGCGCAGTCATATTTCAAGGAGATCTTCTCGAAAGATCCCACCCTAGTCCCGGATGCGGTCGTGGATTGTATTACACCAAAAGTGACAGCGGAGATGAACGCCTCCTTATGCCGGCCCTTCTCTGACGATGAGATTTCTGATGCTCTATTTCAGATTGGGCCACTTAAAGCGCCAGGATGTGATGGCCTTCCGGCTAGGTTTTTTCAGCGTAACTGGGCTTTGTTGAAGCCAGAGATGGTCAAGGCAGTCCATGAATTCTTTGCTTCTAGAATCATGCCGGAGGGTGTCAATGGCACAGCTATTGTGCTTATTCCAAAGATCCCTCATCCGTCCGAACTAAAGGATTTCAGGCCTATTAGCTTATGCAATTTCATTTACAAGATCATATCTAAATGCATGGTTAATAGGCTACGTCCAATCCTATCGGAGCTCATTTCTGAGAACCAAAGTGCCTTCATACCGGGGAGGTTGATTACTGACAACTCTATTATCGCCTTTTAATGCCTTCATCATATCCAGTCCGCAAGTAATAATGCTGATGGCCTGTGTGCGTATAAGCTAGATCTCTCTAAGGCTTACGACAGAGTGGACTGGGGGTTCTTGGAGAAAGCTCTTACAAAGTGGGGTTTCTCGCCCTTTTGGATTACTTGGGTCATGGCTTGCGTCTCATCGGTGACGTATTCGGTGAAGTTCAATGGGAAACTGCTGGAGGCCTTCTCCCCCTCGCGAGGCCTTCGCCAAGGTGATCCACGGTCCCCCTTTCTTTTCTTATTTGTTGCTGATGCTCTATCGGCATTGATTGCAAAGGCAGCAAGGGAGGATGGCCTCAAGGGTATAACAATCTGTCGAGGGGCTCCTGTTATCACTCACCTGCTATTTGCGGACGACTCCCTTCTGTTCTTTCAAGCTAATAATCAACAGGCTTTACTAGTGAAAAGGGTGTTGAACACTTTTGCGACGGCGACAGGACAGCTCATTAACCCGTCGAAGTGCTCCATCATTTTCTCTAAACACTGCCAAGATGATCTAGTAACAGAGGTTAAAGCGACGCTGGAGATTACCCAAGAAGCATTTGAACCTAAATACTTGGGTTTGCCGGTTCCGGAAGGAAGAATGCACAAAGGACACTTTGAGACTATTCAAGAACGATTACGGAAGATCTTGGTGGACTGGAGTGAGCAATACATGTCATCAGGGAACAAGGAGATACTTATTAAATCGGTAGCACAGGCCCTACTAGCTTATATTATGAGCGTCTTCAAGCTCCCGGCTTCCGTCTGTGATGATATTGTAAGGATGATCCGTCAGTATTGGTGGGGGGTGGAGAACGGGAAGAAGAAGATGGCTTGGATGAGCTGGGACAAACTAAGGCTACCTAAAGCTATGGGCGGAATGGGCTTCAGGGACATGCGAGCTTTCAATCAAGCGCTGTTGGCTAAGCAAGCCTGGCGGCTCCTGGATCGGCCAGATAGCCTTTGTGCACGCCTCCTGAAGGCGAGATACTACCCCTCGGGCGAACTGTTGGATACGGTGTTCCGCAGCTCCGGGTCTGAGGTTTGGAAGGGGATTCTTCATGGCCTCGAACTGCTTAAGAAAGGCATCATATGGCGTGTCGGCAATGGAAGGAAGATTCGTGCTTGGCGGGATCCTTGGCTACCGCGGCCTGTCTCTTTTCGGCCGATAACGCCTAAAGGAAACTGCCGACTGCACAGGGTGTCAGATTTCCTAGACGACAATGGGGCTTGGAGGATGGATCGGGTGACGGCTTTCTTCTGGCCCATGGATGTTGATCAAATCCTGAAGATCAGGACCTCGCCGCGCCAACGCGATGATTTCTGGGCATGGTATCCTGAAAAGAGTGGGGTGTTCACGGTGAGAAGTGCCTATAAGCTGGCCACATGTAATCATAATACTGCCTTTGCTGAGGGTGCGTCAAGTGGTGCTCCGGAGGGAAATCGTGGGGGATGGAATCTAGTATGGCGTTCCGGGGTTCCGCAGAAGATGAAGATCCACGCATGGAGGTGTGTGACAGGGACCCTGGCTACGCGAAGTTATATGGTTCACCGTCACTTGGCGACGCGTTCTACTTGTCTACTTTGCGGGGTTGAGGAGGAGGACTCTTTCCATGCCCTAATCGCCTGCCCTCATGCTAGACAGATCTGGACAAGTATGTGTGTCTGATGGCCCTTGCCGGCTGATAATCTCATCCTCAATGATGGCAAGGAGTGGCTCCTTTCCCTACTTCCGAAATGCTCACCCGAGGTGATCGACATGCTTATTATGCTATTCTGGAGGATCTGGCAAGTTCGGAATGATGTTTCCCACGGCAAGGAGGCTCCGCCGGCTCTTGCTACGGTCGACTTCTTGGACAGTTACTACAAATCTATAAGGTTGGCGAGCCGATACTCGACGGAGGAGATCATGAAAGGGAAAATGCCTCTACAGGCAGATACTCGGCCTGGACAGTGTGACAAGCTACCAGCCTTGCATTGGCCGGCGCCTCCGCCTGATAAACTGGCGCTCTCGGTCGACGGATCCTTTCTTTCTGAGGACGGTACGGCGGGTATTGGGATGGTGCTCCGGAACGTTAGAGGCGAGATCCTGTTCGCAGCTTATCGCTTCATCTTCTACTGCAATGATCCTCTTGAAGCAGAGTTGCATGCAATCATGCAAGGACTGGCTCTTGCGGTGCAACACTCGGAGTTGCCGGTGGTGGTGCAATCGGATTCCTCGGATGCCTTGTCTAGCTTGTCATCTAATGCACTTCTTCGCTCTTCCTATGGTCAGATCATCCAGGAGATTAAGTCACTTCTAGATAATAGGGAGTTTATTCCGCAAAAAATCAGCAGAACTCAAAATAGAGTTGCCGATCGGTTGGCAAAGTACAGCCGCACCGAGCGTGCCACGGCAGTTTGGCTCGGAGTGGCCCCACCTTGTATCGAGGACTTGTGGCCTCTCGACTGTAACTCTATCACTATGCAATAAAACTCCCTTTATCTCGCAAAAAAAGAAAATGGCAACTTATACTAGTACAAAACCCCTTGTACGATTTTCCTATCAGCAGCGTCCCAGAAAGTTTGAACGCCGCACCTTACTAGGACAAGTAGCAACAACGTTTAGGACGCGGAGTATGTGATCACGAGCACACAGGCTCTCGTAATCTATCTCGGTCGATATGTCGTGAAGATTCGTTCGGTGAAGCGCACAGGGCCCATGGATTGAGGTGGACCGTGGGCTAGGATGGTATGCACTTTGACGCCATGGCGATTTCCTATCAGAGCCATGGCTCAAGTAGTCATCGACTTCCCGATCCGTGAATCAGTTTCCTGTAATGACGTTATTGCAAGGTAGTTAATGGAGGAACGGGTGGGTGGGTGGAACTGTCTCCTACCTCTCGGGCTTTCCGGTTTGCTGCTAGTGAGAACGTCTCGGCGGCAGAAACTTGTCTCCGACGGCCATGGGTTCTTGATGCAGCTCGTCAACAGGTGCGAATCTGAGCTTGGTTGTAATTTCTCCGCCTCGGTTTTGGTTTGGACGACCTAAAGATCTATTTTTTTTTTACCGCTCGTACGCATCTGCAGCAGAACTCTCAAAGAGGAAGTAAACGACAGCAACGTACCCGTCCAGCCTCTCCATTATCCCGTGGTGTCGCCGCCGGGCGCCGATTTGCCACCGGCAAGTGCCTCTAGTGCGGACGCGCAGATCTGTGCTGCGGCGGCGGCGGAGGAGGCAGGGAGTGCAGATAAGGCGCAAGCATCTGAACACTCCATTGAGCAAATTGATCCAAAAACGCCTGGATGGATACGGAGGTATGCGTTTTGCTCTCTCTGCACGAACGTAGACATGAATCTAAGAAATATTGCACCCGTAATTATAGCACAGCTACATGTGTGTGCATTAGTATAAGATTAATATGATAGGAATAACTTGAATTCCGTATGCCTGCAGAGTGTCCAAATGGAAACCGAAAAATCTTACAGAAATAACATTGTAAAGTGAGCATCCAACTGGATTTTTTTAGATTGAAACCTGCAACATAGAAAATTGCCGGGACTCATGAATGCGTAAATGTGATATATATTTCGGGAAATGTCATGATAATTCATGGGAAAAACAAGAGAGATCCGCTAAATGGAGGTGTTAATCTGAATTTTGGAACCCTCTGTTTTTCAGTGCAGCGAGCTGATTGTGCACACTTCTTTAAAAAAATGCAGAGTTAGGATCGGTGCTGCTGTGCCAGGCCAAGCCCCATGCCCGGATACGATGACATCATTGGAGAAATCAGTCCGCGTGTTTGCTGAGGCGCCGGGTGACAATGTCATTGTGCAAAAAATAGGGATCAGCTTTGACACACTCGGTGAGGCTTACGATTTTTACAATTTTTATTCATGGGAAAAAGGATTCGGCATTATGTATGGGAAGAGCAGGATAAATGTCAACGGACGAAATGTATGCAAGAGATAGTTTGTGGTTGTGCGGTATGGTGTCCTATATTACCTAGTGCCATTTTTTGCAATTTTGTCTCTGATTGAATGTGGCATGGCTAAATGCCAACCGGATGAAATGTATGCAAGATGTAGTTTTTTTAAGGAATTTGTGAGGATGATGGGTGGCATGGCACCACAAACAATTCTCACAGGTAATCTCTTCCCCCAATCGAAATAAATTGAATATTTGATATGGCAACTATTGACTTCTTAAGAAAAACGACATGCCCTTAATTTGCAGTTCAAAATCGTGCAATGGAAAAAAGCCAAAGAGAATGCACGCAGTGTTGGTGCAAGTGGCATGTGTTGAAAAATAGCAAAGGAGTCGTTGGGACCGTTGTACTCGAAGAAGAGTGATTTCCAGACAGAATTCCACAAAGTTGTGAATCACATGTTGACCATCGACGAGTTTGAGGAAGCCTGGAAGTTCCTCATTGATAAGTATAACCTCAAGACACGGACTTACATGACACAATTGTACTCGATCGGTCACAAATGGGCAAAGCCTTACTTCAAAGTACTCAGCAGAGTGAAAGTGCAAATCACATGTTAAAGAACTACATTCCACCTGGGTGCCCTATGCACATGTTCGTGAGGAAGTACATTCTTTTGCAGTTTGACACGGAAGCGGAAGAAAACTAAGAGGAGAAGCGGACAAGAATTGTAATAATTTTTATCTTGTGATGGCAATTTGTGGCTTGGTTTCATGCTGTGCAATACTATGTCTAACATAAAATTGTTTTTGCAGGGGATGCCTCTTTTACGAGCAAACATGGCTAGCGAAAGGTACTCTGACAAGATCTACACCTGAGCAATGTTCAAGCAGTTTGGGCATATAGTTTAGGAGTGTGGTGCTTTCCAGGTGAAAGAGATTGAGAAAGGGAAGCTATATGTCGCAATCCATACGGGTGCAAGTAGTTTATTTGTGTTTGTACCTGAATGTTCATAAGTTGTCGTGCATGAAGCAGTTCAGTTGTGTGGTACCTGAATAAATTGAACCTGTCTGAATACAGCCTCTGTTAATGAACTTGCTTTGCATGGGGATGTTCTTGTGTTGATGAACTTATTTCATTGTGCACATACCTAATATTTTTCATAGTTACCGTATGATGTTTATGCATGAGCAATACTTGTGGGATCAAATTTACTATGGCCACGCTGTTTGTCTAAATGTGTCTCCATAAGTTGTCGTGCTTCATCAAACACTTAACAACAACGGGGTGCTATCTGCTGTAAAGGGGCACCGGGGTTGGGAAGGGAAGGAGGATTCACCAGCAGGACCAAAGGATGGGAACGACGGCCATATGGATGGTTTTGAATTGTTCATCAGCAGATAAGCTGTGACTAGCTCTGAAGACTGACTTTGCATCTCAGGTAAATGGAGGTTCAGAGGCTCCGACGGGTGGAGGCATTAAATGCTGCAGGTGCCGGCGTTACTAGATGCGGACCCGACCGGTGGGCCATGAGCCACAAATAAGCTGGACCCATATACCTTGCAGTGCGCATCGCGAGAGAGCCATGCGGTACAGATAAAGAGATCACTGCAGCTCGTGATCACATTAGAACTTTCGCAACGTTTATAATTTGGACAAACGCTACAGACAAAACAGCTCTGGCAGTGTGTTGTACTGTTGAATGCTGCTAGTTGTGCACATCCTGTGTAGCCATCACCCATGACGCACTGACAACGTTCAGCCGGCCTAAACGTCGCTAGTGTGCCATATGTTAGTAGCGTTCCCCTAGTCCGAACGCCGCTATTATATTTGATTCTAGCAGCGTCCAGGAACAAAATGTGCCGCAGATGTGGTGGACCTAAATAGAATCAGCGTTTTGGTTATGTGAACGCCTCTATTTTTCCCGAGCAATAATTGTCACGGGCCTGCTTCTCTCTCTTGCTATCTCTCTCTCTCTCTC
>LR738712.1:902828277-902846083 GCA_902687465.1 Secale cereale | reverse complement strand
CCCACACACACACAAATCCTATATATATCCATCTGTCCTCGTTTATGTCCCGTTGTGAAGAGAACCTCGTACACTCAAAGAAATGAAGGTCAAGAATTTCTTATGTGCGCACACAAAGGAACTGAGGTATAACCAAACATCTCTATTTTTCATTAGCTAATTAGGTTACTGGTAACTCTCGTTTCATTGCATTAATACGTACGCACAGACGCATATGCAGCAACCTTACTTTTGCCACACATTGATATTGCTCGATCTCTTAATGGCTTATGTAAATCAGTTGGCTGTGTGCCGCAGTCGATCACTTAGAGCCATGTTGGATGATGCGTTGAAACATGCATGAGAGAAGCAAGTCAAGATGGATGAGAAACAAGGACAAATTAATGTTCTGCACATCCAAAACAGTGAGATGCGACCACAGATAGAGAACTTTGAGAAGCTTGGATATGCACTCCCAGTTGTTGTGATGATTTGTTTCATAATCCAAACTGTATCAGTAACAGGATTTCTTCTCGTGACATCCATCACACTAATGATATTTTTCACTTACGCTATTACCCAGAGAAGGAGTTGTTAACAAAATTGTTGTTAGTTAATTTTGCTAAGAATTTTTTTTTGCTCCAAGGGAAAAAATAATTTGCCAAGAATTGTTGTTAGTTACTTTTCAACTATATATTATTATGCTCCTTCTACTGTTATGCATACTGAATATCAGCACAGGAATGCAAGCATTAGTTCTCGTATGCATATAAACTTTCAATAATAAAACTCAACAAATTTGTTAACACATACTAAATATGAACCACAAATTTGAATACCCTAAAACAAAGCTATAAGTGTGCAAAAGTCAGCAAACGCTGCTAGTACATAAACTAGCAGTGTCTAAAGAGCAGCGAATGCTGCTTTTGTTGTAAATCCCTTGAAAACATGAATGCCGAAGATAACACAATTTTTTTGGAATGTAACCCAAAATGTTGTAGAACATGCATAGAAACTTTTTTAGTCCTAGGAAAACTAACAATCCCATGATCTCTGTTTAAGTGGAACAAACTATCCTTCAAAACACTTGATTGCATCCATTTGATATGTAAGCCATGTATGTTTGAAGTTTTGTGTAATGATTTAAAAGTTTGACAACAACTTTAAGTTGCAATATAGTGACACCATGTAAATATCCATCCAAATTACTAGTATTTAAATCATACCTATCACACTACAATATTTCCCTCATTAGTGGCAGCATGTTTTCAGCGAGGAAACGTCACTAAATAGAGTTGTAGCAGTGTTAAGTATGTGATGGACATTTGTAACGTTATATTGGGAGGGCATATTAGTAGTGTCCAATAAAAAAATGCCGCTAAGTTAGCAGCCGCGTTTAGAGTGCTCACATGGCGCTGACGTTTTTTGTATCACACAAAACTGACAACCCCGCAGGCTGTTGGAAAAAATTCCCCAAATCCAACTACTCGTTTCGCTCCCAACCGTCGCAGCCCCTCCTCGTCGTCCCTCCGCACTGCCCCATGTGCTGTCCTCGCCGCCGTTCTAATCCGCTGACTTGGCCGCACGCCGGATGGCGTTCACCTCCTCCCAGCCCCCTCATGTCCTCGTCCCGGGCGGCCACCGCCCTTCGTCGATCCAACGTTTGCCAGTGAATATTATTACTCCGTACTGGATATATAGCTAGGTTAATTTTGATTTAACCTAAAGTGTGTATTTATAGGTTAGTGTGGGTTAATTTGCTCAAGTTTGTAATATTGTTAGTGTAGGCATTATTTGTCTATATGCATAGTGAAGAGAATATGTTAAAAAAGGGATTAGAGTATATATGTATGTTGAGTGAAGAGAGACAAGAGAGGGAAAAAAAGAGAGAACAGAGGAGAAAAGAGAGAGTAATGGATGCGGTGTTTACCTACCATTTGTAGATTTTAACGGTTCTGAACACAGGAATGAACACGGTGTGCCCCAGGTGTGGCGACAGTTGCCGCGAAAGGTACGACATGGTGGTTCAATTGGGCCTGACTTGCATGAAGAAAAATTGCATCTCCATTGTGCTTGGACAAGACTTCGGGGAGAAGATGGTATATATGTTTGGAAGATGAATTCATAAACCCATATATGCATACACATGGCCAACAAAAAAAGTGATCTAATTTTATTTCGCTTCATAACTTTGTTTAGATCATCCCTTGCTTTGCAAGGCGTGAAGTCCTAAAATTCTGCAGGTTCCAATGCGTTAGCAAATGATGGTTGAGGCCCACCTTGGAACAAGAGATGGATTTAACTTCCCAATTATGATAAAAATGAGGGGGGACACACAAAAAGTTTTTCGGTTGCCCTAGTTGGTGTGGACTCGACAAAGCATACATGCTTGATGTGGGGATGAAGGTTCAGATATACATTATTGGACAAGTCAAACATGACATCATTGTGCACATTCCTAATGCTCCAGTGCTTCCCCTAGGTATGGACGCCGTTACAAGTAAAAATATTTGGCAGCGTGCAGCTGTCAGAAACGCTGCTATATATATGGCCCAATAGGCGTACCTTTGAGTGATAAATAGCGATGTTCCACTTCTAAGGAAATGCTGCTAATATGTAGATTAGCTACAGCGTCCGCTCAAGCTCGAACATGGCTGCTATTTTGAGCCATGGAATCTTCTGGTAACCCGACACTAGCAGCGTTCAACTGCAGCAAACGCCGCTAGTACTTACATCGTAGTACTGTCCGGTATTCATACAGGCAACTAGTAATTAGCCGAAATAGCCGCAGCATCCGAGTTACCGAAACACTGGTAACGGAAAAAACCTATAAGCACTATTTAAGAATTCGTCTGATTAATCAGTTAACGGGTCAGTTAATCCCTACTCGCTGGTTGGCCGAATCGAATAGCACCTATTCACCACGTTAACTTGTCGGGCCGATTAACTTGCCTGTGAGACCGATTAATAGGTTGTCAGGCTGATTAATCGATGGTGGCCCATTAACTTATGTGCGGACTAGGTGAATTTTTTGATGAACAACTTGCTAAGGCTAGAGAGAATGAATTTATTGAAACTGATAATATTGATGAAAGTGATGATGAAGATTCTCCCCTTAGATATGAATTGCCTATTGTGCCTAAGGGTTATGTTATGGATGAAGAAACTGCTAGAGATCTTTTAGCTTGCAATGATAGGTATGATCTTAAGAAACAGTTAACTAAGCTGATAAAAAAGTCCTTCAATGCTAGAATGAAATATGACCCAACTTTTGCTACTTCACCTATCTGTATTTCTAATAAGGATTATGATTTCTCTGTCGATCCTGAGTTAATTACTTTGGTTGAATCTGATCCTTTCCATGGCTATGAATTTGAAACTGTTATGGCACATCTTACTAAATTGAATGATATAGCCACCCTATTCACCAATGAGAAAAAAATTCGTTACTATTATATCGTTAAGCTATTTCCGTTCTCACTAACGGGTGAAGCTAAAACATGGTTTAATTCTCTTGATCCTGGTTGTGTGCGTAGTCCCCAGGATACGATTTATTACTTCTCTGCTAAATATTTTCCCGCTCATAAGAAATAGGCTGCTTAAGGGAAATATACAATTTTGTGCAAATTGAAGAAGAGAGTCTCCCACAAGCTTGGGGGAGGCTTCTTCGATTACTTAATGCTTTGCCTGATCATCCTCTTAAGAAAAATGAAATACTTGATATCTTTTATAGTGGACTAACTGATGCTTCCAGAGACCACCTGGATAGTTGTGCTGATTGTGTTTTCAGGGAAAGAATTGTTGATCAAGCTGAATTGCTATTTAATAATCTATTGAGTAATAAAAATAATTGGACACTTCCTGAACCAACTCCTAAGACAACTCCGAAGAAAAGGGGTATTCTATTTCTCAGTCCTGAAGATATGCAAGAGGCAAAGAAATCTATGAAAGAAAAAGGTATTAAAGCTGAAGATGTTAATAATTTACCACCTATTGAAGAAATACATGGTCTTGATAACCCGACACAGGTAGTAAAGGTAAATTCTCTCTATAGATTTGATGAAGGTGATATCCCTCGTAATAAGTCTGCTAGCCAATGCTTAGATGAGTTTGACAGTTTTATTGTTAAACAAGAAAACTTCAATGCTTATGTTGGTAGACAATTGAAATGTAATGCTTATATGATTGAACACTTGAGTGATTATATGTCTAGAGTTAAGGGTGAACTTAAACTCATTTGTAAACATGCTTCTATGGTTACCACTCAAGTAGAACAATTACTTAAAGCACAAAATGATTTGCTCAATGAATTAAATAATAATAAAAATGGTAATGCTGTTAGAGTTCTGACTAGAGGTGGTAGAATGACTCAGGAACCTTTGTATCCTGAGGGCCACCCTAAGAGAATTGAGCAAGATTCTCAGAGAACTAATGTTGATGCACCTAGTCCTTCTAAGAAGAAGAAAAAGAAAAATGATAGGACTTTGCATGCTTCTAGTGAATATGTTGTTGACACACCTGAGAATCCCAAAACAGTGAAGTTGAAGTTGAGGCCCGGGCGCAGCCTCATGATGTCCGCCGCGTTCTCGAACTCCCAGGCGGGTCTCCTCCTCTCCTGCAGGGGGGCGATGCGGCGGCGAAGGAAATCTGCGCCAACTGCGCCTACAGTGAGCCCGGCAAGCCTGAGGCATTGGATCCGGGCGACGGCAATCTTCAGCCTATCGTCTTCCGGGGCCACGTTGCTCCAATCGCTGCCGCGCACTACTGGGGTTTGGCGCCGGGCGGTAAATGGCTGCGAGTTCTCCTCGACAATCCCGCACCAGTTTGCTCTCCACTCCTCCCACTTACTGCGGAGCTCTCCCTCTAGATAAGCGTCCTTCTTGCCGGCCCTCGAGATCCAGGCGATTCCGCCGGATAAAGGCTCCTCTCTCAACTCGAGGCATAAAGAAGTGGCGGAAAAGGGCTACATTGGGATAGACTCCGACAAAGTTTTCGCAGAGATGTGCGAAAACTGCCATGGTCAGAACGGCATTGGGGGTGAAGTCAAGGAGGCGGAACCCGTAGGTGTTCATAATGTCCCAGAAAAATTCATAGAAAGGCGGGCAAAGCCCGCAATAGAAGAACAAGGCGAAGAAGGGATATCCAGTTGGGGCCATTTTCCAAGCGACGGCTGGAAGTACCTTCGTGTGCGGATGCGCTCGCGTCTCCCCCGACCAGAAGAGGTAGTAATACTCCCTCAGCTCCTTCGCGGCGAGCTTGGGGGGAAGATCGCCCGCTCCTTTCGCAGCGCCGCGAGCCGCTGCGCCTCGGCCGACTTCGCGCCCTTCCCCTTGTCGGTTTTCGGAGCCATGGTGGAAGTGGTGAGGGAGGTCGACGGCGTTGGTGGTGCTGGTGGCGATGGGGGCGGAGCGCTGCTCTCTTTCAGCTTTGGGAAGAAGGGGAGCAGCGGAGGTTTTCGAGGTTGGAGTAGCAACTGGCGGATGGGCGAACTGCCCCTGTTTCCCCTGCTTATAAGGAGGGAGGGGGCGGACGTTCCGCCTTTCTGAATAAAGAAACCGCCCACGATCTCTCCCACGACGCCGCAATCAACGCGTGCCGTTCGGAGAGGGCGCGGTGGATACGGAGTGAGATACGGCGTAACCCAGGCCGCGCGTGCCCGTGCCCTGTTTTGGGCCTGGCCCAACAGCGCTCGGCACCGTGTATGGCCCAGGCCCGGGGGCTCCTGTCGGTGTACTAGAGTAGGGGTACCCTAGTATCCCAAACTTGTGCACGGGCAGTCGCAGCACCCCGCGGCAAGGCTTGCCGGGTGACCGCCAAGGTCCTCCGTGGTTCCTTTGGAGCCATTCAAGAACAAAGTATTCGAGCCAAGGAGACAAGGCCCCGGCAAGAGGAGCTTGCCGGGAAGGCCACTCAAGGCACAAGACCCCGGCGAGAGGAGCTTGCCGGGAAGGCCAACCAAGGCATCTCAAGGAACTTGCCGCGACGCGCCACGTGTCCCGGCAAGGCCCGGTGAGCGGCAAGCTCCCGGACGCGACAAGACAACGACCGCGGCAAGGCGCTTGCCGCGGCAAGCTACCACTCTGTACCCACGCTCCAGCACACCCGCCAACGTGTCGCTCTAGGACCCTTCTAGGCGTACGTGGCGGGAGGCTGTGCAGCCAGCAGTGCGCGGTGGCAAGCGGCGCTGACAAGGTTGCCGTCGTGGCGAACGGTGGCGTCCCTGACGGTCCATTTTTTCACTGTTTGGGCGACGCAGACGGGCATTTAATGCTCTTGTCCCCTGCCGTCAGGGTTAGGTATGATACACTGTACAGGTAGTTGTACCAACTACAACACCTTTCCATTTTTACCCTTGTCTACGTTGCCACCTGTCGGTGACCCCTTGAGCATATAAAAGGAGGCCCATGCACAACGTAGAGGGGGGGGGGGTTCGAGGGAGAAGAACACTTACGCTCGGTCTCGTTAGCTGCTGGTATGTACTGTAGCACTCAGCGCTCCCGAGCAAGAACTCAATACAAACCACAAAGCAGGAGTAGGGTTTTACGCATCCGTGCGGCCCGAACCTGGGTAAACTGCTCGTGTGCTTCGCCTTGATCTGCTCTTCGTGCGATCTCCGCCCCCGCCGAACCGAAAGGGGCTCGGTCCGCCGGTCCCCATAGGTGCTCGTGGATCAGTTTCCCCGGCAGTTGAGGAGCAACTCTTTGCTCTTCTGGTCGGGGTGAAGATACCCCGAACAAGCCCCACAAAGGATTATGAGCCATAGTAACAAGTGACAATAAATTTCAGCACACTATATAAATTTTTCCTTACCAAAGGCGCTTCACTCCCCGGCAACGGCACCAGAAAAGAGTCTTGATGACCCACAAGTGTAGGAGATCTATCATAGTCCTTTCGATAAGTAAGAGTGTTGAACCCAACAAGGAGCAGAAGGAAACGATAGGCAGTTTTCAGTAAGGTATTTTCTGCAAGCACTGAAATTGTAGGTAACAGATAGTTTTGTGATAAGGTAATTGGTAGCAAGTAACAAAAGTTAAAAGAAAATAAGGTGCAGCAAGGTGGCCCAATCCTTTTGTAGCAAAGGACAAGCCTGGACAAACTCTTATATAAAGGAAAGCGCTCCCGAGGACACATGGGAATTATCGTCAAGCTAGTTTTCATCATGATCATCTGATTCGCGTTCGGTACTTTGATAATTTGAAATGAGGGTGGACCGGTGCTTGGGTGCTGTCCTTACTTGGACAAGCCTCCCACTTATGAATAACCTCTAATGCAAGCATCCACAACTACAAAAGAAGAATTAAGGTAAACCTAACCATAGCATGAAACAAGTGGATCCAAATCAGCCCCTTACGAAGGAACGCATAAACTAGGGTTTATGCTTCTGTCACTCTAGCAACCCATCATCTACTTATTACTTCCCAATGCCTTCCTCTAGGCCCAAATAATGGTGAAGTGTCATGTAGTCGACGTTCACATGACACCACTAGAGGAGAGACAACATACATCTCATCAAAATATCGAACGAATACCAAATTAACATGACTACTGATACGTCTCCAACGTATCTATAATTTTTGATTGCTCCATGCTATTATATTATCCTTCTAGGATGTCTTATGGGATTTATTATACACTTTTATATGATTTTTGGGACTAACCTATTAACCCAGAGCCCAGTGCCAGTTTCTGTTTTCCTCCTGTTTTAGGGTTTTACAGAAAAGGAATATCAGACGGAGTCCAATTGACGAATCAATTTTTTATGGTTTTTTTTGGACCAAAAGAAGCCCCCGAAGCAAAAGAGGTGGGCCAGGAGAGCCATGGGCTGCCCTCGAGGGTGGAGGGCGCGCCCTGGGAAGGGGGCGCGCCCCCCTATCTCGAGGACGGCCCGTAGCTCCCCTTTACTTGGCCCCGACTCCAAAAATTCCTATAAATACTGAAACCTCCAGAAAGAAACCGAGATCGGGAGTTCCGCCGCCAAAAGCCTCTGTAGCCACAGAAAACCAATCTACAACCGTTCTGGCACCCTGCAGGACGGGGGGATCCCTCTCTGGTGGCTATCTTCATCATCCCGGCGCTCTCCATGACGAGGAGGGAGTAGTCCACCCTCGGGGCTGAGGGTATGTATCAGTAGCTATGTGTTTGATCTCTCTCTCGTGTTCATGAGATGGAACGATCTTGATGTATCGCGAGCTTTGCTATTCTAGTTGGATCTTCTTCTCCCCCTCTACTCTCTTGTAATGGATTGAGTTTTCCCTTTGAAGTTATCTTATCGGATTGAGTCTTTAAGGATTTTAGAACACTTGATGTATGTCTTGCGCGTGTTTATCTGTGGTGACAATGGGATATCATGTGATCCACTTGATGTATGTTTTGGTGATCAACTTGCGGGTTATGTGACCTTGGGAATCTATGCATAGGGGTTGGCACACGTTTTCGTCTTGACTCTCCGGTAGAAACTTTGGGGCGCTCTTTGAAGTTCTATGTGTTGATCGAATAGATGTTTCTGAGATTATGTGATGCATATCGTATAATCATGCCCACAGATACTTGGGGTGACAATGGAGTATCTAGTTGACATTAGGGTTTTGATTGAGTTGTGTCTTAAGGTGTTATTCGACTACGAACTCTATGATAGATTGAATGTTACTACGGACTCTTGAATAGATCGATCAGAAAGAATAGTTTTGAGGTGGTTTCGTACCCTACCATAAACTCTTCGTTTGTTCTCCGCTATTAGTAACTTTGGAGTGACTCTGTGTTGCATGTTGAGGGCTAGTAGTATGATCCAATTATGTTATCCTTGTTGAGAGAACTTGCACTAGTGAAAGTATGAACCCTAGGCCTTGTCTACTATCATTGCAACACCTTTTATGATCACTTTTACCTTTAGCTACCTTGCTGTTTTTATATTTTCAGTTTACAAAAACCTATATCTACCATCCATATTGCACTTGTATCACCATCTCTTCGCCGAACTAGTGCACCTATACAATTTACCATTGTATTGGGTGTGTTGGGGACACAAGAGACTCTTTGTTATTTGGTTGCAGGGTTTTTTAAGAGAGATCATCTTCATCCTACGCCTCCCACGGATTGATAAACCTTAGATCATCCACTTGAGGGAAATTTGCTACTGTCCTACAAACCTCTACACTTGGAGGCCCAACAACGTCTACAAGAAGAAGGTTGTGTAGTAGACATCAACTACTTATAGCAAGACTTCTCCCATGTCCTCATGAACAAAAGTAACTACTCACAAGACATAATATTGTTCATGATCAGAGGGGTATTAATATGCATAATGGATCTGAAAATATGATCGTCCACCAAATAAACAAACTAGCATCAACTAGAAGGAGTAATCAACACTACTAGCAACCCACGGGTACCGATCTGAGGTTTGGGTACAAAGATTGGATACAAGAGATGAACTAGGGTTTGAGAGGAGATGGTGCTGGTGAAGATGTTGCTGAAGATAGCCCTCCCCAAGATGGGAGAGTTGTTGGTGATGACGGCGGTGACGATTTTCCCCTCCCGTAGGGAAGTATCCCCGGCAGGATAGCTCTGCCGGAGCCCTAGATTGGTTTCCGCCTCGGTTCCGCCTCGAGACGGCGGCGTCTGGTCCCGAAAGCCTCCTTATGATTTTTTCTAGGTCAAAACACCTCATATAGGAGAAGATAGGCATCAGGGGGCCCACGAGGCAGGGGGCGCGCCCAGAGAGGGGGGGCGCCCCCCACCCTCGTGGACAGCTGGTGGCCCCCCTGGTGATCTTCTTTCACCAGATATTTTTTATATTTTCTGAAACGGAATCCTGTGAAGTTTCGGGGCTTTTGGAGTTGTGCAGAATTGGTTTCCAGAATTTGCTCCTTTTCCAACCCAGAATTCCAGTTGCCGGCATTCTTCCTCTTCATGTAAACCTTGTAAAATAAGAGAGGAAAGGCATAAGTATTGTGACAAAACATGTAATAACAGCCAATAAAGCAATAAATATCAACATATAAGCATGATGCAAAATGGACGTATCATCATCGAAGACTGGTTTTGGGGGCTACTAAGGGAGTCCTGGACTAGGGGGTCATCGGTTGTCCGGACTATTCTACATGGGCCGTGAAGACAAAGCAGAAGACTATCCCCCGTATCCTAGTAGGGCTCCTATGTGCGTAGAACGGCAAGTTTGGTGTCCGGGTGTAGTATTTCCTTCCTATACAAACCGACTCTGTATAACCCTAGGCTCCTCTGGTGTGTGTATAAACCGAAGGGTTTGTCCGTAGTGGGCATCAGATAATCATAGGCTAAACAGCTAAGGTTTAGCCAATACGATCTCGAGGTAGATCAACTCTTGTAACCCTATACACATCGAATACAATCAAGCAGGACGTAGGGTTTTACCTCCTTTAAGAGGGCCCGGACCTGGGTAAACATCGTGTCCCTATTGTCCCTTGTTACCATTGATCCTTAGACACACAACTTGGGGGGTCAATAGCTCCTGTGCGACATCTTTGAGGTGCAATGGATGCAGTGCGACGTAGTTGATGAAAATAGCTCTGGTGCTACATTTCAGAAGCCCAAATAGCCAAGGCCCACTCGGGCCATTAAACAGGTCGTCAACGGGAGTGAGGTTATGTTTAAGACATGTGGGTCCGACTTGGCAGTGCATCTAGTCTCGGGCCCCACTTGTCAGTGCATCAGGTGAAACGTGTCACTGTGGGTCCCACTTGGCAGTGCCCCTGTCTGAAGCCGTTGCTCCCACCCCCTCCTCTTCGTTCTCGGTGGTGAGCCGGCGACGGCGCCGGAGATTCTGTCATCGGTGACAGCAGCGCGGAGCTCTCGTTCTTGGCGACGACGGCGGCTGTGGTAAGTGAATCAGGAACCCTGTCCCGTTCCCCTCCGGCGTACCCCCCTCTTTGTCGAGCTAGATCTCACCTCTGCATCGCCTCTGTTTTCCTTTTTTGGTCGATTTGATCCAGATTTGGGTGGGTGGGAGGGGGGCTGACCGTGATGGAGCCGCCAGAGATAACGTCGACTAGGTAATCCCTTAATGTGCATCTATTTGTGCCTCGTCTGCTTCCGCTAGCTCGCTAGCTCAGCTCACATTGCTCCACCATTGACAAACAGGGGGGTGGTGCTCGGACATTCGAATTCACTGTGGAATTCCTTCCTTCTAAGGCGAAGCTAGGTGATGGTAGCATGCGGGACATAGAGAGAGATACAATTGTGAAGTGGGAGATTGATTTTGCAGAGATTGATCCCCAAGAACTACAGAGCATGGAAGTGCAGGCCGTGAAGAATGTGGTTGACAAAATTGGGGAGAGCATTTTTTTGGGGTCCAGAGCAAGAGGTAGCATTGTTACGGTTTGATAATTGGAAAGGAGAGTATGTGAGAATTGAGGATGGTGAAGAGATAGTTGATGAAATCAATCGACAAGATGGCTGGACAACCAAATAGACTATGTTTCATGCAGAGCTTGTTGATCTGAAATCAGATTCTAAGGTTGGATATGTGCCCTCAACATTAGCTTCAAAGTCGGTAGATGATGATTGGGCTTCAGAGAGGCATATAATGCCCATTTGTGCAGGTGAAGTGACAGTATTACCCGAGGGAGGTGATGGAGAAGAGGTCTCTGATGGTGTTGCAAGGGTTGTTTCTATTGATTGGAATTCAGTAGAATTAAATGACCCAACTGATTTAGTCATTGCACCAATGGATGACATTGATATGGCCAATTTTTTTGGCATTCCAGTAGCCGATGAAGATAAGGAGGAGAAGGATGGTGAATCTAGTATGCCTACTGATACTGATGCTAACAGAGAAAGAACTGAAGATGTGGATGGACAGCTGATGAAAGATGTTGTAGATGATGTAGATGATGCACATGATGATGAGTTGGTAAATGTGTATGACAAGGAAAACCATGTTATTGCAGTGGGGAAGTTGTTCCCAAACATGCATGAGTTTAGGATGTGTTTCAAGACTTATGCAGTCAAACGTGAGTTTGATGCCAAGACTAAGTGGACTGATAGAAAGAAGTTTTATGCAAGATGTAGAGGTTTTGATGGAAGTGTCAAACCTTGCAAGTGGTACATATCTGCTAGACGCCAACCTGATGGAAGTACCATTAGGGTAAATCAAATCCCACACCAACATACTTGTATTACAAGTTCACAGAGAGTATCAACCATGACATCACAACTTTGGATTGCAGAAAAGATCACTCCTATTTTAGCCAAGAAACCAAACACTACAGCAAAAAAACTTAAAGTAGACTTGAAAAGCAATACCCCATTAAGGTGAAGTATAACACGGTGTGGAAGGCAAAACAAAGGGCAATGAAACAATTATATGGTGAATGGGCAAATACTTTTAGGATGCTTTATAATTTCAAAGCAGAGGTGGAGAAAAGGTCACCTGGCAGTGTTGTGGAGATAGATACTGAGGTAACACTTGGTGGAAGAGTGCTTTTCTCTAAGTTTTTATGGCTTTAAAGCCTTGCATTGATGGCTTCAAGGCAGGGTGTTGTCCATATTTGAGCATAGACTCGTCATTTTTAACTGGCAAGTGGAATGGTCAATTGGCAGCTTGCAATGCTTTGGGTGGACACAACTAGATGTTCCCTGTTGCTATTGGCTTATTTCAGTCAGAGACAGAGGTCTCGTGGACATGGTTCATGATGCAGTTGAAAAGATGCATAGGGCCAGTTTCACCTTTGGCAGTCCACACAGATGCATGCAAAGGGATAGAAAACGCAGTGAAGAATGTTTTCCCCCATCGTGAGCAGAGGGAGTGCTTCGGCCATATGTGGATGAATTTGATCAAAAAATTCAGAGGGGAAGAATTTGGTCGCATGTGGCCAGCAGCAAGATCTTACACTAAACAGACACATTCATATCACCTTGGTAAGATAATGACAACATGCCCTGAGTTTGGTCCATGGGTGAACACCTACCATTCTCTATTATGGTATAGGTCAGTATTTAACACTGCCATCAAGTGTGATCATATCAACAACAACTTGGCAGAAAGTTTTAACAACAAGGTGAAGCAGTTAAAAAATTTGCCTGTGCATGACATGGTTGACCAAATCAGGATCATGATCATGCGCTTGTGGGAATAGAGAAGAAGGATTGGTGATTGTCTACAAGGGGATAAGCTTCCTGCAGTGGTACAACAGGTGGTCAACAAGAGCAGAAATCTTACACATTTATCTGTTGAAAAATCTTCTGTGTGGGGTGCTAAAGTTAGAGATACCAAAACTGATAGAAGGCATGTTATTAACACTGAAATGCATGATTGCACTTGTTTGGAGTGGCAACACACTGGGAAACCATGTGATCATGCCATACTTTTCTTGGCCACCCGACCGAAGATAAATATGCACCCATATTTGCACGAATATTACTCAGTAGCAAGATTCAAGGCTGCATATGCAACTCCAATTCCAGCACTTACAGATCAGTCTCAGTGGCCTGAAGTGGAAATTGAGTTTTCCATGTGTCCTCCCCTAACAAAAAGAAAGGCTGGCAGGCCTAAGGAGAGTAGATTCAAGGCATGGTTTGAGAAAGGTGGGAGTAGCAAAAAGGGCAAGGGAAAGAAAGATGCAAAGCCAATAAGGTCCCAGAAAGGTAACAAAAATAGATGCAAGTTGTGCCCGGAACTTGGGCACCGAGTTGGATCTCCCAAATGTTGTTACACTCCTGAAAGGCCAAAGTATGTGGGCATATGTTTGCATTGTTTACTATTTTGTTGCATTTTTCAATTACTAACCAGTTGACATGCTTTATATTTTTAAGAGGAAGCGTGCAGGTGAGCCCCTTGTTGTTGAAGAGTGTTGGCCAAAGAAAAAGGCAAGAGGCAATGGCTGTAGAAGAAAGATAAGTTTTGGTGAAACAATGCACATTCAACCAGACTTGGATGGTGTGGTGCAAAATGAGCAAGACTTGGATGGTGTGGTGCAAAATGAGCAAGACTTGGATGTGCTGCTGCAAGATGAGCAAGATTGTGATGTTCTGCTGCGAACTGAAGATATGGGTATCTCTAAAGATCCTGCTGCAGTCAACAGTCAGACTGAAGAAACTGATGTGGAGGTGCACACCAAAGACACTGAAATTGCAGTCAACATTCAGACTACTCTCGAGGATGAAACTGAACCTCAGCGTGTCGAGGTTCAGACTGAAGAAGCCCATGTTGACGTACACACCAAAGAAACTGAAACTGCTGTCAACATTGAGACTAAAGACACTGATCACGAGGGTGTTGGTGAGGTGTTGAAAAGACCAGTAAAGAAAACCAAGATGATCCGTGAACTTGTGTGTGTAGTAGAACCAAAAACAAGAAGTGCTAAGGCGAAGAAGGGCACACGACGTGGTAGGAAGAGGTAAAACAGAGAACAGTTTGAAAATTTGGGGCATGTAATAATATTTGTAAATTGGTGCATACTGGTAGTCACTATGTATCCCCGTATTTCTATTCGAACTTGTTTGTTGGTACTTTTTCTAAACCAGCCAAATAAAATTCAAATTTAAATTCAAATTTGGGCTCAAATTTGAATTAGGTATGGGGTATTGATGTCTTAATGCAATCTAAAGTACCTCAACTGAAATATGTTTGCTTGCTGATCATTGCGATCCCTTTTGGTAAGTTGAACTCATAGTCATGAAAAGGTTGTTTCAAATGACCTTCAAAGGTAGAGTAAACGGCCTCATATTTAAGCAAGTTTTTTTGGCACCTTGTCTAAACCAGCCAAATAATTTTCCTACACATCTATTCTACCTATATAGTGTAAATCTAAAGTCTCACTATTTATTGAAATAATTTTCTATTATTTCATTTTTTTGTTGAAAAAACAAGGTTTAATAGAAAATTATATATAAAACAAGTTTAAAACATGGAAATGAGAAAAATAAGTTAAGATCTTTCTTAGTCAATCCAAAATGAAGTTTTGGTGAGGTTTTCACACTTTTCATTTTCAAAACCCCACCTACTCTCGGGTGCCCACTACTCTCTCCCTTGAACTCCATACTACATTGTTCGAGGAATGACAATTTTGTGAAGGATTTTTCGTAAAAATTTATGTAAACCATATTTATATTTTTTTCTCGTTACTATACGACATAATATGACTATGTGCGCAAGTTTTATATTTTTTTTGATTTTTTTGAATTAGTTATGCTCAACCCTAAGCAGTCAAAACCCCTCAAAACCCCGCACATTGTCGGGTCGTCGATCGTTGTGCGTGGACGGTTCAGATCAGGCGCTAGGGTTAGCTAAAGTGTGCATCGATCCGCATGAGACGCGCTGATTGGTTGAATCGGTGGGGTTTGGATCAGCCTCTCTCGTTGGGGCATCAGGATCGTTCGTTTCAATCCAACGGCACGAGTTGACGCGGTGCATGGACCAAGCCTACGCAGTGCCCTTTCCATCGTTGCATGCATGCCCACCCACAGAACTGCGCCCGTGCGTTGCATGCATGCCCTCGACGTAGTAGCCCTGGCGGCCACCCCTATCGACGCAGTAAGCTGTCGCATGCCTACCATTAGAACCGATGCAGCGTCGCATCAAAGCAAGCACCCGGTCACAATGCAGCAGCCATACCCCGATGTAGACAACCAAAAAAGCCAACGGTGCAATGCGTGCGGCATGGCGTGCTCCTCTTTGAGGACACAATGGGTGGCCCGGACACAATACTGGCATGATGGTCGATGCAGTTCAAACGGCGTGCTACCCATTACAAGATGGGCAAATGAAGGCATCCATTGTTGTCACGTCTCCCATCGACCGACCGGTGCCCTCTAGCAAAGCCCTAGGGCAATTTAATGGCTAAGACATGAATGCAGGGGCAGCACACGCAGAGAACGGGGCAGGCGTGTCCCCTTGACCCACGACGGCACAGGCGCGTGCGTGAGCCCTTCCCCCTTGACCCGCGACCGCTGGCATAGAATCGTCGCAGCCCGTTTCCCAAGATCGTTTACACACTTCATGGGGCACCACCAAACGCCGCCCGCCCATTAATTCTACGGGGTTAAACCACGTCGCACTTGGGCTATTTAAGCTGGGCACTATCGTCTTCCTCTCCCTCTCCTTCATCTCCCATCTTCACCACAAGCCGCCCGAGCCGTCCCAAGATCCACTCGAAGCAACAAGATGCAGTTCACCGGCGCTACCTATCATATGCCATGCACCTTCCCCGAGTGGATCTACCCTGCCGGAGTCCGGGTGGAGAACACCCTGCGGGTGTGGGCGATCTCGAGGTGGAGGGGGGCAAGGGGGCTGGCCCAGTTCTTCCTCTCCGCCGGCTACCGCCACCTCCCGAGGGGCTCTCCGGTCATGTTCCGAGACGAAGACATCACCAACAACGGCTATCCTATCGGGCTTACGGTGATGTTCACCAACCCCTTCGACACCTACCACCTCCTCGGTCGTGTTTTTTGGTGTGGATGCGAGTTCATTGCATTCACCATGTACAACATCTTCACCGACTTTGACAGCGTCTTCCCCACCAATGAGCGCATGCACACCCTCCCCTACCCCACCGACAATGACGAGTGAAGGAGTTGGCCATGGAGGAGTTGGCCTTGGAGCAAGCAAGGAAGCCGACCGGTGGTGTTTTATCTTATCTAGGTGTCGTTTTATTATTGTCGTGTTGGGTTGAACTATGAACTATCTATATAAGTTGTAATGGTACTATCTGTGTTAGTTGTAACATGGTACTATCTAGCTCATGCAATGCTACTACTTATGCTACTATATTGTGATGTGTTCTATCTGTTTTTTTCTATCTAGTTGATATTGGTCAGTTGATATATATCGTGCTTGATGTTCTATCTATGGACATGCAAGTGTATGGGTACCCAAATTTTGTTGCAAAAAAAAATCATATCTTGGTGTGCTGCATGTGTGCATGCATGTATCTAGGCCCTAGCTAATAGGGTCACCCTAGCTAGTAGGTGTAGGGTGCAAATATTTGTGCAACCATGGACATGCAACTAATTTAGTTCATACAAATAATTATTGGATTAACTCAAATAACCAAAAGAAATATTTCTGGGCTCCTAAAAATATTGGTTTGAATTTTACCTCTAACCAATATTTTCAGAGCAAAATAGGAACATTTTTCTTGGACCTATTTGACGTAGGGGCACATGCATAAAAGCAATCACAAAACAATAGTGGACAAACAACAAATATGTAAAGAAAAAAAAATTACAATACATACGGCCCAACATTTATTCCATAGAGAAATTTGGCTATAGAAAAAACATGTAAAGAAGTGTATGTTTGTTAAAGGTTTATTTGCCGAAGCAACATTTTTTTATTTTGAGGTTTTAGTCGAATCATTTTTTCTAAACATGGGTGCCTCTATGCTATAAAACTGGGCTGGTGCCCCTACGCGGGTGGGCTTGTCTCTATTTGGGCCTGGTTATTTTCTCACGGCCCAAGATCTATTCGGTAGCAAGCTTTTTTACTAGAAACTGAATTGGGCCCAAACTGAATTTGGGGGGTGCGCACTCTGTTAACTGAAGAATAAGAACAGAGCATGAACACTGCATATTTCTGCTTCGATTCAGTTACATGAACTTGCCATGGCGCACAGATCGCATCCTCTGTTCTAACAGACCTAAATGCCCCCTCTAATGACGGATGAACAACAAGTAAAACAAAAACAGAGCAATGACACAACAATAGAACCCCCCTGCCATGATATTAGCTTGCTTCTGCAAATCGATCATCTCCATTTGATTTTTCTTGATCTTCTTCAGTTCCTCAGTCACTTCAGACTCCAAGTGCAGTTCAGCATTTCGCGCGAACCTCGCCATCGGCACGACTCTGCCT
>LR738712.1:902806681-902828145 GCA_902687465.1 Secale cereale | reverse complement strand
CCCCCAATTCTCCATCTGTGGCATCCCGCCCAAATTGAGCTCCCAGGTTGCGGCCCCGCTCGAATCAATGTAGCCCTCGAACTGAATCCTCTCAACATAGTCATCCATCCACTCGAAATGGGTGCATTTCTTCAGGATCTGAAAATAACAACATGAACCCTAAATTCCAAATTCGAGGGGAAAAACAAAATATGGAGAAATCAAAGCAAACGGCAGTGAAAGAACGGGCTAAGAACTTAGATCTAACCTTGCCATCCCTTCCTGCCATTGTTTTGCTCAAGCACTTCACAAATTCCCGTCCAAGATTTCCATTCTCATCAGTCCTACTGACCCACCGTTTCAGAGGCTCTGGGCGTGGGCACTCAGGGCACCTCGTGAGCGGCACTGGACCATACTGACGCCATTTCGAGTGTGTGGCGGAGGAGGTGGACATCTGCACTAGGTCGCCGGAGAAGAGGAAGAATGGGGAAAGGGGAAGCAATGGGCGGCGGCGGGCGGACGGGCATGGGCGGTCGTCTCTTCTAGCTGCCAAGAGGTGGGTCCCGTGCTCACTGAACAAGTGTTGGGTCCCACGCTTACGTGGATAAGTTGTGGGTCCCGCTCTTACTGGACAAGTAGTGGGCCCGGCGCATACGTGGATAAGTTGTGGGTCCACCTCGTAACAGCTAATGAGCGCATTAGTTCAGCTTAAGGGCCATGTCGTGTCTGGGCTATTTACTCGCTCAAAAGTGTCGCACCAGAGCCATTCTGTCGAACAACGTCGCACTGCGGCCAATTCCCACGAAAAACGTCACACAGGAGCTATTGACCCCAGCTTAGGACCCCCTACCCAAGATCTGCGGTTTTGACACCGACAGCGGCCTCCCCTGGTCATCCATATGGCCATCGGACTTTTTTTAAGCGAGAGATCGATGGACTTATTTTATTTTATTTTGCATGGGAGATCGATGGACTTAAAGAGAGGAGATGTGCGACTACAGAGTACTACGGTCCAGTATGGCCCACCCGCAGATGTATTTACCTCTGTATTCTAAAACATATATGTGACAAAGAGTTAACTGATACAGATCACAAGCTAAGTTGTACCACTCGGATTTCCGGAGCATCTGCGCTTGCGAGTCATTTCATCGCTCTCCCAACAATTGGTTCAAATGCGATTTGCCAAACCAAAATACTCAGCAACAACTGATGCAGTATATTACTCTCATTGCATAACTGGTTTCTGCACATAGGCATTATTTCAGGGGACAATCTTGTACATATAACCATTTTCCATGCCAGAAAATTAAGGAGCAGGTAAAGAAGGAGGAGGGGAGGTCGTCATGGCAACTAGCATGTCTTGTAAAGACGAGGATGTGGGACAGCCGCTCTTGCAGTCATCCATAGTAAGGTAGAAGACGTCAGTTACCAAACAATGGAAGCAACCAGCGCGGTACCTACAATCTTCAGGAGATATTTCAACGCATAGCCCGTTTGGTAGATCGATCTTCTTGCTGTCCGTGTCAGCCATGATTCGGCCTGTATATTATGGAATAATAACAAACGAACAACCATGGTTATGCAATTATTTTAGAGTAGTATATATATATATATATATATATATATATATATATATATATAAACAATGGAACCGGTTACAAATCAAAATAGAAAGGCCTTCGATAGTATGACTATGTACATACTTCTAGCGAGGAGAAGTGAAGAAAATTTAAGTGTTGTGAAGATACAGAAATATTGGTGTGCTAGCTGCCTTACATTGAGCAACAGTAGCAGAGCATACGAGATGTAGACACACTAGGGCTGCTAGTGCAATGATGCGAATCGTGTACTTGTCCATGCCCAACCAGATACAACACTAGCTACGCAGGCACTCAGATCACTTTGGTTGTCGATGAGAAATATCTGGTTACCAATCAGCACATGAGTCGATCGTATATATTGAGAGAAGAGAGAACCGGTCATCCTTATCCCAAGTAAACATCAAGCAATAAAATTGGATTTATTTGATATCATCCCATAATATGGACCAACATTAATGCATAAATCAATTCAGACTAATTTTCTCCCTTATTAAACAAGTTCCCAAATTTGGTCGGACTTATCTCCTATGTCTATATTTGTATATTTCAGAATTATAATTAATTCTCCAATAGTCGTGGTTAGAGGAAAGGTCTGGTTTCTCCACCTCGGCTGTTGAAGAGGGCTCATGGAAAAGTTTATGGAAAGTTCAGGTGCCGGGAAAGGTGAGGATGTTCCTTAGGCATCTATCCAAACATTATATACCAAGAAATGATGTTGGGGCACACAGGCCTATGGCGGACTCTAGCTCATGTGGTTTTTGCGGATCACCTGGCTCATGGAGTCAGCCCCTGTTGAATGTACGTGGGCGCTGGTCCATGACGACTGGCTCAATCCACATTTTGTACGACCGAACCAAATGCTAGTCATTGGCTATTCTCACTGCTGAACTCATTATCACATGTGTATTTCGTAAAGCTTTCAGTTACACTATGGGCCATATGGGCTGCTCGACGGAAGGCGATTCACGATGGTATCTTTCAAAGTCCAGAAGCTACTCATTGTTTCATTAACATATGTATTGACGAGCATGAGATGATCAAGGAAGTGCCGATATCAACTACAAAGGGGCGGCCCTCCATTCCAGTCGCTACAGCCCAACGTCCAAAGGCCCCGCCAATTGGCTATGCCAAGATACACGTCGATGCTGGTGTACGAAAGGGAGTAGGAGGAACGGGCAACAACACTGCATAGAGATAGAGATGTAACGGTCCTGGGAAGTAGCGCACTTGTCATTGGAGGAGTTGACGATCCAGCAATGTTCGAGTCCATCGCATGCAGTGCGGCATTAGCATTGGCTGCAGATCTTCACCTCCACCGGTTGGTCATCGCTTCTGACGCTAAACAGGTGATTGGGGTCATCCAGAAAGGTAGGAGAGGAAACAATGAATCAATTATTACCGAGATCAAGTTACACGCGTCGTCTTTTGACTGTATTTTTAATTTTGAAGGTCGTGCTGTCAATGTTGAAGCACATAGTCTAGCCAATTTTTCACTTTTGTTAGGTCCGGGACATCACATTTGGCTTGATCGATCCCATGGCTAGAACTGTATCCCGCATTCTGTGATGTTTGGTGAATAAAACTTGGTTTACTGATCAAAAAAATTCTCCAATATTTGTTGCTTTGTATGGTCTAGTACTTTTTGCAAAAGAAATCTTTTGAGAAAAAATCACCTATATGTTCAAAAAACTGTTTTGGCCAGATCTATTTTTTGTACCGCCCGTACGCATCTGTAGCAGAACACTCAAAGAGGAAGTAAACGACAGCAACGTACCCGTCCAGCCTCTCCATTATCCCGTGGTGTCGCCGCCGGGCGGCGATTTGCCACCAGCAAGTGCCTCTAGTGTGGACGCGCTGATCTGCGCTGCTGCTGCGGCGGCGGCTGCGGAGGAGGCAGGGAGTGCAGATAAGGCGCAAGCATCTGAACACTCCATGGAGGTATGCGTTTTGCTCTCTCCCCACGAACGTAGACATGAATCTAAGAAATATTGCATCCGTAATTATAGCACTGCTACATGTGTGTGCATTAGTATAAGTTTAATATGATAGGAATAGCTTGAATTCCGTATGCCTGCAGAGTGTCCAAATGGAAACCGGAAAATCTTACAGAAATAACATTGTAAAGTGAGCATCGAACTGGATTTTTTTAGATTGAAACCAGCAACATAGAAAATTGCCGGGACTCATGAATGCGTAAATGTGATATATATTTCGGAAATGTCATGACAATTCATGGGAAAAACAAGAGAGATCCGCTAAATGGAGGTGTTAATGTGAATTTTGGAACCCTCTGTTTTTCAGTGCAGCGAGCTGATTGTGCACACTTCTTTAAAAAAATGCAGAGTTAGGATCGGTGCTGCTGTGCCAGGCCGAGCCCCATGCCCGGATATGATGACATCATTGGAGAAATCAGTCCACGTGTTTGCTGAGGCAGCCTGGCGTACACGGTGGCAAGATGCGATGACGAGGCTACCATCGTGGCGGACGGAGGCGTCCTGACGGACGCTTTTTGCACTATTTAGGGCGACGGCGACGGGCATTTAATGCATTTGTCCCCTGCCGTTAGAGTTAGGTATAGAGCACTATGCATACACTGTTCCAACTACCACCGCTTTTACGTTTTTATCCTCGACTGCGTTGGCACCTGTCGGTGACCCCATTGATCTATAAAAGGAGGCCCATGCGCAACGTAGAGGGGGTTCCGATCCTCGATCACTCTCACGCTCGGTGCTGCTAGCGATAAGCACTGTAGCTCTTCTCGCTCCCGAGCCAAGAACACAATACAAACCAAGGCAGGAGTAGGGTTTTACGCCTCCGCGCGGCCCGAACCTGGGTAAACTGCTCGCGTGCACGCCTCGATCCGCTCTTTGTGCATCCTCCGCCCCCTTGCCGTACCGAAAAGGGGCTCCGGTCCCATAGGTGTTCGTGGGCGATCAGTTTCCCCGACACAGAGTGAAAGTGCAAATCACATGTTGAAGAACTACATTCCACCTGGGTGCCCTATGCATATGTTCGTGAGGAAGTACATTCTTTTGCAGTTTGACACGGAAGCGGAAGAAAACTAAGAGGAGAAGCGGACAAGAATTGTAATAATTTTTATCTTGTGATGGCAATTTGTGGCTTGGTTTCATGCTGTGCAATACTATGTCTAACATAAAATTGTTTTTGCAGGGGATGCCTCTTTTATGAGCAAACATGGCTAGCGAAAGGTACTCTGACAAGATCTACACCTGAACAATGTTCAAGCAGTTTGGGCATATAGTTTAGGAGTGTGGTGCTTGCCAGGTGGAAGAGATTGAGAAAGGGAAGCTATATGTAGCAATCCATACGGATGCAAGTAGTTTATTTGTGTTTGTACCTGAATGTTCATAAGTTTTCGTGCATGAAGCAGTTCAGTTGTGTGGTACCTGAATAAATTGAACCTGTCTGAATACAGCCTCTGTTAATGAACTTGCTTTGCATGGGGATGTTCGTGTGTTGATGAACTTATTTCATAGTTACCGTATGATGTTTATGCATGAGCAATACTTGTGGGATCAAATTTACTATGGCCACACTGTCTTTCTAAATGTGTCTCCATAAGCTGTCGTGCTTCATCAAACACTTAACAACAACGGGGTGCTATCTGCTGTAAAGGGGCACCGGGGTTGGGAAGGGAAGGAGGATTCACCAGCAGGACCAAAGGTTGGGAACGACGGCTTTGACTAGCGCTGAAGATGTGGACCAAAGGTTCATCAGCAGATAAGCTGTGACTAGCGCTGAAGACTGACTTTGCATCTCAGGTAAATGGAGGTTCAGAGGCTCCGACGGGTGGAGGCATTAAATGCTGCAGGTGCCGGGGTTACTAGATGCGGACCCGACCGGTGGGCCATGAGCCATAAAGAAGCTGGACCCATATACCTTGCAGTGCGCATCGCGAGAGAGCCGTGCGGTACAGATAAAGAGATCACTATAGCTCGTGATCACATTAGCACTTTCGCAACGTTTATAATTTGGACATACGCTACAGACAAAACAGCTCTGGCAGTCTGTTGTACTGTCGAATGCTGCTAGTTGGCACATCCTGTGTAGCCATCACCCAGGACGCACTGACAATGTTCAACCGTCCTAAACGTCGCTAGTGTGGACAGAAGATTAACGCTGGGGGCTGCGCTGGGGGCTGCTCTGCGGAGCAGCTGCCTGGTCAGGCAAGCTTGTCGCAGGCGCATCCCCTGCTGCTGCGACGGGCTCGTCCTCAAGATCGACCACCGGGATCTTGGCCCTCTTCGCCGCCCTCTGGGCCAGGGTCCTGGAAGACAGACAAAATCAGAATCAGGCAAAGAAAATTCAAGACAAGAGCAACAAAAATCAAAGGAAACAAGAAGTTGCCAGTACTTACTCTTCCTCATCCTCGTCGGAACTGAGCGCGGAGAAATCGAAGTCCGCCTCACGCGTCCCGGCGCGTGGAGCTGGAGGAGTAGGCTCCCTCGGCCGCTTGGCGGGAGCAGGGACGATGGTCTGAGAAGACCCCGCTCCAGTTGTCGCCGGGGCACGAGGGGCGGCAGGAACGGTAGCCCCAGCCCGGGAAGACCCTCCTCCAGCCGCTGCTGAAGCGCGAGGCACTCCCTTGGCGGCCTTGCTCGCCGCGGTGGCGCGTGTCGGGCGGCGCTGCGGCTGCTGGCCCGCCTGCCGCCCCGCCCCGTCAGCGGCCTTGCGAAGGCGCCTCCTCATCTGAGCCGGAGGACTTGCCGGTGGCGGTGAACTACCCGAGGACGAAGAAGAGGAGTCGAGATTCAGCGACCCGCCTGAGTCTTCGGCAGGGTCGCTTGATCCGACGCCCTGCTCGGCGGGCCCGCTCGACTCTGTGCCTTGCTCGGCGGCCTCGCTTGTCCCAGCAGGTTGCCCGGCAAGCTTTGCCACTTTGAGGAACTCTTCCTCCTCGGCCAGACTTACCGCCTCCGCTACATCCGCCTCCTCCAAAGTGTATCCGAACTCGCCCGTGGCCCTGGCTGCAGCTGCCTCCTCCAACCTGGTGGCAATGTACGCCATCTCCTGGTCGGTGGTGTCGCGGGTGAGGCCCCTCTTCTCGTCGGGTTTGACTGGCTGCTCCACCAGGTTGTCAAAGAACGTCTGCACGGCTTCGTCAAAAGGCTCCCGCCAAGTGGGGTCGATCCCGTGGGAGTCACACCACGGCATCACCGCCCGGATGGCGCTAAGCGACGCGTTGTTGCACAACGGAACTACGCCCCGCGGCAACGCGAACCACTCTGGATGGGCGGAGTCGTACTTGAAAAGCGCTCGGAGCATCCCGTTGAGTTCCATGACCGTGAAGTTGTAGTTGAGGCCCGGGCGCAGCCTCATAATGTCCGCCGCGTTATCAAACTCCCAAGCAAGCCATTTCCTCTCCTGCAAGGGAGCGATGCGGCGGTGAAGAAAGTCTGCCCCGACAGCTCCTACGGTGAGTTTGGCTTGCCGGAGGCGAAGAATCCTAGTGGTGGCTATCTTCAGCTTATCGTCCTCAGGGGCCAGGTCACTCCAGTCATTGCCACGCACTACTGCAACTTGGCGCCGGGAAGTGAACTGTTGTGGGTCGCCCTCCATGACCCAGCACCAATTGGCCCTCCATTCTTCCCACTTGCCGCGGAGCTCCCCAGTCAAGTAAGCCTCTTTCTTATGAAGCCTAAAGATCCAAGAGATCTCACCGGACAGAGGAGACCCAGACTCGACTCGAGGAATGAAGTAATGGCGGAAGAGGGCTACATTGGGGTAAACTCCGACGAAGTTTTCGCACAGATGTGCGAAAACGGCCATGGTCAAGACAGCGTTTGGGGTGAAGTCAAGAAGATGAAACCCGTAGGTATTCATGATATCGCAGAAGAATTCGGAATATGGCGGGCAGAGTCCGCAATAGAAGAACAGAGCAAAAAAGGCATATCCGCCCGGGAACATGTCGCAGGCCACGGCGGGGAGTACCTTGGTGCGTGGATGCGCTTTGGTCTCCCTCGACCAGAAGAGATAGAAGTTTTCCTTCAGCTCCTCCGCGCTGAGCTGTGGCGGGAAGACCGTCATCTTCTTCCGCATTGCTGCTAGCCGCAGCGCCTTGGCAGTCTTCGCGGCCTTCTCCTTGTCGCTCTTCGGGGCCATGGCAAGGACGGCGAGGGAAGTCGACGGCGCTGGAGGTGCTGGCGGCGGCGGACGGGGGCGGAGCGCTGCTCCCTTTCGATCTTCGGGAGGAGGGGAGCGGCGGGGATTTCTGGAGGTTGAAGAAGCAACGGGCGAATGGAAAGAACAGCCCCTGATTCCCCTACTTTTAAGGGGGGGAGGGGACGTTCCGCATTTTCCCCCATTAAAGAAACAAGCCACGATCTCTCCCACGACGCCGCGATTGATGCGTGCCGTTAGGGAGGGGCGCGGTGGATACGGAGTGGGATACGGCGCGCCGTGGGCCGCGTGTGCCCGTGCACTGTTTTGAGCCTGGCCCAACAGCGCTCGGCACCGTGTGTGGCCCAGGCCCGGGGGCTCCTGTCGGTGTACTAAAGTAGGGGTACCTTAGTATCCCGAACTAGTGCACGGGCATTCGCAGCGTCCCGTGGCAGGGCTTGCCGCGCGTCCGCCAAGGCCCACTGTGTTTCCTTTAGAGCCATTCAAGAACAAAGTATTCAAGTTAAAGAGACAAGGTCCCGGCAGGAGGAGCTTGCCGGGAAGGCCGCCCCAGGCTCAAGACCACTTCTCTAGCACAAGACCCTGGCAAGAGGAGCTTGCCGGGAAGGCCAAACGTGGCATTTCATGAAACTTGCCATGACGCGCTGCGCGCCCCGGCAAGGCCCGGAGAGCGACAAGACTCACGGGCGCGGCAAGATGGCAGCCGCGGCAAGGCACTTGCCGCGGCAGACTTCCACTAGGTGCCCGCACGCCAGCGCATCCGCCCACGCGTCGCCCTGGGGCCCTTCCAGGGGCACGTGGCGGAAGGCTGTGCAGCCTGGGGTACACGGTGGCAAGATGCGATGACGAGGCTACCGTCGTGGCAGACGGAGGCGCCCTGACGGACGCTTTTTGCACTGTTTAGGGCGACGGCGACGGGCATTTAATGCCTTTGTCCCCTGCCGTCAGAGTTAGGTATAGAGCACTATGCATACACTATTCCAACTACCACCGCTTTTACGTTTTTACCCTCGACTGCGTTGCCACCTGTCGGTGACCCCTTTGATCTATAAAAGGAGGCCCATGCGCAACGTAGAGGGGGTTCCGATCCTCGATCACTCTCACGCTCGGTGCTGCTAGCGATAAGCACTGTAGCTCTTCTCGCTCCCGAGCCAAGAACACAATACAAACCAAGGCAGGAGTAGGGTTTTACGCCTCCGCGCGGCCCGAACCTGGGTAAACTGCTCGCGTGCACGCCTCGATCCGCTCTTTGTGCATCCTCCGCCCCCTTGCCGTACCGAAAAGGGGCTCCGGTCCCATAGGTGTTCGTGGGCGATCAGTTTCCCCGACACAGAGTGAAAGTGCAAATCACATGTTGAAGAACTACATTCCACCTGGGTGCCCTATGCACATGTTCGTGAGGAAGTACATTCTTTTGCAGTTTGACACGGAAGCAGAAGAAAACTAAGAGGAGAAGCGGACAAGAATTGTAATAATTTTTATCTTGTGATGGCAATTTGTGGCTTGGTTTCATGCTGTGCAATACTATGTCTAACATAAAATTATTTTTGCAGGGGATGCCTCTTTTACGAGCAAACATGGCTAGCAAAAGGTACTATGACAAGATCTACACCTGAGCAATGTTCAAGCAGTTTGGGCATATAGTTTAGGAGCGTGGTGCTTGCCAGGTGCAAGAGATTGAGAAAGGGAAGCTATATGTAGCAATCCATACGGGTGCAAGTAGTTTATTTGTGTTTGTACCTGAATGTTCATAAGTTTTCGTGCATGAAGCAGTTCAGTTGTGTGGTACCTGAATAAATTGAACCTGTCTGAATACAGCCTCTGTTAATGAACTTGCTTTGCATGGGGATGTTCTTGTGTTGATGAACTTATTTCATAGTTACCGTATGATGTTTATGCATGAGCAATACTTGTGGGAACAAATTTACTATGGCCACACTGTATTTCTAAATGTGTCTCCATAAGCTGTCGTGCTTCATCAAACACTTAACCACAACGGGGTGCTATCTGCTGTAAAAGGGCACCGGGGTTGGGAAGGGAAGGAGGATTCACCAGCAGGACCAAAGGTTGGGAACGACGGCTTTGACTAGCGCTGAAGATGTGGACCAAAGGTTCATCAGCAGATAAGCTGTGACTAGCGCTGAAGACTGACTTTGCATCTCAGGTAAATGGAGGTTCAGAGGCTCTGACGGGTGGAGGCATTAAATGCTGCAGGTGCCGGGGTTACTAGATGCGGACCCGACCGGTGGGCCATGAGCCATAAAGAAGCTGGACCCATATACCTTGCAGTGCGCATCGCGAGAGAGCCGTGCGGTACAGATAAAGAGATCACTGCAGCTCGTGATCACATTAGCACTTTCGCAACGTTTATAATTTGGACATACGCTACAGACAAAACAGCTCTGGCAGTCTGTTGTACTGTCGAATGCTGCTAGTTGGCACATCCTGTGTAGCCATCACCCAGGACGCACTGACAACGTTCAACCGGCCTAAACGTCGCTAGTGTGGACAGAAGATTAACGCTGGGGGCTGCGCTGGGGGCTGCTCTGCGGAGCAGCTGCCTGGTCAGGCAAGCTTGTCACAGGCGCATCCCCTGCTGCTGCGACGGGCTCGTCCTCAAGATCGACCACCGGGATCTTGGCCCTCTTTGCCGCCCTCTGGGCCAGGGTCCTGGAAGACATACAAAATCAGAATCAGGCAAAGAAAATTCAAGACAAGAGCAACAAAAATCAAAGGAAACAAGAAGTTGCCAGTACTTACTCTTCCTCATCCTCGTCGGAACTGAGCGCGGAGAAATCGAAGTCCGCCTCACGCGTCCCGGCGCGAGGAGCTGGAGGAGTAGGCTCCCTCGGCCGCTTGGCGGGAGCAGGGACGGTGGTCTGAGAAGACCTCGCTCCAGTTGTCGCCGGGGCACGAGGGGCGGCAGGAACGGTAGCCCCAGCCCGGGAAGACCCTCCTCCAGCCGCTGCTGAAGCGCGAGGCACTCCCTTGGCGGCCTGCTCGCCGCGGTGGCGCGTGTCGGGCGGCGCTGCGGCTGCTGGCCCGCCTGCCGCCCCGCCGCGTCAGCGGCCTTGCGAAGGCGCCTCCTCATCTGAGCCGGAGGACTTGCCGGTGGCGGTGAACTACCCGAGGACGAAGAAGAGGAGTCGAGATTCAGCGACCCGCCTGAGTCTTCGGCAGGGTCGCTTGATCCGACGCCCTGCTCGGCGGGCCCGCTCGACTTTGTGCCTTGCTCGGCGGCCTCGCTTGTCCCAGCAGGTTGCCCGGCAAGCTTTGCAACTTTGAGGAACTCTTCCTCCTCGGCCAGACTTACCGCCTCCGCTGCATCCGCCTCCTCCAAAGTGTATCCGAACTCGCCCGTGGCCCTGGCTGCAGCTGCCTCCTCCAACCTGGTGGCAATGTACCCCATCTCCTGGTCGGTGGTGTCGCGGGTGAGGCCCCTCTTCTCGTCGGGTTTGACTGGCTGCTCCACCAGGTTGTCGAAGAACGTCTGTACGGCTTCGTCAGAAGGCTCCCGCCAAGTGGGGTCGATCCCGTGGGAGTCACACCAGGGCATCACCGCCCGGATGGCGCTGAGCGACACGTTGTTGCACAACGGAACTACGCCCCGCGGCAACGCGAACCACTCTGGATGGGCGGAGTCGTACTTGAAAAGCGCTCGGAGCATCCCGTTGAGTTCCATGACCGTGAAGTTGTAGTTGAGGCCCGAGCACAGCCTCATAATGTCCGCCGCGTTATCAAACTCCCAAGCAGGCCTTTTCCTCTCCTGCAAGGGAGCGATGCGGCGGCGAAGAAAGTCTGCCCCGACAGCTCCTACGGTGAGTTTGGCTTGCCGGAGGCGAAGAATCCTAGTGGTGGCTATCTTCAGCTTATCGTCCTCAGGGGCCAGGTCACTCCAGTCATTGCCACGCACTACTGCAACTTGGCGCCGGGAAGTGAACTGCTGTGGGTCGTCCTCCACGACCCAGCACCAATTGGCCCTCCATTCTTCCCACTTGCCGCGGAGCTCCCCAGTCAAGTAAGCCTCTTTCTTATGAAGCCTAAAGATCCAAGAGATCCCGCCGGACAGAGGAGACCCAGACTCGACTCGAGGAATGAAGTAATGGCGGAAGAGGGCTACATTGAGGTAAACTCCGATGAAGTTTTCGCACAGATGTGCGAAAACGGCCATGGTCAAGACAGCGTTTGGGGTGAAGTCAAGAAGATGAAACCCGTAGGTATTCATGATATCGCAGAAGAATTCGGAATATGGCGGGCAGAGTCCGCAATAGAAGAACAGAGCAAAAAAGGCATATCCGCCCGGGAACATGTCGCAGGCCACGGCGGGGAGTACCTTGGTGCGTGGATGCGCTTTGGTCTCCCTCGACCAGAAGAGATAGAAGTTTTCCTTCAGCTCCTCCGCGCTGAGCTGTGGCGGGAAGACCGTCATCTTCTTCCGCATTGCTGCTAGCCGCAGCGCCTTGGCAGTCTTCGCGGCCTTCGCCTTGTCGCTCTTCGGGGCCATGGCAGGGACGGTGAGGGAAGTCGACGGCGCTGGAGGTGCTGGCGGCGGCGGACGGGGGCGGAGCGCTGCTCCCTTTCGATCTTCGGGAGGAGGGGAGCGGTGGGGGTTTCTGGAGGTTGAAGAAGCAACGGGCGAATGGAAAGAACTGCCCCTGCTTCCCCTGCTTTTAAGGGGGAGGATGGGACATTCCGCATTTTCCCCATTAAAGAACAAGCCACGATCTCTCCCACGACGCCGCGATTGACGCGTGCCGTTAGGGAGGGGCGCGGTGGATACGGAGTGGGATACGGCGTGTCGTGGGACGTGTGTGCCCGTGCACTATTTTGGGCCTGGCCCAACAGCGCTCGGCACCGTGTGTGGCCCAGGCCCGGGGGCTCATTTCGGTGTACTAAAGTAGGGGTACCTTAGTATCCCGAACTAGTGCACGGGCATTCGCAGCGTCCCGTGGCAGGGCTTGCCGCGCATCCGCCAAGGCCCACTGTGTTTCCTTTAGAGCCATTCAAGAACAAAGTATTCAAGTTAAAGAGACAAGGTCCCGGCAGGAGGAGCTTGCCGGGAAGGCCGCCCCAGGCTCAAGACCACTTCTTTAGCACAAGACCCTGGCAAGAGGAGCTTGCCGGGAAGGCCAAACGTGGCATTTCATGAAACTTGCCATGACGCGCCGCGCGCCCCGGCAAGGCCCGGAGAGCGACAAGACTCACGGGCGCGGCAAGATGGCGGCCGCGGCAAGGCACTTGCCGCGGCAGACTTCCACTAGGTGCCCGCGCGCCAGCGCATCTGCCCACGCGTCGCCCTGGGGCCCTTCCAGGCGCACGTGGCGGAAGGCTGTGCAGCCTGGGGTACACGGTGGCAAGATGCGATGACGAGGCTACCGTCGTGGCGGACGGAGGCGCCCTGACGGACGCTTTTTGCACTATTTAGGGCGACGGCGACGGGCATTTAATGCCTTTGTCCCGTGCCGTCAGAGTTAGGTATAGAGCACTATGCATACACTGTTCCAACTACCACCGCTTTTACATTTTTACCCTCGACTGCGTTGGCACCTGTCGGTGACCCCTTTGATCTATAAAAGGAGGCCCATGCGCAACGTAGAGGGGGTTCTGATCCTCGATCACTCTCACGCTCGGTGCTGCTAGCGATAAGCACTGTAGCTATTCTCGCTCCCGAGCCAAGAATACAATACAAACCAAGGCAGGAGTAGAGTTTTACGCCTCCGCGCGGCCCGAACCTGGGTAAACTGCTCGCGTGCACGCCTCGATCCGCTCTTTGTGCATCCTCCGCCCCCTTGCCGTACCGAAAAGGGGCTCCGGTCCCATAGGTGTTCGTGGGCGATCAGTTTCCCCGACACAGAGTGAAAGTGCAAATCACATGTTGAAGAACTACATTCCACCTGGGTGCCTTATGCACATGTTCGTGAGGAAGTACATTCTTTTGCAGTTTGACACGGAAGCGGAAGAAAACTAAGAGGAGAAGCGGACAAGAATTGTAATAATTTTTATCTTGTGATGGCAATTTGTGGCTTGGTTTCATGATGTGCAATACTATGTCTAACATAAAATTGTTTTTGCAGGGGATGCCTCTTTTACGAGCAAACATGGCTAGCGAAAGGCATTCTGACAAGATCTACACCTGAGCAATGTTCAAGCAGTTTGGGCATATAGTTTAGGAGTGTGGTGCTTGCCAGGTGGAAGAGATTGAGAAAGGGAAGCTATATGTCGCAATCCATACGGGTGCAAGTAGTTTATTTGTGTTTGTACCTGAATGTTCATAAGTTGTCGTGCATGAAGCAGTTCAGTTGTGTGGTACCTGAATAAATTGAACCTGTCTGAATACAGCCTCTGTTAATGAACTTGCTTTGCATGGGGATGTTCTTGTGTTGATGAACTTATTTCATAGTTACCGTATGATGTTTATGCATGAGCAATACTTGTGGGATCAAATTTACTATGGCCACACTGTCTTTCTAAATGTGTCTCCATAAGCTGTCGTGCTTCATCAAACACTTAACAACAACGGGGTGCTATCTGTTGTAAAGGGGCACCGGGGTTGGGAAGGGAAGGAGGATTCACCAGCAGGACCAAAGGTTGAGAACGACGGCCATATGGATAGTTTTCACTTGTTCGTGAGTGGATAAGCTGTGACTTTGCATCTCAGGTAAATGGAGGTTCAGAGGCTCCAACGGGTGGAGGCATTAAATGCTGCAGGTGCGTTAGTTCAGGTTCGCGACCCAGGCGGCTCATATCGTTTGCCTCCTTCTGATCCGCGACAGACATGCACGAAGGCGTTACTAGATGCGGACCCGACCGGTGGGCCATGAGCCATAAAGAAGCTGGACCCATATACCTTGCAGTGCGCATCGCGAGAGAGCCGTGTAGTGCAGATAAAGAGATCACTGCAGCTCGTGATCACATTAGCACTTTCGCAACGTTTATAATTTGGACAAACGCTACAGACAAAACAGCTCTGGCAGTGTGTTGTACTGTTGAATGCTGCTAGTTGTGCACATCCTGTGTAGCCATCACCCAGGACGCACTGACAACGTTCAACCGGCCTAAACGTCGCTAGTGTGTCATATGTTAGTAGTGTTCCCTTAGTCCGAACGTCGCTAATATATTTCGTTCTAGCAGCGTCCAGGAACAAAATGTTCCGTAGATGTGGTGGACCTAAATAGCATCAGCGTTTTGGTTATGCGAACGCCTCTATTTTGCCCGAGCAATAATTGTCACGGGCTCTACTCACTTCATCCTTTCTGTTTATCCTCTAGCTCTTCTCTTCTTCCTCCAACACACACACACTCTCTCTCTCTTTTCACTCCTTTCTCCCCAAAAGCTAGCTCCCACCCCTTCCTCCGTTTCACTATGAGCTCTCCGTCGCATTTCGTGTACCTGGCTGTGTGCGGTGACTCCTCGCGTTGCAATAGTGGGACGTCAATCGCATCCGGCGGCATTACGTTCGGCACGGGCATCGAAGCCCCCCCCCCCCCACAAATCCTATATATATCCATCTGTCCTCGTTTATGTCCCATTGTGAAGAGAACCTCGTACACTCAAAGAAATGAAGGTCAAGAATTTCTTATGTGCGCACACAAAGGAACTGAGGTATAACCAAACATCTCTATTTTTCATTAGCTAATTAGGTTACTGGTAACTCTCGTTTCATTGCATTAATATGTACGCACATATGCATATGCAGCAACCTTACTTTTGCCACACATTGATATGGGTCGATCTCTTAATGCCTTATGTAAATCAGTTGACCGCGTGCCGCAGTCGATCACTTAGAGCCATGTTGGATGATGCGTTGAAACATGCATGAGAGAAGCAAGTCAAGATGGATGAGAAACAAGGACAAATTAATGTTCTGCACATCCAAAACAGTGAGATGCGAGCACGGATAGAGAACTTTCAAAAGCTTTGATATGCACCCCCAGTTGTTGTGATGATTTGTTTCTTACTCCAAACAGGATCAATAACAGGATCTCTTCTCGTGACATCCATCCCACTAATGATGTTTTTTGCTTACGCTATTACCCAAAGAAAGAGTTGTTAACAAAATTGTTGTTAGTTAATTTTGGTAAGAATCTGGTGTTGCTCCAAGGGAAAAAATAATTTTCCAAGAATTGTTGTTAGTTAGTTTTCAACTATATATTATTATGTTCCTTCTACTGTTATGCAGACTGAATATCAGCACAGGAATGCAAGCATTAGTTCTCGTATGCATATAAACTTTCAATAATAAAACTCAACAAAAATTTTAACACACACTAAATATGAACCACAAATTTGAATACCATAAAACAAAGCTATCGGTGTGCAAAAGTCAGCAAACGCTGCTAGTACATAAACGCAATTTATTATATGATTTTTTTTCATGAAGGCTTTAGATAACATAACACCTCTCCATAGCCAGCAGCCCGCTCCCTTATTAACCATGCTCTCATAAGTAAAGAACATATCGAGATGATACTGTTACGTGAAAAAGTGATGGCATGGAAAATGTGTTCATTGTACCCCTTCGCTCCTACCCTCGCGCGAACTCCCATCTATGGTTTTCCTGCCTCTCGCCGGTGCCACCGCCGGTCCACCTCGTCTCCTATGGTCCTTGGACCATGGAGGCTTGGTGGATCCCGGCCCTTGCCAGCGGGGTGCTGGTGTCCTGGATTAGGGGGTGCTTGTCACGTTGTCCTGTCGGTAATGTGCCAGGCCAAGGACCCACCGAAGACTAATGAATGGGTCATGCAGGCCCTAGCCCTCGGCGTAATCAAGACAAAGATCTCATTGAGGCTTGGCGTACACTTCAAGCATATTCAAGTGATTCGCACGTTTACCCTAGATTGTAACTGACCATGTGTAAACCATAGATACCCTCGGTGCCTATATAAGCCGCTGGGTTTAGTCTTTTTTGCATGATAATACGTGTCTCTTTCATATCATAAAGATCAAAGTCTGCGGGGTTTAGTTTGTAGAGGCACGATTACAAGGTCTTAGAGCTTAGAACTCCTTCATACGATCTCGAGGTAGATCATAATGTACTCTGTATCCCATCACAATCAATATATAAAAAAGCCATACGTAGGGTTTTACCATCAAGACAGCCTGAACCTCGCTAAACATTGTGCCCCTACTCACTCCTGTTACTATCTAGCTTAGATCACCAAGCTTGGGACCCCCTACCCGAGATCTGCTTGTTTTAGCACCGACATTGGTCCCCCATACAGGTCCCACTATGTGGTCTCAATATCTCGTTGGAGAATCTTTGGATTGATGACATCATTGGCTGCGGGGATATCTTCATCCCCGACCAACTTTTTGCCTTCGGCAGCATGTTGCATGCCGATTCAAGTGGACATCTCGGCCAAGTAGAGAGTTTCCCCCTTGGCCAAGCCATCCAGTTTGGCAATCTGGAGTATGCCGGATTCATGCGATGGCTTGGCTTCTCGGGTTGGGTTTCAGATCAGCCCAAGAACTCAAGGGATGTCACTGCCGGCGCACCAGATTCAATCTCGGAGCCAGCCCGCGATACGATATGTACATTGGATCCGGCATTGGGCTCAGATTTGAGCGTCACCTCACTGGCTCAGGTGTTAAACCTTCCCAGTGAAAATCTGAGTTTGTGTCAGGCCACTGATACGTATCTAACGTAATTATAATTTATGAAGTACTCATGCCATGTTTACAACAATTTTATAAGGTTTTGGTACGATTTGAATGGAACTAACCTAGACTGACGTTGTTTTCAGTAGAACTACAATGGTGTTGTTTTTTGTGCAGAAATGAAAGTACTCCAAATACAACAAAACTTTTTGATGATTTTTTTGGAACAAAAGAGGCACTAGAGCTTCGTGGGAGGACCGAAAGGTGAAGGAGGTGGCCACTACCCACTAGGGCGCGCCCTGGTGCCTAGTGGGCCCACCTTAGCCCATCTTCGCGTGATTCCAACGCTGAAAAATCCTATATATTCAGAAACCCCTGAAAGTTAACCTAGGTGAGAAGTTCTGCCGCTGCAAGCCTCTGTATACATGAAAACTCAATCAGGACCCTGTTCCGGCACCCTATCGAAGGGGGAAATTATCACCGGAGGCCATCTTCATCATCCTAGTGGCCACCATGATGAGGAGGGAGTAGTTCACCCTCGGAGCTGAGGGTTTGTACTAGTAGCTATGTGTTTGATCTCTCTCTCTCTCTCTCTCTCTCTCTCTCTCTCTCTCGTGTTCTTGATTTGGCACGATGTTGATGTACCGCGAGCATTGTTAATATAGTTGGATCATATGGTGTTTCCCCCCTCTCTATCTTGTTGTGATGAATTGAGTTTTTACCTTTGAGGTTTCACTATTATCAGATTTAATACTTTTATGGATTTCAGAACACTTGATGTATGTCTTGCATATGGATACCCGTGGTGACAATGGGGTGTTCTATTGATTCACTTGATATATGTTTTGGCACTCGACTCGCGTATTCCCGACGTGATATTGGGATAATCTATGCATAGGGATTGATGAACGTTTTCATCCTACTTTCTCTGGTAGAAATCTTGGGCACTCTTTGAAGTTCTTTGTGTTGGATTGAATATTATGAATCTGAAGTTGTTTGATGCATATCGTATAATCAACTCACGAATGTTTGTGGTGACACTGGAGTATCTAGGTGACATTAAAGTTGGTTGATGTGTATCATATGGTGTTATTTTAGTACGAACTCAAGGGTTGTTTGTGACACTTATAGGAATAGATCAAAAGATTGATCGGAAAGAATAACTTTGAGGTGGTTTCGTACCCTACAAACAATTTCTTCTTATGTTCTCCACTAGATAAGAACTTTGGAGTGACTCTTTATCGCACGTTAGGGGATTGTCATATGATTCAATTATGTTAGCATTGTTGAGATATTGCACTAGCGAAAGTATGATCCCTAGGCCTTGTTTCTAAGCATTGCAATACCGTTTGTGCTCCGTTTTATCACTTGCTACTTTACTGTTTTTTATATTTTCAGGTTACAAAAACCTATATCTACTATCCATACTACACTTGTATGACCATCTCTTCGCCGAACTAGTGTGCCTATACAATTTACCATTGTATTGGGTGTGTTGGGGACACAAGAGATTTCTTGCATTTGGTTGCAGGGTTGTTTGAGAGAGACCGTCTTCGTCCTACGTCTCCCACGGATTGATAAATCTTATGTCATCCACTTGAGGGAAATTTTCTACTGTTCTACAAAACTCTGCGCTTGGAGGCCCAACACGAGTCTACAAAAACAAGTTGTGTAGTATATATCAGCCATACCTCGGCTAAACTGCAGGTCAGCCCCACCTACTGCCAAGAGATGGGTGAAGCCGACCTCTCTGCTCTAAACGAGATGTTGGACCGAATCTAGAGACTTGGAATCTCGGGCGGGCGATCTTCGGTCTGTGAGCAAAACAGATGTAAATCGAAGGGCGCAGAAATTCGTGCCCCACCGGGTAGAAGAACTCCCTACCGCCGGATCCTTGCCATGGGGGGCCTCCCCTGGTCATCCATAGCCATAGGACAGGAAGATCGATGTACTACTTGCAGAGAGGAGATGTGCGGGGACAGAGTACTTCGGTACAGTATGGCCCACCTGCAGATGTATTCACCTCTATATTCTAAAATGTATATGTGGCAAAAAGTTCAAAAAAACTGACACAAATCCAAGCTGCCTCTCTCAGATTTTCGAACCATCTGCACTCGGGAGCCATTTCGCCGCTCTCCAAAGTTCAGATGCAATATGCTGAACCCAGATACTCATCAACAACTGCTGGAACAGTACTCTTATTGCATAATTGTATTTCCACACATCAGACATTATTTCTTGTGACAATCTTGTAAATATGCAAGCCAATTTGACTAGCAAGGATAGAATATTAAGGAGCAGGTAAAGGAGGAGGGGACATCGTCATGGCCGCTAGCATGTCTTGTAAAGATGAGGATGTCTTACACCCTTTCTCACACCTATCCATAGTGGGGTAGAGGACGTCATTTGTCAAACAATGGAAGCAACCATTGTTCCCGCATAGTTTGGTATCTACTACATGAACGCATAGCCCGTATGGTATATTGATCTTCTTGCTAGCCATGCCAGTCATGGTTCGACCTATATATCATGGAATAATAAGAAACAAACAATCGTTGTTATGCAATTATTTTAGAGTAGTATAAATAAACTCCGCAGTAGATTAGACAAGAAGCAAAAGAGAAAGCCTAACTAGCTATACTACGTACATTAACCGGTGAACAAAGATTAAGCATTGTGCAGATACAGAAATATTGGTGTGTTGGCTGCTTTACATTGAGAAATAGTAGCAGAGCATACGAGATGTAGACACACTAGGGCTGCTAGTGAAAGGATGCGAATCGTGTACTTGTCCATGCCCCCACCACATACAACACTGGCTACGCAAGCACTCGATCACTTTGGTTGTCAATGAGAAATGTTTGGCTACCAATCAGCACATGACTCGATCGTATATATAGAGAGGTTGAGAGAAGCGAGAACCGGTGGTCCTTATCCCGTACAAACATCAAGCAATAAAATTGGAATTACTCCCTCTGTAAATTAATATAAGAGCGTCTCAATCACTAAAGTAGTGATCTAAATGCTCTTATATTAGTTTACGGAGGGAGTATTTAATATCATCCATAATATGAACTTTCATTAAATTCATAAATCAAGTTAGATTAATTTTCTCCCTTTTTAGACAAGTTCCCAAATTTTGGTGGCCAGATATGTATGCGGGTTAGGAATGTCGGAATTATCTCCTATCTCCACATTTTTATATTTTTGATTGTAATTAATTCTACAATATTTCTGCATTGTATGGTCTTGCGGTTTACAATTTTTCTTTTGTGAAAACGGTGTACAACTATTAGCAACTAGTAGAACACATGTGCATTGCTACGGGCTATAATGCATATATAAATAAATTAAACAAATATTTAAGGTCGTCTCCAAGGTCGAAGTGCATTTCTCCCTTATATGTTCGGGTGTGTTCGGACATCAAATGGGCGCCTAGTAGGCTCCCAAAAATTCAACCGTCTGCATAGTCTGTTCTGCTCCAAATCCAGACTATATGTGGGGAGAAATGTCAATGTCCGGACTATCCCCCAAGTTATCTCCAACACGCGGGACCAAGACAAAAGCCCAATTCACGACACACCCTTCTCTTTTCCTGTCGAACCTTCCTCTTCCCGTTCGGTTTCCCGCTGTAGCGAGATATGTCTCGCTGGAGCCCTCTCCTTTAAATCCAGATGACGCCCACCTCAAATTCACCATGCGTTGCAATAGGGATGAAAGAATTCATATTTACAGTACAATAGAGTGGGTTAAACTGACACATACTATCGTCACAAAATAACAAATAACTGTAGCGATCAATATTAGAGGTTCATTTAACTTTGCAAATGCACGCAATAAAATGTCATTTTTTTCTAGTGTTTGTAATTATGTCACAACATGTGCCAATATTGTTCTCCCATTTCCCATATCTCGCATCTATTTAGAGTTCGCAATGCCTTCAGTTCAGCATGCCAATGTCATGATGAAACGGAATCATATGTCCCTTGAATTCTGCAATTGATGAAACGAAAAATATGCACATACACACTGACATGGGAGGCAATTGGCAACCTGAACGTATTCTTAGTCAACAATAATCTCCACCTCTAGCCCACATACCATTCAATTCTAGAAGGGGTTGTCGTTCTTCTCTTCCTTGTACCC
>LR738712.1:902740280-902806663 GCA_902687465.1 Secale cereale | reverse complement strand
GACACACACACATTTTATACTCCTAGCCTCTTCGCCAACCAGCATCACGACAACATCTGTGTGTTTTCCAGCGGCATGCATCTTCTTTCTCCTCGCCAACTTTAGTTCTCGTTCCTACGCATTTCCTAGAAAACTCTTCATTTCTATTTTCGCTTTATTATCTGAACCACTCTTTCCTTCTCCAACACCATGGACCAGTTTGCTGCTTTAGCTCTTTTTCCTTCTTATTCTTGGAACACTCTTCCTTTCTACTATAGCATGAACCACCTGACCAATGTAGTGTAGTATTGTCCTCGCCCATGAACGTCTCGGCAACCGTGAGCGTATGGACATCCTGCAAAGCATGATCGTCATCCATCTAGGTGAACGCTTGGTCGCCCTTGTCGCGAGCGACGATGGTCATTGTCCATGTTGGCAAGCGGTGCCCGGGCATGTCGCTGAGAGCCTATTGACCGTCCTTGCCTGTAAATGTTTTCAAATGAGTCAGCGCGAGTAACTACATGCTTAATTAATTAATTACATAAATAATTAACTACATGCATAATTGTAGAGATATGATAGCAATAAATGGCAACACATTGAGAAAAATCTTATGTCTTTGTTTGAGGGAGGTGATCTCACATAATTGGTAGGCCGGTAACCTGTGGCTTTTTTGCCCCACCCCTCCACACAGGTTTTCTTTCTCCCACTAAAAATTGAATCGGTTCACTCCACGATTAGAGATATAGAAAGTTGTTCTTTGGGACAAATTGGTGTGGCCCCAGCAGATCTGCTGCCATACACACAACAAATCAATCATTATCATCTCGCCCAACAATTTTGATGTGTTTCCATGCGTAGGATCCCAACTTTCATAACGATAATGCTCACCCTTTGTCGTTTCCTTTTTCTCAAACCCTAGCCATAATGCTAGGAAAATGATGGTTCAATGTTCCTCTCGTACAGTTCCTCTCAAGCAATTCACAAACCCAGAAGAACAAGAAGAAAACTCCACTTCATCCACGTTCTCCCCCAACCTGGAAGACTATCCCACAATCCCCCACATATTCGCAAAGAAAATCAGCCTGAAGTTCCTCGCGACCTCCTCTTGGGATGTTGCTCCCCGTCGACGTTGTCGCTCCAAGATTTGCACCGGCGCCTCACTATCCTATTGATGAATTGAACCGAAGCAACACTCGAGGGAAGCGTAACAAGAACATCAACCCTCACAATCACATGTGATCTAGATCACAACCTGCACCTACTCATATAACTGCTCTGATGTCACTGTCGGGAAACGTAGTAGAAAACAAAAAAAATCACACCTACGATCACCCAAGATCAATATGAAGATGAATGACGGGTTGGGATCACGATCGTTACCGTCACCGAGTTGCAGCGAAAAAATAAGAACGCGTCGATGTAGTCATGACCGTACTTGGAGCTCCTCTAACCGTCGATGAACGATCCCTTGTACCGCCCACGAACAGTCCCTCGAACTAGAGACCGAAAGCACGGCCTCTCTACTTGGCTGCAAGCATGCAGCCCTCATGATCCGGGAACATTCGTCGTCTAGAACTAATCACCGTTGGAGAATTAGAGGGAGGAGATTAGAACCAAACTAGACTTCTAATTACGAGTACAATAGGATTACCCTAGCTTTCATTAGTCAATTAGGACCAACTAGAACTAGAAGAACTAGAGGAGGCTCCAAAACTTATATGTCAAAAAAACATAAATCCTCATGTATATATAGGTTGGAGGGGAGAGGGAGGGCTGCCACCAAGGAGGGTAAGTCCCTCCTTGGTGTGCCGTCCAAGGGAGGAGGAATAAGACTCCTCCCTCTCTCCCAATTCGGCATCCTTCCTTGGGGAAGGGGGCACTTTCCCATTTGGGCCTTTTTGGACCAAGTTGCCTTCCACCTCGTGGACTTTTTAGACCTGTTGATATTTAAATTAAATATAAAATGTTCTAAATACTATTAGACCATTTTATAAAAAAAATCTCTAGAAACTTTTTTCACCTATATATAATTTATCTGTATTGTCTGATACTCACCGAAACCCTTCTGATGACCCTGACACACTTCTGGATCCTTTCGGAACTATTCCAGATATTCATGAAATAAATCCACAAATATATTTTCATGAATCCCATCCTATTAATACTCAGAATATCGTGATTGCCTTAAGATGGTGACCCCATAGGTTCGGTCACTCAGAGACATGGACGAAAATGTTCATACACAAATGATATTCGAGTGAACCTTTGGTTATCATGTGATGCTCCCTTTGTTTTGCAGTACTACAGAAAACCCAGGATGTATCGGTATCCTCCTGAGTTACCATCGTCCTCATTATACCTTAATCCTCATTTCCGATTTTGTACTTCTTTGTCGTTATCGTGTTCCGGCATCCCCATGACGTAGTCACCTATGTCTGGATAGACGATGATCGATGCCGCCATACGGACAGGGCCCTAAGGATATATCTCCATCGTCGGAGGAGCAAACTCCATTCTCGAGCTACCTAGTCCCTTGTCAAACATTTCGATGAACCTATAATTTGTCATTATGATCACCGTGTTACATGTGAAGTTTGAGCAACCCCATAGCCCACTGTACTTTAAAAAGTGACTATGATATTCTCATGGTGTAAGGAGCAAAATCACATTAACACTCTGTGCTATCACAATTGATTACAAACGATAAACTCAATTCATAACAGACATGTTTGGGTCGATTCCATATGATCGTTCTTCCAACGTAATAATATCATTGTTGTTTTAGGATCATTGTTACACTTAACGATATCCTAAGATCCGGAAAATGTGATCACCAACAACACTTGATCTAGTCCCAAAGGCAGAACTAGAACCTTGTATTCAACCGTTTATCATTCCACACGTGCATATTAGTTTTCCACTGAAAAGCATATTCCAATATCATAGCAGTTATAGCATAGAATGTAAACTGTTAACTATGAATATGGAAATATATTAATATAATATTATTGCCTCTAAGAAATATTTCCAACAGTACGATCTATGCCGACTCTTCTTCTTCTGCTGCAACTCGGGGTTGGTAATGATCCGACCTAAATTGTTATTGCATCTTCATAGTGTTCCTCGTTGATCATAGGATCATTTTTTTGTTTTCTACTATGTTTCCCAATGATACGTCTCCAACGTATCTATAATTTTTTCTTGTTCCATGCTATTTTTTGCTTGTTTTTTACTTTGTACAAAATAGCTATCAAACGGAGCCCAGGCATGCCCTGGTGGGTTGTGGGGCCCATGGAGGTCTCCTGCACCGCCTCTCAGCTCTATAATTCCCCAAATATTCCAGAAACCCTTGGAGAGTAGATGAAAAATTGTTCCAGCTGGCGCAAGTTCCAGAACCACGAGATCCAATATAGAGCCCTTCTCTGGCACTTCGCCAAAGGGGAACACGATCACAGAGGGTTCATCATCCTCATTCGTGCTCCTCCGATGATGCGTGAGTATTTCACCACAGACCTACGGGTCCGTAGGAACTAGCTAGATGGCTTCTTCTCTCTTTTTGAGTCTCAATTCAACGGTCTCTTGGAGATATATTTGATGTAATGACTTTGTGCGATGTCTTTGTTGGGGTCCGATGAATTGTGAGTTTATGATAAGATTTGTTTTGCCTTAATATCCATACTTGATTATTATAGCCTCGTATTTCTTCTCCTATATTTGGGTTGTTTTTGGCCAACTTGATCTATTTATATTCCAATGGGAAGAGGTGCTTTGTGATGGGTTCAATCTTGCAGTGTCCTTTCCTAGTGACAGAAGGGGCAGCAAGACACGCATGTATCGCTGCTATTAAGGATAAAAAGATGGGTTCTATTCCTACATGAATAGATCTCGTCTACATCATGTCTTCATTCTTATTGCATTACTCCGTTTCTCCATGAACTTAATACACTAGATGCATGTTGGATAGTGGTCAATGTGTGGAGTAATAGTAGTAGATGCAGGTAGGAGTCGGTCTACTAATCTTGGACGTGATGCCTATATACATGATCATTGTCTTGGATATCGTCATGATTATTCGCTTTTCTATCAATTGCCCAACAATAATTTGTTTACCCATTGTATGCTATTTCTCGAGAGAAGCCACTAGCGAAACCTATGGGCCCGGGTCTATTTTTCTATCATATACTTTCAGATCTACATTGCGATTTTCATTTTCCTTTATTTGCAGCTTTTATTTTTAGATCTATATTATCAAAAACCCAAAAATACCTGGCTGAATTTTCTTTGTCGTTGTTCCATTTGCTTTTACCTGTCTACCTATTTACCCATCTTTTACCCAGGAGGGATTGACAACCCCTCTTACGCATCGGGTTGCAAGTATTCGTTCTTTGTGTGCAGGTACCGTTTACATAGTGTTGCTTGAGTCTCCTAATGGTTCGATAACCTTGGTTTCACATCTGAGGGAAATACTTACCGTCACTATGCTACATCATCTCTTCCTCTTTGGGGAAATACCAACGTAGTTCTAGCTGCATCACCCAACACTGGCTACTTTTGGAAGACATTATGCACCAAGCTCGGAACCAAGCTGCTCTTCTCAACGACATATCACCATCAAACCGACGGCCAAATGGAAAGTCACCAACCAAACACTAGCCACACTTCTCTGTTTGTTGGTCAAGAAGAACATCAAGCAATGGAAGAATGCTTGCCCATCGCTGAGTATGCCTACAATCACACACGAAAATCTACAATTAGCAAGTCACCCTTCGAGGTGGTCTACGACTTCAACCATTTTTCACCCTTGGTCATTCTCCCACTAACACTAAAAGAGTGAACCATCATGGATGAGAGAACAAGAGCGAGTTACCTCCAGAAGGTGCATGAAGCCACAAGGCACACGATCGAAAACCAAGTGCAATGCCACGCCGCCAATATCAACACCAACAAACACCCATGGTGTTCAAGGCCGGAGATGTTGTATGGCTACACCTAAGCAAGAAGCGCTTCCCCAACAAGCGAAACTCCAACTTACTTCCTCGAGCCGATTGACCATTCCAAGTGTTGGCACACTACAACGATAATTCCTACAAGATCAACATCCCAGAAGAAAAGTACAACATGAGTGACATCTTCAATGTCAAGGACCTATCTCCCTTCCATGGACTTGAGGTTATTGATCCAAGAGTATATTTTTCCCCAATGGGGGCGAGATGATGTGGAGCATCCTACGATCATCCCCGTGGAGATGCCACCATCTCCCAAGACACCGAGCAGAGCAATGACAAGAGCTCATGTAAGAGCCATCGAACACAAGGTTAACTTGCTCTTCTCCAAACAAGCAGAACCTCCATCCCGAAAGACTGGAACCGAGGAACTCTACAACGGACGGACGGCCAATGGCATGGCGGACATCCGGCACACTCCTGTGCCCGAATGACCGGCCATCTCCGGAAACCGACCCACGGAGTACAAAAGCAAAACATCGAAATACCAATGACCACTAGACGTCCAGTCCTCCTCGAGTGCCCGGACGACCGCAAGCCTCAGGAAATCCGACACCGTCCATCCAGAGCCAAATCGTCGGAAGTCCAGCACCCTTCGGACAACCAAAAATCGTCGGACGTCCGACACTGCCTGTGCACAGCCACTCGTTTTGACCCATGTATCCCCCTCTCTACCCCTAGACTACAAATACCCCTTCACTTGGACGAACTAGGGTTAACAACGCATATTATGAGATATTGAGAGCTTTTCTCCTATCTGCCGATTAAGGCCTCCTTGTGAGAAGATCCCTTAGGGGTTCAAGGCCCCTCTAAGGGAAGATTCTTCTTGGATTTGGATGCTGGATTCTTGGTCCTACATTTGTTGGATTTGGATTTTGTATCTTCATATGTGCGCGTGGATTTAGTGGATGTGTTATTGGATCTTTGTCTTGAGTGTTTCGTCTTTGTGTTTTTTCCTAGATTTCTCCTTTCCCCTCCTCCAAGAGAGAAAATATCACTGGCAAGGGCTTGGCCCTATAACACTTATATAGATAAGTTTCCCAGTGCCACTAGGACCATCAACAAAGAAAAAATTTCACCCTTTTTTTAAAGGAAGACTGTAAGGGAACCCCCTACAGTATAATTGGTGCAACAAACCCAAATTACAAGTACCGCGCCTTGAACCTGGATGTGTCACCCTTTTTTTAAAGAAAGACTGTAAGGAAACCCCCTACAGTATAATTGGTGTAGCAAACCCAAATTGCAAGTACCGCGCCTTGAACCTAGATGGGTGGGAAGGCATCAGCCCCTTCCCACCACTAGGCTATGCCTTAGTCTGCAATTTGACACTCGCGGTTGACCATGTGATCCTATATTTCGTCAAATCCAGCCCGTTGCACGATGTTCAAAGATGTAAACATATTAAGAGACTCGTAGTCAACACCGAATGACAGCTCCTCCAATACCTCTCTCAAGTGGTCTCTAGAACAATCACCATCTATTTCAACCACCTCCGGAAGGCCGTAATTTTTTATATCATTCCCCATCTAGTGAGCAATATATCAGATGTATCTAAGCACCACCAGTTCCCCAATGCGGTTTGGTTGGGATGGCTACGACAGTAATCCTCGAACATTGACTCCAGACGTTTCTCCCATAATTCTCTGTTGTTAGTCGCCTCGCAGAACACTAGAATAGTCGCAAAAGGCCTTCTTAGAGAACAAGGCATCTGGAAACTAGCAACCTCAGTCAGGCAATCATCAAGGGAATTGTCTAAAGGTCAAGGAGAGCTTTCCATGTGCAATTTTCAAATCGTCATATTAAGTCACACCTCTATCATGGCTAGGACTCTCAAGAAGTATTTCTCACCTTCAGCTAGGTTCGCGTACACCAATTCCACCAACTTGTCCCCTTTGACACCTTTTCTTATTCTTAATCCACAGGAAGAATTCTAGGAACTCTTTGTACAAAGAATTTCTTGGCGTAAGGATCCTTACGGTTCATCCGAAAATATTCTATGAGCATGGTTCTAGAAGAAGTCGGCTTTTTGACGACATCATCTAGATTATCAGCCGCTTGCAACTAGATAATGGCTAAGAGAATCGGTGCTCTGGCAGGGGTCATTGGAGACGTGCTCTAGCGGGGGTCATAGGAGAACATGGGTGCATGCAGCACCGGAGTGGATGAAGATGACGTCACCAAGGTCGGCCGAGGGCTGATTCGAGGGCCTCATAAGAATGTGATCCCTCCATGACAGGGTAGAAGAACTCACCCTCGCCGGATCTTGGCCAGGGGCAGCCTCCCCTGGTCATCCATGGCCATAGGACAGAGAGATCGATGGACTTTTTTGTATGCGAGAGATTGATGGACTTTTTTTTAGGGAAACATGGGATCTTTATTGCATCAGAGAAATTTGGTTACAATCGGCAATGAAGCTGCTAACAAGGAAGGAAGGACTGGTGTCCGTCCAATAATCTGACACTGCTAAAGAAGTAGCACGTTTGGCACAGAGATCCGCATAGCCATTAAAGTCCCTGGAAGTGTGCTGAACCGAAAAAGAAGCAAAATTTAAAGTTTTGTCCTTAATTTCATCAAAGATAGGCGCCAACAACGTTCTTTGTGCGGGGACTTAAGGAGAGGAGATGTGCGGGGACTTTGTACATCAGTACATTATATGGACCACCTGTAGACGTATTCACCTCTGTATTCTAAAACGTATGTGTGGCAAAAAGTTAACTGACGCAGATCCCAAGCTAAGTTGTACTACTCAGATTTCTGGATCATCTGCGCTTGGGAGTCATTTGTCGCTCTACCAACAATTGCTAGTAAAAATCCAAATGCAATTTTCCAAACCAAAATACTCAGCAACAACTGCCGGAGTATATATTACTCTTATTGCAGAACTGTATTTTCACACATGGACATTGTTTCTTGGGACAATCTTGAACATATGGAAGCCAATTTGACTAGCTCGGCTGGAAATTTAAGGAGCCGGTAAAGGAGGAGGAGACGACGTAGTCATGGCCACTAGCATGCCTTGCTAAGATGAGGATGTGTTACACTTTCTCTGGCACTCATCCATGTTGCGGTAGTAGTTACTATTTACCAAACAATGGAAGCAACCACCGTCCCCACAATCATAGGGACCTACAGCAACGCATAGCCCGTGCGGTAGATTGATCTTCTTGCTATCCTTGTCAGCCATGATTCGGCCTGTATATTATGGAATAATAACAAACGAACAATCATCGTTATGCAATTATTTTAGACAAATATAAATAAAGGACGCAACCAGATTAGACAAGAAGCAAAATAGAATGGCCTTCACTAGCTATACTACGTACATACTTCCTAGAAGGAGAAGTGAAGAAAAATTAAGCGTGCCTTACATTGAGCAACAGTGGCAGAGCATACGAGATGTAGAGACACTAGGGCTGCAAGTGCAAGGATGCGAATCGTGTGCTTGTCCATGCCCCACCAGATACAAAACTAGCTAGGCAGACACTCTATCACTTTGGTTGTCGGGGAGAAATGTTTGGCTACCAATCAGCACATGACTCGATCGTATATATAGAGAGAGAGGTTGAGAGAAGAGTAAAAAATACGTATGGTAGTTAGGAATGTCGGATTTATCTCCTATGTCTATATTTGTATATTTCTGAATTGTAATTAATTCTCCAATATTTATTGCCTTGTATGGTCTAGTACCTTTTGCAATTTTAGGCTAGAGCCGTTTGATTTTGCAGGTTTTGATGGGTGCTTACTTCCTACCAAAACTGATGATAGCTTGCTTCCTACCAAAACTGCAGCCTGAAATCACCCTAGAATCACGTGATTTGAGTTTGCTTCCTAGCTGTTCTCGAAAAGAAAAAGAAAATTGTGCTTCCTACCATAAGTACATCCTAAAATCACATGATCATACAATTATAGATCCAATTGTTCTTAATGTTTTTGTTCCATATTGCGAATCAACATGTGCTTGAGATGGTTAGGTGGACAGTGGTATCCCCAACCCATCATGGTTCAAATCCTGGTGCTCGCATTATTCCTGGATTTATTTCAGGATTTATAGATCCAATTGTTCTTAATGTTTTTGTTCCATATTTTTCTCCTATCTATCCAAAAATATTAAAAGAAAATTCGCTTCTAATATTACTTAAGTGTGCTTCTGATCCATCCTTATTAAAAAGTTCTGCTTCCGATGTCGATTGGATTTGTTTTGGAATAGCAGAGGTCTTAAAGACTTGACTAAAAGAAGGTTCCTTGCAGAGGCATCAATTGATTATAAATTGGATTTCATTGCCGTTTCCGAGACTGGAAGGGACAATTTTACCCCATAGTTTCTTAGCACCTTGTCAGGAGGGGTGGATTTTGATTGGCATTGTTTGCCCCCCAGAGGAAGATTCGGTGGGATTTTACTTGGGGTTAAAGGCGAATCTCTGGAAGTGAGGAATGTGGTCATGGGTGACTTTGCGGTTAAATTTAGGGTTCGGTCAAAGGTCGATGGCTTCGATTGGGCTCTGGTGGCGGTATATGGGGCCGCGCAGCCGGAACTTAAGCCAGAATTCCTGGCAGATTTAGTTCGCATTTGTGGGAATGAGCAGCTCCCCATCTTGGTTGGGGTGACTTTAACATTATTCGTCGGCGGGAGGAAAAAAATAATGATAACTTTGACGACAGATGGTCGTTTATGTTTAATACAATTATCGAAAGCCTAGACCTTCGTGAGATTGAGCTCTCTGGTAGGAAGTTCACATGGGCTAATACGCTACCTGTCCCGATGTTTGCGAAGTTTTGGATCGGGTTCTTGCAAGTGTTGAGTGGGAACAAAAGTTTCCCCTCATGACGGTTCAAGCGCTATCTCGTGGGATCTCTGATCACACCCCATTATTAGTTGATTCGGGGGAGGCAACGCATGTAGGAAACAAACGCCATTTCTCTTTTGAATCGGCGTGGTTTGAATGTGAAGGGTTCATGGATCTGATTGCAAGAGAATGGGCGTAAGATGCATGAGGAAGATCGAACATTGATCGATGGCAAAATAAAGTTAGACACTTGAGACAGTTCCTCAGGGGGTGGGCTAAGCATATTAGTGGGATATATAAGGCTGAAAAAGAAAGGCTCCTTTAACTTAACCAATCCCTTGACATTAAAGTGGAGTGTGCCATCTTAGACGCTAGCGAGCTGGAAACTAAAATGGCAGCAGAGTTAAGACTGAAAGAATTGCTACGTGGGGAGGAATTGAAGTGGGCATTGCGGGCTAAAGTGCGTAAAATCATCCAAGGGGATGATAACACACAATTCTTTCACATGATTGCGAATGGCAAACATCGAAAGAAGAAAATCTTTCAACTTGAGCAGGATGAAGGCACGATTGTCGGTCAGGAGAGCCTAAAGATCTACATTACCAATTACTATAAATAGCTGTTCGGGCCTCCTGGGAATAATTTTGTTTCTTTGGATGAATCGAGGGTAGAAGATGTGCCTCAGCTTGCAAATGAGGAGAACAAGATCTTGACTGCCCCTTTTTCGGAGAAAGAGGTGTTTGATGCCATTTCCCAAATGAAAAATAACAAAGCTCCTGGTCTGGATGGTTTTCCGGCAGAGTTTTATAAAAAGTGATGGCATATTATTAAGGGAGACTTGCTTATGATGTTCCAGGACTTTTTCTTGGGACAATTGCAGGTGTTCCACTTGAATTTTGGTACAATCACATTGCTTCCTAAGAAAACAGAGGCTGTTAGAATTGAGCAATTCTGGCCGATCTGTCTTCTTAATGTTAGCTTTAAAATATTCACTAAAGTCGGGACTAACAGGCTTACACAGATTGCACATTCAGTGGTGCATCCTTCTCAAACTGCGTTCATGCCAGACAAAAACATCCTAGAAGGGGTGGTGGTACTGCATGAAACGCTGCATGAAATCCATACGAAAAAAACTAGACGGGGTGGTTTTTAAAGTGGACTTTGAGAAAGCGTATGAGAAGGTAAAATGGCCTTTCCTTCAGCAGGCATTGCGTATGAAAGGATTCGATCAGGCCTGGAGAGACCAGGTGGACTCTTTAACGCAAAAAGGGAGCGTTGGAATAAGGGTCAATGACGACATAGGACATTACTTCCAAACGCATAAAGGTTTGCGACAAGGAGATCCGATGTCGCCAATCTTATTCAATATTGTCATAGACATGTTGACAATTCTCATAGGGAGGGCCAAGGATGCTGGGCAGGTAGGGGGCCTGGTTCCGCATTTAGTTGACGGGGGGGTATCCATCCTGCAGTACGCTGATGATACTATCATCTTTATGGAGCATGATTTGGCAAAAGCTAGGAACATGAAACTAGTGTTATGCTTGTTCGAACAATTGTCGGGGTTGAAGATTAACTTTCACAAAAGTGAATTGTTCTGCTTTGGAAGAGCTAAATAAGAACAACAAGCTTACAAAGAATTGTTTGGCTGCGATTTGGGGTCTCTACCCTTCACGTATCTAGGCATACCAATTCATCATCGTAAGCTCGCAAACAAAGAGTGGAGGAGCATTGAGGATCGATTTGAGAAAAAACTAAGCTGCTGGAAGGGCAAGCTTATGTCATACAGAGGACATTTGATTCTCATTAATTCGGTCCTTACCAGTATGCCTATGTTTCTTTTGTCTTTCTTCGAAGTTCCGGTTGGAGTAAGGAAAAGGCTAGACTTTTATCGATCACGTTTCTTTTGGGAGAGTGATGAATCCAAAAGAAAGTATAGACTCGCTAAGTGGGATATCATTTGCAGACCGAAAGACCAAGGGGGGTCTAGGTATTGAAAACTTAGAGGTAAAGAAACGATGCTTACTCAGTAAATGGTTATACAAGCTATCTTGTGAAACGAACGCCACCTGGGCACAGATTCTTCGTAATAAGTACCTTCAGACCAAAACACTGTCCCGGGTGACGGTCAGACCGACTGATTCGCCCTTTTGGAAGGGACTCATGCGAGTGAAATCAACCTTTTTCAATAGGGCGAAATTTATACTTGGAGATAGTACATCCACAAGATTCTGGGAGGATATATGGCTAGGGGAGACACCTCTGGCAATTCAATATCCGTCTCTTTATAATATTGTTCAACGAAGAGACGCTTACGTTGCAACGGTATTACAATCAACTCCCCTAAATATCCAGTTTAGAAGGACGTTAGTGGGAAACCGTTGGGAAGGTTGGCTACATCTTGTGAGATGACTTATGGATGTCCAACTTTCTCAACGTCCAGATCAGCTGCGCTGGAAACTAGCTAAGAATGGGGTGTTTTCAGTGAAATCCATGTATTTGGATATTATTAACACTAGTGTGGTTCCTAGCTCGAAACATGTGTGGAAAGTAAGTACCTCTAAAAATCAAAGTGTTTATGTGGTTTGTACATAAACGGGTCATCTTAACTAAAGATAATTTGGCAAAAAAGAACTGGACAGGGTCTAAAAGATGTAGTTTTTGTGATCGTGATGAATCTATTAGACACCTCTTCCTAGATTGCCCTATGGCCAAGATTTTATGGAGGTCGGTACAGATAGCCTTTAATATAAACCCCCTGTTTTCCATACACACGCTATTTGGGATGTGGCTGCATGGGATTGATGTAGTAACAGCGAGACATATCCGAGTGGGAGTATGCGCTTTACTATGGGCTATTTGGAACTGCAGAAATGATTTGGTTTTTAACAGAACAACAAATATTCACTTCTTATAGGTTATCTTCAGGGCCACTACTCTTATCTGTATGTGGTCGCTACTCACTCAGACGGAGGCCAGAGAGCCTTTGGTTACTGCATCTATCCGCTGGGAGACGGTAGCTCGGGATATCTACAACCGGTTTGGATGACGGTTATGTAATAGGATAGGTGTTTAGTAGCTTATCTGTCTTTTGCCTGCCGGTTGTGGCGGTCCTGTTTCCCTTTGTATTCAGAGTCTGTAAGACCTTTGTTGGACCTGTTTGACTTTTAATAATATGGTCGTATGCATCATTCTGATGTAGAGGCTGGGGATCAAGCCCCTTTCCGAAAAAAGAAAAAATATAATACTTGCTCAATTTGCTTCTATCATATGAGCCATGCTACCAACACAGCAAACAGTTTTCAATTCTGGTATGGTAGTCAGTAAATGAGAATATTTTCTTGAATCAAGATTTTTTTTTAATTCACACCTATGAAACATACAACGTTTAGACATGATGCTAAAGAAGATAAGGTATGAAGAGGCAACTCATACTACATGTACAATACAATACTGATGAAGCAAGCTAAGGTATCCACGTAAGCATGTGCACCTCCTATCTGCTTTGTCGTACCGTTTCTGCAGTCCCTTTTCTATCTCTCCCTTGCTCGATTCCATCCATTGCATTCGTCCTAGCCTTGACGATCTTCAAATCAGCTGGTGTCTGTGTCTGCGCGCCACACGAGGGGTCCAACAAGGAGTTGTGAGTTCCGCTCCCGACATGCACCCACAAAGTGTGCACCTTGTTAGTTTTTTTCCTAGCTGTTGACGAGAATACTAGGCACTGATATACTCGATCTCATCTCATGCTGCCACCGTCTGGAAAGCATGTTCTTCCCATCCACTCCTGCCTTGAATACAGGACGGACGAAATACACTATTAAGCATGGAATGTGATACGTCTCCAACGTATCTATAATTTTTTATTGTTCCATGCTATTATTTATGAAGTCTTGGATGTTTAATGGGCTTTATCATTCACTTTTATATCATTTTTGGGACTAACCAACTAACCCAAAGGCCCAGTCCAGATTGATGTTTTTTTGCCTATTTTAGGGTTTTGCAGAAAAGGAATATCAAACGGAGTCCAAACGGAATGAAACCTTCGCGAGAGATATTTTTGGAGGAAATCACGCTCGGGAATCTTCGGGACCAAGTCAGGGGACGAAGGGCCAGCCCTCGAGGGTGGGGTGGCGCGCCCCCCTTCCCAGGGCGCGCCCCCCTGCCTCGAGGCTGGCCCACACGGCCCCGGGTGCCCTCCTTCTTCCTATATATACCTACGTACCCCAGAAACTCCATACGCACAGAGAAAACCCTAATTCCACCGCCGTAGCTTCTGTTCCCGTGGAGATCCCATCTTGGAGCCTGTTCCGGGAGGGGGGGTCCATCACGGAGGCCTTCATCATCATCATCATCGCCCTCACCATGAGTTGTGAGTAGTTTACCTCAGACCTTCGGGTCCATAGCTAGTATCTAGGTGGCTTCTTCTCTCTCTCTCTGGATCTCAATACAAAGTTCTCCTCGGTCTTCGAGGAGATCTATTCGATGTAATCTCTTTTTACGGTGTGTTTGTCGAGATCTGATGAATTGTGAGTTTATGATCAAGGTTATCTATGAAAGATATTTGGTTCTTCTCTGAACTTTTTATATGTGCTCATAATATCCTTGCAAGTCTCTTCGAATTATTGGTTTGGTTTGGCCTACTAGATCTATAGTTCTTGCAATGGGAGAAGTGCTTGGCTTTGGGTTCAATCTTGCGGTGTCCTTTCCCAGTGACAGTAGGGGCAGCAAGGCATGTATTGTATTCTTGCCATCGAGGATAAAAAGATGGGGTTTTCATCATATTGCTTGAGTTTATCCCTCTACATCATGTCATCTTGCTTAAGGCGTTACTCTGTTCGTATGAACTCAATACACTAGATGCATGCTGGATAGCGGTCGATGTGTGGAGTAATAGTAGTAGATGCAGAATCGTTTCGGTCTACTTGTCTCGGATGTGATGCATATATACAATGATCATGCCTAGATAGTCTCATAATTATTCGCTTTTCTATCAATTGCTCGACAGTAATTCGTTTACCCACCGTAGAATACCGCTATCATGAGAGAAGCCACTAGAGAAAACTATGGCCCCCGGGTCTATTCTCAACATATCAATCTACATCTACTTTACTTTTCTTGCTTTTATTTGCTGTTTTATTAAACCCAAAATACCAAAAATATAACTATCATCTCTATCAGATCCCACTCTCGTAAGTGACCGTAAAGGGATTGACAACCCCTTATCGCGTTGGCTGCGTAGTTCTTATTTGTTTGTGCAGGTGCGAGGGACTCGCGCGTGGTCTCCTATTAGATTGATACCTTGGTTCTCAAAAACTGAGGGAAATACTTACGCAACTGTGGTGCATCTCCCTTTTCTCTTCGAGGAATACAACGCAAGCTCAAGAGGTAGCCGAATGAAGCAAACTGAACAGTGTCTAATCACATGTGTAAAGTATATGAAGTAAAGTTTACACACTAAAGGAGCACAACTATGGGGAGTATGAAGCACAATGCAGAATCGCATGTATGAAGCATATGAAGCTAATTTTACACACTGAAGGATCACAACTATGGGGTGAATGAAGCAAATTGTACACCACGAAGCAAAAGCACAAGTATATGACATCTGAAGCATGAAAATTTGGAAGCATCATATCCGCACAGCCTCCTATAATTTCAGTATAGTGGAAGCACATATTGTTGAAGAATCAGAATAATCAACGCTTGCTTGCTGCCAATATGTGGGCACACAATTTGGATATCTAGAACAATTATTTCATCGAAACAAAATTGATGCTTTGGGAATAGACCTAATCGTGAATGGAGTGGACATGAAATATTGAAAATGGTAGTGAAAACTAACATAAGATTGAGATGTAAATTGTTGTTATTATTTTTTATGTGCTTATGACATTAACCAAAATTTGTATATGATATATATAGTGGTAAATTACACATATGATATAACCATGAAAATTTGACAAAAAAACCCACATATAATATAGTGATCAATTACACGTAGTATGGAAGCATGATAAAACATAAGAATGAGATGTTGTAAATATGTCCTAGAGACAATAATATTGTATTATCATATTTCCATGATTCCTAACTAGCAATTTGTTTACCAACTCCTAACTAGCAAATATGCACGTGCGTTGCAACGTGAGACAAAAATATGACAGGCCACAAACCAATAAGCATGGATCAAGACCTCCTCTCCTGGCTTCATGTCTTAAATTTCTTTTATTTTCGCCCTTGTCAACAGGGCATCCTATAAAACCCATCCTATGAGTGTTGCTGCTTATCCTTCTTTTCGCCCTTGTCAACGGTGCTCGCGGTGGTCACCGAACATGGTCATTCTCAAGGCGATGAGCACGTCCATTGCCCGGCACACTTGTGACTTAATTGTGCTAGCACGAGAGAATGTTTAAAACGTTAAATAATCTCCTCGAGTTCTATGGACCGTGCTAGTGAAGAAATCCTATGTAGGACCGATGAACTTTTGAAGAAACACTAACACCCGTGGTAAGTAATGCTTAATTATTTTCTCATAATTTTGGGATCCATCCCTTCTGGTTTGTTGGGTCAATCTGATAAATCTCAACAATTAAGGTAGTATTGAATTTAGGGGCCAATCTCAAGGCTATGAACACGTCCATCGCACGACACACTTGTGACTGGACTGTGCTAGCACAAGAGAATGTTGTAAACTTCAAATAATCTCGTCGAATTGTATGGACCGTGCTAGCGATGAAAATTCTATCTGTACGACAGATGAATTTTTGGAGAAACAGTAACACCCGTGATAAGTAATGCTTAATTATTTTTCATAATTCTGAAGTGTACTTCATCCCTTCTGGTTTTTTGGGACAATCCCATATATCCCAGACTCCCAACAATTAAGGTAGGAGTGAATTTAGGGACACCCGGTGATTAAAAAAATATGGATAAAATTTCACAAGCCCAAAATTGTAACATGCTTGTTTTTTCAAAGAAAAATGCGCTTGATTTTTCTCTTGAATTTTTTGCACTGATGATAGCAATCCCATAAAATTTCACATGTGTACTTTCTTAGTACATTTTTTCTCCTTTGTGATCGAAATCTTGCCATGGTACAAAATATATTTTTGCCAACATGGAAAGTTAAGAAAAGAATTTTTTCCCATGTGACAACAAAAAAAGTGCCATTTTGATTTATCAAAATAAATCCTCAAAGTTTTCCATTGGTTTTGCCAAAAATTTACATGTGGCTTTACAAAAATTGTCTTGTTTTGTGTGAAAGCATTTTCTGTTTTTTTTTCATGTACAATGTAAAAAAAGTTTAGAAAGTTGCCATGTTTTCTAGAATAACGTGATAAAAACATCGTGCAAGACAAAAAATAAATATACAATCTCCACAAGGTTTGCCATGATTAAAAAAACTACAAATTGACGAGTTTGTTCTCTAAAAACACATGGCAATTTTTTGAATTTGTAATGGTGACATGCCAAATTTAGGAATATTATATTCTTGTGGAGAAGATGGCAACGTAGGGATTTTGATCTATGATAAAGATGAAAAATCTAGGAATTTGCCAATAGGGTACATGAAAAAATGAAGGAAATTCTTGTATAAACAACACATTGCAAATTTTCGGAAAATTTAAAATTGGCGCATAGCAAAAGATATGGTTTGTGTCTTTGAAAATGCTGGGAAATTTAGGAATTTTATTAATTTTCTTAGCTAAAAAATACATGGCAAGTCTTGGAAAATTGCAAATGCGTACATGGCAAATTTAGGGGATTTGTTATTTAAAAAAAAGATGCAACCAAAATTGACATGGGTATATGGCATTTAGCAAATTTGTTCTCTAAGAACATTGCATCTTTTGGAAAACATTCTGATGGGCACATGTAAAAATTTAGGATTTTTTTCTTTCAAAAAAGTGTCATGTCTAGGAATTTTCCATGGTAGGTTCAATAAAATTGCCATAGTGTATATACTATATTTCCAATAGACACATGGAAATTTTGGAATGGTACGTAGACAAAATGGAATTACCATGTTATATTAGAGAAACTTGTCATAGTACTCACAATAGAATTGCCATGACTTATTAAACAAATTTCACTAAATTTGCCATGTGAAAAACAAAACAACAACGTTGTAAAAAATAAAGAATGAAAACAAAATTCGTCTAGATATTTAACTTTGACTTATGCTATTCCATGCGAACACGCCCTATGCGGCAACATCCTGCGGCAGAAAAGGGGCACCCATATATCTCGCGTTCAGTGGGTGTAGCTTCTGACTCACTCAAGAGGCGAGCGAGATGGGCCGGCCCACGCATGTGGGAGGCCACAGCCTCTTTTTATGTTTGTTTTTTTCTGTTTTCTGTTTTCTGTTTTTTTATACTTTCAAATATTATAAATATAATATTACAAAAACACTATAAAAATATATTTGAAAAATGTTGAACAACTATTTGAAAAATGTTGAACATATATAGAAAAAATGTTGATCATGTATTAAAAAAGATGATTTTTTATCATGTATATAAAAATGTTAATCAAGCATTTCGAAAAGATGTTGAACAAGTATGTGAAAAATATTAATCAAGCATTTGGGAAATGTTAAATGTCTATAGAAAAATGTTGACCATGTACTAAAAAATGATGAAAAAATTGATCATTTTAAATATGTATATAAATGTTAACCAGGCATTTGAAAAAAATATACTGAACCAATGTTTGCAAAATGTTAAATGTGTATAAAAATCTGTTGACCATGTATTCATTTTTTAAATATTTTTATTCGAAAACTGTTAATCAAGCATATACAAAATGTTTAAAATGTATAGAAAAAATGTTGACCATGTATTCTTAAAATGTTAATCTTGTATTTTCTAATGAAGCATTTGAAAAATGTTTTAAATGTGTATAAAAAATGTTGACCATATATTCAAAAAAGTTGAGTTTGTATTGGAAAATTATTAATGTGTATTCGAAAAATGCCATTGACATATACAAAAAATGTAGAATGAAAACCAAAAGAAACAAAGAAAACCAAAAAAAATGAAAACCGAAAAAGAAACAAAGTAAACCGAAGAAAGAAAAAATAAAAATAAAACTGTATTGAAAAAATAAAAAGAAGTAAAATCCAAAGAAGAAAAAAGAGAAGAAACAAAAGAAAACAAAAAATGAAAAAGAAACCTGGAAATACAGAGAAGAAGTAGTGCAAACCCTGACTCGATTGGACTTAAGTAGTTTCCCCTTATTACTCTGTCAAGAACCTAAGGCAAAGCCGTGCTTGGTTGATACGAGGAGACCGTGGTCCCCCAACACTCCTTTTTTTTCTCTTCTATTTTTCCCTTCTCGCGGAACAGAGTCGCTCGCCTTGTGCGTGTGTGCCTTCAGGCCTCTTGACAGTTAGGCTTCTGTTGGATGATGGGACTCCTAGGAACCACTTGAAATTAAAGTCAAAAGTAATTTAGCCACAATCGGCTATTAAAAGAATTCAATCAAGACCTTCTAAAGGCACAAAAGAAACAATTGGTTATTCATTTTCTTATCACATGTATTAACGGACATTTCTGCAAATGCTACTATACACATCATTATTCTACTTTGCAAGGTAGGCCAAAACACGAAACGTATTTTATTTGTTGCATATCACATCATCATTTTTATCTTCCTCCTATGTTTATAATGCTGAAGTTTAGAATTGCAGTAGCACGTTCGAATCAACATTCTTAACAACCCACGCCTATAGATTTGAGTGGACTTGAAATCAACATAAACCAAGCTACAGCCTACCAAATGTGATGGCCTTGTTCTTTTCATTTCCTTTTTCTTATATTATATTTCTTATTTGTTTTTTATTTCCTTTTCTTTTTAGCCCAGTGTGTGATTTAAAAAAAATCATGAACATTTTTATCAAATTTCATGAATTCTTTCCAAACTATGAAAAAAAAATCAATGTGACTTTTCCCCTTTTTTGTGAACCTTATCCAAATTACAAACTTTTTGAAGTCCTGAACTGTTTTCAAATTCGTAAACTTTTCTCAAATTCACGAAATTCTCCCAAATTTCATGAAAAATGAACCTTTTTTCAAATTCATGTACTTTTCTCAAACTCATAACTTTTCCAAATTTATTACTCTCTTTTTTTCAAATTTCCTTTTCAAATTTTTAAGTTTATTTTTCAGTTTCATGAATTTTTCTGAAGTCATTGATCCACTGATCAATGGTTGACCAGTCAACTATCGACCAGTCGCATGTTGACCGTCCACCGTGAACGATGGAAGCACGAGCGAGGAGCGGGAATGAACGAAACGACAATTGAAGGACGAAGCGGCAAGCGCCAACGTGTTTTATTGGACCAACCTAAATGAGCGGTTGTGTGAGCGCCTTTTGGCTCACTTGGCGCTTTTAGGGGAAGATATTGCAGGAGCTGTTGGAGTTGCTCTGGGGAGGAGGACTAAGCTAAAATAACCTAAGTGAGAGGAATGAATTAATAGTAGGCCAAATTCCCGAAAGTGCTCTTGTGAGCTCAAGCTCACATGCACCCTTTGATACAGTAAATCTCAATCTATATAAGGTTCAAAAAATCGGATTTTATTTTACAACAAACATTGATGTCCTTTTCACACGCGTGCAAATTTTCATGAAAAAATGACATTCATGCAGGTGACGGTAAAAAAACAAAATCGATGCTCCAAAATGCCTCCAAAAACATTTTTTTTAGCATGATTTCATCTTTTTTGCCGAGGACTCCACAAATGTTATTTCATCACGAAAATCTTGTCATGAAAACTCCCCGCTCGTAGGTAAGCTTTTGGCTACTCAATTCGATTATGTCTCATACCCGACCTGTCTGGTGGAGGTTTTGTAGGGGAGCAGCCATTCACTATTGTCCAGAGGAGGATGGAGGTGGTGGAGCGCCTCTGATGGGCCAACAGGCCTATTGAAGGAGGGCAGCGAGGAAGGTTTTTTAAAAAAGAATTGTGAGGAAGCTGTTTGGTTACAGATTGCCAATATTTTAATCATGTGGGTCCTTTAACTCAAAAAAAGGTCTCGTGGCACCTGTTTATAAAAAAATGTCTCGGGGCACCTGTCTCTAAAAAAAGGTCTCGGGGCACCTAGTTTAGCTAGGCACGGGCCATCGCCCACAAGGCATAGCCGGGGCTAGAAAAGAACACCCACTCAACTAGATAAAATTCAAACCATCAAATCATATTGGTTTGGTGTAGGATCTTCATGGTATGGTTCTTTTGTAGGATCTTCACAAGGTCTAGTTCATAGTTATAAACTTATGGTGCCACATAAGGAAAACTTTCCTATCTACGATAGGGCGAACCGGGTCACTTTATGGTAGAGTGCACTAATGAGCTTTGCGATTATTGCCTCAAATCTCAGCATGTAACCGGGGACTGCCCACTTCTATCCGGTCCTAAACCTGGCATTAACATTTTTGGTGTGTGTTGCAAGGAGTTGATGTTCTTTGAGACACCGAAGGTGGACTCTCTACCACATATGGTTGAGAGTTCCATCCCAACAGTTGTCCGGGTGACTAATGGACAGTTGTCTGAGGCTCAGATTGTGAGACAACTGCGTGACTTGGTGCCAGGAAACCACCAATGGCATCTGGAACAGTTAGAAGGATAGTCTTATAAGGTGGACTTTCCCACTAAAGAAGATCAGATGCATTTTCTCAAGTGGGGCTTGTGTAGAGTCCCAAGTACCAACAGTATTATTGCTTTTGATGAGTGGAAGCAGGAGGAACCAGAGGGTATACCTTTAGAGAAGGTGTGGGTACGTTTCTTTGGCGCACCACCAAAACTGATGAAACATTTTCTCATTGCTTGGAGCTTGGGTGGAATGATTGGCAAGACTAAAAAAGTGGACATGCATTTTACTCGTGCACAAGGGGCTGCGAGGTTGCTTGTCAGTGTTGCGAGTGTTCAGCACATACTGGATGTGGTTAGATGAACATATGTTGGAGTCACTTATATTTTAGAGCTTGAGATAGAGGATACTCCGATTTCCCAAGATGGGGATGAGACTCAGGATATGGACACGACTGAGGGGGGGCGGAGCGCCCGGGAATCAGGATAAGGGTACCGACGATTCACCACAGGAATCGGACAAGGGGCCCACTGCGCAACCAGATAAGGCCGATAGTTCTGCCAAAGAGGCGCCTCCCTCCACCACTCTGATGAACACACTTCGTTTTGGTTCGTTTGGATCGAGATCGGCACCTAGTCGGTTATGGAGCACCAGAGTCAAGGCAGACGACCCGGCGGAACTTGAGTTGCCATCGGTGTTGAGTCTGACATGCGAGACGACGACGACACTCGAGCAACACGTTGATTGTGGCACAGCCATGATTGATTCTTCTCCGGGAGGGCTGGTCATCACTCACGAGGTGGCTGCGAGTGGGGGGGGCGTGGGCAGGAGGCCCATAGCACCCGCCTACTTGCGCCCGGCCAGTCTTCTTTGGGAGGGGTGCCTGGACAGGAGGTCTGTAGCTCTCTTCCCACCACGGCTGAGGTGACCCCGGACGAGATGGGGGTGAGGTGCGGGAAGGAGACCCGTGCCGTAACCCCCCTGCAGGACCATGCCATACAGAGCGGCGAGCTGGGGGTGAGGTGCGGGAAGGAGTCCCGTGTCGTAACCCCCTCACAGGGGACGAGAGGTTCTGGTGGGGAGAGGGGGAGAGGGACTAGTGAGCAGGTGGCTTCACGGTCTTCTTCCCCCTTGACCTCTACGGCCGAGTTCCGCTCGACCATGCCGTACCCTTCTTCGCCGGTGATAGGGGATGGGCGTGGGAGTTGGGAACTTACTCCTCGGGAGAGGACGGCGGAGGAGCTCATCGCTTTCGGCGGGATTGTGGATCCGTTGTCGGCTGGCAGGCGTGTCAGCAACCGGATCCAGGGACAGCCAGATGCGGATGACCTGCAGCTAGCGCGTGCCAAGAGGGCCGCCATGCTTCGTCATGTCGAGGCTACTACAGGTGCGTCTTTTGATAAAAGTTGTTCACTTTTGCACTTCTCAGAGAATGAAATAGTAGATAAGGCAAACGACTTAGGAATTTCTTTGGCGTCAAATGAAACTGAGGTCACCAAATCCATTAATGATCTTTTAGACTTGGAAGCAGAGAGGGCTTCCGAAATCATTCGAAATCTTGCATCTATCAAACCAATGAGTGACAATGAAATGAATAATTTAGGAATGGATGATCTTGCAAATATTTGTAATAACCTTTTGCCTACCGCGGAGGCGGAGGATGAGGAGGATTTGGAGATTACAGACACGGTAGAGCCTCTCCTGATGGAGGGTGAAGTTTTTGTCATCGCTAATCCTTCTCTCCCGCGGGGAGTTGAGGAGAAGCCCAAACGGCCCTGGAAGCGGAAAATTTATCCTACTTCGGCGGTATGCAGAAGTGCGAGAGTTAAGCATAAAAAAAAATTCATGGTGATTTATGAAAGGACTCTTCTGGAATAGCAAAGGTCTAGCAGACTTGGCTAAACAAAGATTCTTGGCAGAGACAACGATAGAACAACACTTAGACTTTATCGCACTTTTGGAAACTGGACGAGATAATTTCACATCACAGTTTCTTCAAACTCTCTCCAGTGGTATCGATTTTGACTGGCACATCTTACCTCCTAGAGGAAGATCCGGCGGGATTTTACTAGAAGTACGGTGTGAGACGTTAGAGGTGCTTAATGTGGTTCAGGGAGATTTTTCGGTATAATTCAGGGTGCGATCAAAACTGGATGGGTTTCGATGGTCTATAGTAGCTGTCTATGGGGCAGCACAACATTCTTAAAAACCCACGCCTATAGATTTGAGTGGACTTGAAATCAACATAAACCAAGCTACAGCCCACCAAATGTGATGTCCTTGTTCTTTTCATTTCCTTTTTCTTATATTATATTTCTTATTTGTTTTCTATTTTTATTTCTATTTCCTTTTCTGTTTGGCCAAATGCATGATTTTAAAAAATCATGAACATATTTATCAAATTTCATGAATTCTTTCCAAATTATGAAATAAATGTGACTTTTCCCCTTTTTTGTGAACCTTTTCCAAATTACAAACTTTTTGAAGTCCTGAACTGTTTTCAAATTCGTAAAATTTCTCAAATTCACGAAATTCTCCCAAATTTCATGAAAAATGAACTTTTTTTTTCAAATTCATGTACTTTTCCAAATTTCATTACTCTTTTTTCCAAATTTCCTTTTCGTAATTTTTGAGTTTATTTTCCAGTTTCATGAACTTTTTAAAAGTCATTGATCCAATGGTCAACGGTTGACCAGTCAACTATCAACCATTCGCATGTTGATCGTCCACCGTGAACGAGGGAAGAACGAGCGAGGAGCGAGAATGAACAAAACAGTAATTGAAGGTAGGACGCGATAAGCGCCAACGTGTTTTATTGGACCGGCCTAAATGAGCGGCTGCGTGAGTGCCGTTTGGCTCACTTGGCGCTTTTAGGGGAAGATTTTGCGGGAGCTGTTGGAGTTGCTCTGGGAGGAGGACTGAGAGGAGGGTGCCCTAAAATAACCTAAGTGAGAGGAAGGAATTAATAGTAGGCCAAATTCCCGAAAGTGCTCTTGTGAGCTCAAGCTCACATGCACCCTTTGATACAGTAAATCTCAATCTATATAAGGCTCAAAAAATCGGATTTTATTTTACAACAAACAAACATTGATGTCCTTTTCACACGCGTGCAAATTTGCACGACAAAATGACATTCATGCAGGCGACGGTAAAAAAACAAAATCAATGCTCAAAATGCTTCCAAAAACAGTTTTTTTCGAGCATGATTTCGTCTTTTTTTGCCTGAGGCCTCCACAAATGTTATTTCGTCACGAAAATTTTGTCATGAATACTCCCCGCTCGTAGTCGTAGGTGAGCTTTTGGCTACTCGATTCGATTATGTCTAATGCCCGACCTGTCTGGTGGAGGTTTTGTAGGGGAGCAGCCATTCAGTGTTGTCCAGAGGAGGATGGAGGTGGTGGAGCGCCTCTGATGGGCCAACAGGCCGTAGGATGGCTATTGAAGGAGGGCAGTGAGGAAGGTTTTTTTTTTTAAAGAATTGTGAGGAAGCTGTTTGGTTGGAGATTGCCAATATTTTAATCAGGTGAGGCATAAAAAATGGTCTCGTGGCACCTGTTTCAAAAAAAAGGTCTCGGGGCACCTAGTTTAGTTGGGCACGGGCCATCGCCCACGAGGCATCGCCGGGGCTAGAAAAGAACACCCACTCAACCAGATAAAATCTTCACGGTATGGTTCTTTTGTAGTATCTTCACAAGGTCCAGTTCATAGTTATAAACTTATGGTGCCACTTATGGAGAACTTTCCTATCTACGATAGGTTGTCATCATTGCGCACTCATATATTTTGTGGATTTTTTCGGTAAGAAATTATTTTTTACACACAACACAAACACATACGCCCACATACACGCGCGCACATACTCATCTCTATGAACGCACGCGCATACCCCTATTCCTATGAACACCTCCGAGATATATTGAGCCGGCATCAGTGGAAGAGGATGACACCCGAGCTGTAGTTGGCGCTTCGTTTTGGGAAAAGTTTCTGTAAAAGAAAAATACAACCGCAAGCATGTTTTAAAAATATTTGTCTTTTTTGGCGGGTACAAGCCACATTCAAGTTTCTCTTAATGCGATTCTAATATACACTGCGTTTCCATTTCCCAAAAAAGAATGGAAAATGGAGCTTTGGAGCCGCACAGATCCAACTCACCACAAATATAATTATTTAATCCTTATATTCTGCTGAGTGTTCCTTATTATACTTGCTCTTATGTGTCTTTGTCGAGTGTTTGGCATGGCATCATGTGTGTCTCACCAAATTAGGGGATGGATGGATCCTTCTTTTCTTTTCTTTATTTATTTATATTATGACACCAAGAGAGAAAATATGGCGTGACAGTGAAATCTCGTTGGTTGCATCTACCTGTCCATGTCTGTTACAGAGGACCTTTTGTGAACCCTGTTTACAGCCTTCAGTCATGTTCATGTGGGCCCGCCTATTTAAGGTCAATCATCATCATTTGAAAGAGAAACGCGGGGCCCATAGCAGAAACGTGTATTATACACCGGAATTGTTTTCTTGGTACCAACACGTGCTAATTTGAGGGCAACACCTGTTCGTATAATTCTTTGTTGGATCTGTCTAGGCACATCTAGATGTGCCCTAGTTATTGCACCTCCAAATGACTCAATCAAAATAGAAAAAAAAAGACAAAAGACAAAAGAGAAAAGGAAAATATTTGCACGGATCATAGCGTAAAATCAATAACATAGGACTTAGATATACAATACTTAGAAAACATCTAGATGTGCTTTAACAAAACTGTTCTCTTTTGATGCAGAACTAGAATGCATAAACTTTGTTTTGGTTGTTTTGTCATGCTCTATATTTTTTTATTTTATGATGAAATAGAAATGGCGTTAATCTTTTTCCTACATCCTGCCGCCGCGAACGAGCATGCACGTGCATGTCATTTATTAGGTCATCATATCTATATTTATATCTATTTTGCACGAGCCGTGTTTAAAGACATTCTTTACTCTCTTTTTCTCGTGAAATCCAGTAGATACTTTGCCGCATCCTAACATATACTCCCTCCGTCCCAAAATTCTTGTCTAAATACGGATGTATCTAGTTACGTTTTAGTGTTAGATACATCCGTATCTAGAAAAATCCAAGACAGGAATTTTGGGACGGAGGGAGTACATGCCACAATTTTCCTTTCAAATTCGTCTAAAGAGCCCTGCCCCCACAAATGCCCGTGATCTTGTAGTCCCCCACTTTGTCATTGTGTGCGATCGCAAGGGAGAGATCGAACCAACCCTGATTCTTCGGTAGGTGATCGCGTGCGCGTGAGTGGCGGTGTGTGTGGTTGGTCTTGTACGAAACAAAGATATACGCAAGAGCCGAAAAAGAATAGTAACAAAAAAGAAGGATTCTTTATTACAAAATATGATAATTAATATTGTTTTATTCAGCAGAAAAAGATGATGGATTTTTTTTTTATTGGTGGAGGAAGAGAGCAAAGATGAGAGTGAAAAGGGAGGGGAGTGGGAGTGAAGACAAGAGAAGAGAAGAGAAGAGAAGAGAAGTCAGTGGCAAAAATCCCGTCTTTCTCCTCCGTCCGTCACCGGCTAACCCTCGAGAAAATCCCCAAATCCCACGCCATTAGCGCCCCCTCCCACCTCCATTAGGGATCCGCCCCCCTCCCCTCCTCCCCCGCGCCACCGCCGGATCGATTCCGGCCGCCGGCGATCCGCCCCGCGGGGATTGACCAGACGCAGATCCGCCCGATGCGCCCGCCACCGCCGGCCGCCTAGGCACGGCCCCGCCGGACCGCCCGCCGCGTGCATGGAAACGCGCAGCCGCAAGCGCGCCGCCGCCAGCACCCCCTCGGCCTCCTCCTCCAAGCGCGCCCGCACCGGTCCGCCCGCGATGGACCCGTCCCCGTCCTCCCGCCGCCGGGCGCGCGCGGCCGCCGCGGCCGCCGCAGCGGAGAAGGGCAAGGACCCGGACCCCTCCTCCACCTCCAACCCCACGCCGCCCCACCACCACCACCACGAGGAGGACGACGACGAGGGCGACGACGACTCCGCGGCCGCCCCCTTCCCGCCCTCCTTCACCTCCGCCAGCACCGCGCTCCAGGGCCTCCTCCGCAGGCTGGGCGCCGGGCTCGACGACCTGCTCCCGGGCTCCGCCGCGGCGGCGGCCGCCTCCTCCACCACCTCCGCGCAGCTCAAGCGGATCCTGGCCGGGCTGCAGGCCGAGGGGGACGAGTCGCGCCAGCTCGGCTCCCTCATGCAGCTCTGCGAGATGCTCTCCATCGGCACCGAGGACTCGCTCGCCGCCTTCCCCGTCGACGCCTTCGTGCCGCTCCTCGTCGGCCTGCTCCGCGAGGAGGACGGCCCCGGCGCCAGCCCCGAGGTCATGCTGCTCGCCGCGCGCGCCCTCGCCAACCTCGTCGACGTGCTGCCCTCCGCCTGCTCCTCCGTCGTGCACTACGGGGCGATACCGTGCTTCTGCGCCCGCCTCCTCACCATCGAGTACATGGACCTCGCCGAGCAGGTGAATTGCCAAATTAACCGACCTACAAATTAATTGATCCATCTACAACACCACAAGGCTGTAGCTGGTTTTCTTTTCTTTGTGCCTGCGAATTGAACATGCTGTTGCTTAGAATTTTGCATATTTGGCCTGCGGCGAGACGATTAGGGTTTTGTATTATGGCTGGATAATTATGTTGTCGTGGATCATGGATGTATCTACTTCTACTTATTTTACAGTCTCGGTAGATTCGCAGGGGAGACAAGCATGTCTTCTTGCTCCCCTCATGCATTCACTCGCTAACATACTGACAAATGACGGTATATGTTTTTATGATGCTCCTAGTCTCTGCAAGCTCTGAGGAAGATTTCACTGGAGCATCCGACCGCCTGTTTGAGAGCTGGCGCGCTAATGGCCGTCCTGTCGTATCTGGACTTCTTCTCCACTGGTGTTCAGGTATTTATTTGAATTCATCTCTCCCAGTTTCTTCATCGGAATGTAGTTCATCTTGTCGTATTCACAGAGCATACACCTTGGTTCCATTTTACTTCAGTTTTGTTTCCCCTGTTTTTCATGCGTGCACTGTTTGTTTCTACTTACTATATATGTTTCCTTGGTTGACAACTTGACATGCATTCTTCTAGAGAGTTGCATTGTCTACTGCTGCCAATATTTGCAGGAAGCTGCCATCTGATGCATCTGAGTTTGTCATGGAAGCGGTACCATTGCTCACTAATCTCCTACACCACCATGACTCTAAGGTTGGTGCCTTCGAAGTCCAAGCTTCTGACCTGTGATTTCTTACTACAAACTCTGAATCCTGCCACGGCATACATACAATTGTTACAACCTTTTGTTTTTGCACATTACAGGTACTAGAGCATGCTTCTGTCTGTTTAACACGCATTGCAGAGGCCTTTGCACACCATCCTGAGAAGTTGGATGAGCTGTGCAATCATGGGTTGGTTGCGCAAGCCGCTAACTTGGTATCCATTAGCAACTCCCCAGGCCAGACATCGCTCAGCACATCGACATATACGGTACACACAAATATATTTGTTTTGCTATCCTCCTGTATTGTTTACTTGGGCCTTTTTTGCCCTGTTGTCTTGCTAAGTACGGATTGGGCATCCTTTCAGGGTTTAATCCGTCTTCTCTCAACATGTGCGAGTGGATCGCTGTTGGCAGCCAAAACTCTTCTTCTTCTTGGCATCAGTGGCACCATTAAAGAAATTCTTTCAGGGTCTGGGTTGGTTGCTGGAACATCAGTCGCCCCAGCTTTGTCAAGGCCTGCTGATCAGGTGACTACATATATCACTGGCTTTACTATTCTGTGGTGTTAGCTTTATCCTTTATGGCTAGTTTTTACCATCTTTGATTCGCATTCTATCAAAACTTGACTACTTTAGCAGACCATGTACCAGCATGGCCTCTTTCACATCCTCTCCGCAACTTACACAACTTCCCAAAAATGGGAAGGTTCTGTAACATTTGTGTAATTATACATGCCAGACAAATGCGTAATTTTCTTCAGTACTGAAGAGAGTTATGTAGCAAACTAGTCCACAGTTGTCTTGACGCTGAACGTGCAGATTATCATCCAAAAGAAAACTATAGAGCCAAGTAAAATTGCCATGTCATAGGAGCATGGATGGCCAACCAATTTAGTTATCATCCTAGATTTAGGCATCTTGCATCAAAACCTTTGAGATGTTCCATGGAGGCACGAATAGGGAACAGAAATGCACAAGTAAATCATGTATTCCAACAACCACATTTGGTAGAGTTTCAAAAGAATCTTACATTTCTTTGGTATAGATGTGGAATGTTGTCTGTAGTTACTTCTCTTGCTTAGCTGCTCAAACATTAATTAAAACAATAAAATTTGCAAGTGTTTGATCTGGAGTGGGAGGGTGATATATTCTTCTATGCTTTTCTGGCATGAATGGTGTTGATATATTTTCTTTTAACCCTGCAGATGTTTGAGATCGTGAGCCTTGCTGATGATTTGCTCCCACACTTGCCTGTGGGGATAATTTCTTTACCAACAAACTGTCGTGTATTTATTAAAGGCTCTTCTACAAGGAGGCCTGCTCCTACCAAACAAGATGGGGCTGGTTCAACAGAAAATGAGAGGTCAGGCCATGAGAGTCTATTACAGGAGCACCCCGAACTTCTACAGCAGTTCGGTATGGACTTACTGCCCGTAATGACACAGGTCTGTTCTCTTTCTTATTTCTTATTGATGAATTTTACTTACGAACTTTTGGACTTATTTTCCGTTCTCATGCTTAATAACCTCTCCTGCCGGACAGGTGTATGGTTCAAGTGTAAATGCACCAATACGCCATAAGTGCTTATCCATCATCGGGAAATTAATGTGCTATAGCTCTGCTGAAATGATCCAGACCCTCCTTAGCACGACAAACATATCCAGGTACCAATACAAGTTTCTAATACGATATGTGATTCGTTTCTTCTAGAGAGTATGTACTGCTTCAGTAGACAATTCTTCTTCTCTGATACCTGCTGAGTTATACAAATGTCCCTTGCAGCTTCCTAGCAGGCATTCTTGCTTGGAAAGATCCACAAGTGCTGATTCCTGCCCTTCAGATAGCAGAAATTATGATGGAAAAACTTCCCGAGACATTCTCCAAGTTATTTGTGAGGGAAGGTGTTGTTCATGCTGTGGAAGCACTTATATGTCCGGAATCCTCAAATATGGTGCCTCCTCAGGTACCACCACAGGATAAGGATGGTGATTCTGTTATGTCCTCACGCCCTAGACGACAGCGTCGTCGTGGGGGTGCTGCACCTACAGAGAACAGTTTGTTAGATGTGTCAAACGCTTCCAATTCTGGCATTGCCAGCGCATCACCATGCTCTACAGAAGTTCCAGTCACCAGTCTCCGTTTTGAAGTTAGCGACCGTGCGAAGTCGTTCAAAGATAAATACTTCCCTTCAGACCATGGTTCGAGCGATGCTGGAGCCACTGATGACCTTCTTAAACTGAGAGCGCTCTGTGCAAAGTTGAATACTGCAACTGAAAATGTCGTAACAAAAGCCAAAGGGAAATCAAAAGCCTTGAGCCCTAGCCATTTTGACATCTCACATGATGTGGAGGAACAGTTAGACCTGATAGTAAATGAGATGCTTGCTGAGCTAAGCAAAGCTAATGGCGTCTCCACATTTGAGTTCATCAGGAGCGGAGTTATCACATCATTTCTCGACTATTTGTCATGTGGGACATTCGGGAAGGAAAAGGTATCCGAAGCAGACCTACCAAAGCTTCGCCAGCAGGCGCTGAGGCGATACAAGTCCTTCATATCTGTTGCCCTTTCCACTGACCATGAAAAGAGTGAAACTCCAATGACTCTTTTGGTCCAAAAACTGCAAAGTGCATTATGTTCATTGGAGCGTTTCCCTGTTGTGCTCAGCCAGTCTAACAGAATTGGTACTGGAGGCTCCCGTCTTACCTCAGGTCTTGGCGCTCTAGCCCAACCCTTCAAGTTGCGCCTGTGTCGAGCTCAGGGCGAAAAATCACTTCGGGATTATTCATCAAATATTGTACTTATTGATCCCTTTGCGAGTCTGGCAGCCGTCGAAGATTTTCTCTGGCCCAGAGTTCAGCGCGGTGAGGCTGCTTCCAAACTTCCAGCCGCTTCTGCAAATAATTCTGAATCTGGTACACCCGGTGCCGCTGCTGGTGGATCATCGACACCTGCATCAGCCCGGCGTCCAACAACAAGATCAAAGTCATCTGCTGCAAGTGGTGGTACATCTAATAAGGAGCCTCTAGAGGAAAGCACCAGTAGTGCAAAGGCAAAAGGCAAAGCTGTTGTAAAACCGAGCTCAGCTGAACCAAAAGGACCGAACACAAGGAATGCTACCCGCAGGAAGTCCGCCTCGGAGAAAGATTTGGACATGAAGCAAACACATGGTGACAGTAGTTCTGAGGTATGAATTTTTTTTTTCACTCTACATGAATAAGTGAACTCCAAAAACGGTTGTGGTTGTTTTTTCAGTATAGCTTCTTATAAGACTCTAGTGCATATTCCATCCAAGCTGTGATATTAAAAGTGAGAAAGATCGGGTTAATAATAATTAATTATAAAAAATGGATAACTTCCTTTTGTTTCTTGTCATGTAGCTTCATCGGCACCGTGAGCTTTAGACGGTGCTAGATAATTTATTGAACTATATCTTCCAGAAAAACTTCTGGGAATAGAGAAACATACTCAAATCTTGTATTTCTGTTTTTGCACAAACTGTGAAAGCTAGTGATATCGTAAGGAATTTGTAGCAATAAGCTGTGCATGGATTTCATGCGGGTTTGAATCCAGTTACCGTTGTTATATCTGACACAAGCTGTATATATTTACCAATGATGAAAATCATGTTTGAAAAGAGGGCTTCATGTTTCGAGACATATTTGTGTAAGTACCAGTGCAATTTTCACATACCCTAGGATAGCACTAGATATTTAAACATGCATCTTCCTTGGGCATTGTGCCATGCCCATTTTTGTTATTCCTAGCTTCTTGCATCTTCCTTGGGCATTGTACCATGCCCATGCACTAGATAAAGCTCCCCACCCTTTTATATATAACTTGTGGTTGTTAGTTGGCTCTTTCCTGGTGATTTTCTCTCTGAATAATGGTGCCATGCACTGAGACCATCTTGTGCTGTATAGTTTGTCATAATGTGCAAGGGTGATTAAGCCATCATCAACCATCTTGTGCTGTATAGTTTGGATTTTTACTTGAACTGGAACTTTACCAAGTAATACCCTTTATCTGTTATGTGCTTATGTGCAGGATGAGGAGCTTGACACATCTCATATTGAGCTTGATGATGCTTTAATGATTGATGATGATGACATTTCAGAGGATGAAGATGATGACCATGAGGTGATAATTTTTATCATTTAATCCTCTTGATTTTTCTCGTAAATCTCGTATGTATTTGTGTTTGGAGTATTAAAGCGTTCATGAGATAGTTTAGACTTTAGACAGCCGGCCAGTCTGGCCTATTTTATACTCATGCTTAGGTGTAAGTTGGGGGTTGGCAAGCACCTATATTTTCCCAGTTTAACCTAAGTGATCCATCCACGGAGAATACAAAGGCATTGGGGGTGGCTCATATAGGAAATTAGTTTATTGAGATTTTAAGCTGTAAGATGCTAGTAGACTCAGGCATGCTTTAAGATTAGCATACAGGCATGTGGGAAATAAAATTTCTGACTTGAACAGCCTGAAGATCTTTTACTTTTTTTCCGCTTTTAAATAATAACCATGTTGAGATTCTCAGGTTCTCCAAGAGGGATCTCTTCCTATTTGTGTTCAAGATGGGGTGCATGATGTGAAATTGGGTGACGCTGATGACTCCAATGTTGGTTCAGCAAGTGATAGCCATGCGCAGCCATCATCTGGTTCTGGTTCTGGTTCTGGTTCCAGTGCTAGAAACATTATGGGCAGGGGAGTAAATGCTGCTGAATTTCGAACTGCGGGTGCCTTTGAACCGCAAGGTGCAATGTCATTTGTTGCTGCGACAATGGCTGGGCTGACTTCTGGTGGTGGTCGTGGTGTTAGAGGTGGTCGTGATCGGCGTGGCCTGTCACTTGGGGGTAGCATGAGTGAGCACAACAAACTGATATTCATGGCTGGTGGCAAGCAGCTCAGCAAAAATTTGACCGTATATCAAGCAATCCAACGGCAACTGATGCTCGACGAGGATGATGAAGAAAGGTTCAACGGGTCTGACTTACCAAACGATGGAAACCGATTCTGGGGTGATGTGTTCACGATAACTTACCAGAAGTCTGATAGCCAGGCTGAGAAGGGATCCCAAGGTAGTTCCGCCTCATTGCATCAAAAATCAGAATCCTGCAGATCTATTTCTGAAGCACACAAGGTTTCTCTTCTTGATAGCATCTTACAAGGAGGACTTCCATGTGATCTGGAGAAAACAAACTCAACTTACAGCATTTTAGCATTGTTACGTGTATTAGAGGGGCTGAATCAGCTATCCCCTCGTTTAAGAGCACAGGCAGCATCTGATGATTTTGCCGAGGGGAAAATTGTTAACCTGGATGAGTTATATGAGACTGGAACCAAGGTGCCTTCAGAAGAGTTCGTCAACAGTAAGTTGACACCAAAGCTTACTCGGCAGATGCAGGATGTTCTTGCACTCTGCAGTGGCAGTTTACCTTCTTGGTGTAACCAGATCACCAAAGCCTGCCCCTTTCTGTTCCCCTTCGAAACGAGGAGGCAGTACTTCCACTCCACAGCTTTTGGGCTGTCGCGGGCATTGAACCGACTTCAGCAGCAGCAGGGCGATAACCCCAACACTGGTAGCGAGAGAGAGGTCCGGTTTGGCAGGTTACAGCGTCAGAAAGTTCGTGTTTCCCGTAACCGTATTCTGGATTCTGCAGCTAAAGTTATGGAGATGTTCTCTAGTCAGAGAGCCGTTCTTGAGGTGGAATACTTTGGTGAGGTTGGGACAGGGCTGGGTCCTACGTTGGAGTTCTATACTCTCCTGGGCCATGAACTGCAGAATGCTCGGTTGGGACTATGGAGATCTAGTTCGCCTTACGATCTTTCAGAAATGGAAATCGACGATAACAATGGCGTGATCCATGTGGACTCTGACGATGATTTGCCAGCTCCTCAAGGAGGACTCAACTCATCCGAAGATGCCCGGAATCTGGTGCAAGCCCCTCTTGGATTATTTCCTCGCCCTTGGCCTTCTAGTACTGTTGATACGTCGGAGGGTAGCAGATTCTTCAAAGTCGTAGAATATTTCCGCTTGGTCGGTCGAGTTGTGGCGAAAGTCTTGCAGGATGGAAGGCTTTTAGATTTGCCTTTGTCAACAGCATTTTATAAGCTCATACTCGGACAGGTAAGTACATACAGATCCTATTATTCAGGAAACAACATTCCTTTTTTCATCTTGTTATGTTTGTTCTAGTTGAGTTTGCTATATCACTGTATTTCCCTCCATTTTCAGCACTTATTACTAATGTAAAATGCTTTCTGTTTGCTAGGAGCTTGATTTATTCGACATTATCTCGTTCGATGCCGAGCTTGGAAAGACACTGCAAGAACTGCAAGTTCTTGTTGAGCGTAAGAGGTTCCTTGAGTCCACTTGTGGCAAGGATCAGCTAGAAGTTGCAGACTTGCGTTTCCGTGGAGCTCCCATCGAGGACTTGTGTTTAGATTTTACTCTTCCAGGTTTTCCTGATTATATTCTCAAAGAAGGCGAGCAAAACACAATTGTAAGTGATTTCGTGTTTATCTTAGGGATTTTGTCTTTGCATTAGCTCTCTTTTTTTTACGCGGGGAGTAATAAATAGAGTTTATTCTTTCCCTTAGGTTAATATCCACAACCTGGAGGAGTATGTTTCTTTGGTAGTCGATGCGACAGTGAAGTCAGGGATTATGAAGCAGGTTGAAGCTTTCAGATCAGGTTTTAGCCAGGTGCGACCTCATTCTGTTTGTTTTTCAACTCCTTTGAATCATTTTGTAGATGTCTCAAGACTTATTTATTTTTCCTAAATGGCTGTGTACTCTCCTCTGTTTTAGGTCTTTGATATCTCATCCCTCCAAATATTTTCACCTCAAGAGCTTGACTATCTAATATGTGGTCGTCAAGAAATATGGGAGGTAATGCTTCATCTCCCTCTCTTGATTTCAGTTGTGTTCTGTTGCATTTCCACTGAACTGGACTTGATTGCCGCAGGCTGAATCACTGGTGGATAACATAAAATTTGATCATGGGTTTACTGCTAAAAGTCCTGCCATTATAAATGTAAGTGCGCCCGTATTCTCTTATATCTTAATCTGGCACTGTATATGTGTAACCCATTTCTTGATCCTCTGCTTGCCTCCAGCTACTCGAGATCATGTCGGAATTTACCCCTGATCAGCAGCACGCATTCTGCCAGTTTGTAACCGGTGCTTCTCGGCTTCCAACTGGTGGTTTGGCCGCCCTTAGTCCCAAGCTTACCATAGTTCGAAAGGTGATTTCTATATGTCCGACATCTGCTGCATATACGTCTCGGTTATTATTGTGTGCCATGTTTCTTTCTTAACCTGCCATCTCTTTTGATTGTCAGCACCCCTCGAGCGGGGTGAGTACTTTGAATACAAGCGGGGTGACGGACGCTGCGGACGACGATTTGCCCAGTGTCATGACATGTGCCAATTATCTCAAACTACCCCCATATTCCACAAAAGTAAGTATATAGCTTAATTCTCTGGTGTTTGGTGGCAAGTTTAACGCGCCGTCGCATACCCACTAACTCGCTTGTTCGGGCGTGTCCTCGCAGGAGGTCATGCGCAAGAAGCTGCTCTACGCCATCCTAGAAGGCCGTGGATCCTTTGATCTATCCTGAGCCGATAACTAACGATACAGGGCTCACCATTCGACGCCCGTCAATTTTATCCCGAATTAGCTTCCTTCTTCGTTGCCTGTAATAATAACATCATAGGTTGAGGTTACCAGCCGCTCTGCACAAGGCTTGAAAGGTACAGGTTCCAGCCGTTTGGCTTCGTCGTGAAATCTTTTGTTTCCCCGTATACTCATGTGCTGTTTCTGTTGCGGTTTTTCAGTTGAATTTGCTGAAGCGGCGAGCCTCGTGAGCACCACCGACAAGTATCAGGAGCACCTTCCCTCCAGTACATGTAAATAAAAAGGAGTATGCATATTTGTCGTAAGGATTTGTTCGTTCGTTGGCGATACCCTGTCCTATGTACCGATTTGAGAATGTTGCTGTGTTTGCTTTGACACTGTGTACATGTGTAACTTGATAATAAATTCGTGCGCTCTAGTGTATTTGAGACTATTCTTTGTCTTGTTTCTGAGTTGGTCAGGGTGTAAACCCTTCTCCTATAACTTGTTGTATATGGCTTGCCATATGCTGACAGTTTCGAGAGTAAATCGTTGGGTATGTTTGTATGTATCTCCATACCGTAACATATAAACAGATGAAGAGAGTGATGATTCATATCCTATGCAAACTGATCAATATATACACAAACAATGTGTTCATTGCTAGATGTTACGATGCTGATACCCAATAAGGAAACATTATGTATTGCCTATATGTGTTAACACGAGCATATATATTGCTCCGAGTAAATTGACCAAAAACGAGACATTTTTAACGGAGTGAAAATGGTGACCTGCGATTTTGTCACGGGAATAAAACCAGAAAAGCAACAGCTTGCAAGTGCTGTTTTACATCAAAGCAAAAGCGACAATAAGCTTGCAAGTGCGTGGGTGACAAATGTCAAACACCAAAAGTCCTTTTGCCCCAACATAGAGAAGAAGACACCAAGAAAGACGATGGTGGTCCAAGTAAGTACTAGGAAAACCCGACCCTTGACGTTTATCGCACAGCGTGTATGCAACGACCCGGATTTGCAAATCTGAACCATCTCGGTGTTACTGCAACAATCCTGCTAGTGCACACTAAAAAACCGATATGAATTTTTCATGTATAGGTATTACCAAACAAATTATTTATATTTTATTCATCAATACATGATGTTCAGAGTTCAATTTTTGCTTAATATACGTACCAGTTGAATTGAAGTTGTTCAACTTTTCTTTTTTGCTCATTCTCATCACGAACGGAGTTGGCCCGAATTCAAAGTACGGAGTACTACATGTGGCTGATCAAATCTGGAAGGAGCCAGTTATGTTATTGTGGCCCAGACTCAGCACCTGCAACTGACACCATGAACATTTCGGTAACCTCTCTATGAATTTTGTCAGGTTCCCTTGAACTTCATTTCGTGTCAGCTAAAATATTCTCAGGCTACAAAGGCTCGTCATAGTATCTGGTATCCTTCCCTTTAGATAGTTACGCCTTCGCTTAAGGACTTCAAGTGATATGAAGTTTCCCAACTGTGCAGGAAACATGCCATGTAAGCCGGTCTACTCAAGGTTGAGATATTTGTGGCCCATTGAGCCCCAAACCCATATAATAGTGTCCAACTGCATTTGAATTGAATTGCCAGAATGTCGAGGATCTTGAGCCTGGTGAGGTTCGAAGTGGACACAAAGAGGCCTATGTTATTTAGAAAATAGGCTACCAGGGCTGACCCTCGGCCATGGCAAAAGGTGCGGTGGCCTAAGGCCCAATACGACTACATACCTAAATAAATTATAAAAAAAAAAATCTGATTTCTAGAACATGACGTCAACACTATTACGGGGTAGACAGAGGACATTTGCCCCCCCCCCCCATCTGTATAATGTAATCACATCTACATGGTATATTTTCATGTGTTATGCCTTTATTATGTTTTTGTTATATGCAACTAGCAAAAATGCCCGTGCGTTGCTACGGGAGAAAATTTGGACGCGTATTGTAATTTAAGCCAATATGCACTACAAAGTCCAATCAACTATATCATTCAAAATATATATTTGAATTCCAAATATTTGCAATGTATTTATTATTGCAAATATGCATGTGCATTGTAACAAATAATACAACACTTAAGTGCAATAATTATTTTTGCCAAAGATCTCGAGGAGTGTTCGAGAAAGGATGCTGATGCCGCTTATCGCCATATATATTAGGATAACAGGATTATTTAAGTGGTCCAACAAAATTTTGGGATCAAACGTAAGCTTGTTGCTAAAAATAGTTTTGTTTTAAATATGTTAGGTTCTATCGTTAATATTTTAATGTAAAACATATGTGATGCATGAACCACTTACTCATTGAATATTACTTTGTATATACCATTAAGAAGTTTCCTACATACATAAATTCCACCCAAAATTTCCGGTTCTAGATATACCACTCGCAATTTGGAGTAGGTGTATGTTTTCCACTTCTGCCAATTGAACATCATGTGGCGATGTTACACGGTTTGACCTTTGGTATACCTTATGGTGATTTTGATAATGATGAAAAAAGCCTTTTACTATTAGATATATCAGATGTTTTCTGCGGAACTTCCTTGTGTCGTGAAGTTTAGACCAAATATTTTACTGATGACCGGTATTGGTGTGAGATATTAATTTTGATATAATCATGTACGATATGTTTGCATGGATTTAATAAAAATAAAGTTGAACACAAATAACTATATATCTTTTGGTAAACACTCATATATATTCTATTCTTTTGAGGGAGATGTAATTGTATTTTTATATACATAGTAAACATGTTTGTGAGTTGCAACGGGAGAATCACACTCATAGCTTAGTAATCATGCCTCAACCACTCCCTCCGAAATGCACACATGTCCGAAATAGGACAGATTTTTTTTGTGCGAGCCGCTATCTTGGCTTTTGATTCGATTCTGATTCTAACTCATCATGTCGAAGACTCTCTCCACGACTGCCACGCCCGACCTAAATTGTACCAGCAGAAAAAAGACTACATCGAGGAAAAATTCACAAAAGGTTTTGATAGGCTTGATGTTAGCCAACAATATGTACGCACGTGCTTTTAGTTATTAACTCAGCAGTCGAATGAATATGTTTGCTTGAGAGAAAAATCAGTATAATTTCTTTTTGAAAAGAAGATCTAAAGCATCTCAGAGTAATAATCAAACATCAGGTTTTCAAGGATTAGTGTAGATCAAACCTGCATGATTCAGACTATTATCTTGCGTGCAACAGGAGATACATACGTGTGTATGCAGAGGCCAAAGCAAACATTAGCAGATGATGAGCTACTCACGGCGAGTACTTCTTCAACTCCTTGCATATGTACAGGTAGAGAACAAACCAAAAAAAAGATAAAAAAAAGGATGAGGTGCTGTAGCTGCCACCAGCAATTACTTGTGATCGACTCCTCTCATGCATGCGCCTCACGATCGCTTCACCTTTCGTTTGGTAATTAAGTGACAAAGAGACGTTCATCAACACCACGACTTGATCAAGAAGCGCCCTATGCCTGTCTTCTGCAAGTACCTGATGAAACATTGGGGCTGTTAGAGAGAGTTCAGGCTCGATGGGCAGAGGGGGTGGGTGTAGGTGCTCCGGTAGTGGCCGTTATCCGCCTCCTTGTCCATGGCGTTGGTGAACATGTCCACGCCGGCGAGGTCGACACTGGCTTGCCATAGGAACGTAGCTTCCTCGCCTCACCGTCGGGCAGCTCGATGGCCGAAGTAATCCTGGCTCCTGGGACCAGCGCTGATCATTATTCATGACTGTGGGCAACAGAGCGTCTCAGCATTGATCGATGAGAATCAAGGTTCAATACCTTGGCTGTACTGTACCTGTAAGACGTATTTCCCTGACAAAATCTATGTTGAACTTGTAGAGGAGCTACTGAGTTAGAGAAGATGAGCTAGTGGGCCTTGGAGGTGGCGATGATCCGCTCACAGTCATCAGTAAATCAATGTACAGTCACCATGCAGTCATGTTAGATGTCCATCCTAGCTGATTGTTTTTTCTCCATGTTCAGTGCAACCATCATCATGGTCATGGGAAAGACGCGATGAATCCACCAAGCGCTCCTGGTTTGCTGCCATCGCTAATCTGTGGCTCTACATGCACCAACGCAGCACTCGGCCATGGTGTTCCTCCATTCCTTCATGCAGGACTAGGATCTTGATGGCCTCAGGTTGAGCCGCAGGGGCTCGCGTCGGCGGTCGAGCCGATCAACCTCATCGACGGAATTTCGTCGAATGCATCGGAGAGAAGATTAGAGCGAGTAGGAAGGAGGTGCCGCACAATCTTGACGATCAACTCCAGAGATCGTCAATGACCAACCCACCTTGACCTGTTCGTTTCAAATAGTAGGTCCGAAGAGATACGATCAAATTATGGAAAAAGGATTTTACACGGCGAAGGATTCCAATATGGGTCGTAAGTTTTTCCTTTTCTCATCAACGTGAAACGTGAAGTGTTCGCTTTTTCCTTTTATATACATCCAACCGGCCATGCAGATCGACTTTGAACTACTTGCATAGAACTACTTGCATGCAGAGATGCGATCCAGATGGCACGTGACATGGGCTTGCAACAAGTAGTGGTGGAGACGGACTGTCAGGAGATCCAGCGACTCTGGGAATCTCCCCAGAGGTCGACGTGTTTTCATCTCATTATGGAGATGAAGGAGATGTCTACTTTCTTCCAGGGATTCAGACTACGGTTTGCAGGCCGCCAGACCAATAGGGCGGCACACCGTCTAGCTCGGCATTCGTTAAAACTTTCTGTTGTTATGCATTTGTTTGATACAATCCCTGGGTGGCTGACTGAGTGTTTGCAGTCAGACATGCTAGCGCCTAATGAATAAAGAGCCGAAGGGCGTTTTAGCTTCAAAAAAAAAAAATATACATCCAACCGGACATGCAGATCAACTTTGTTCTACAACATTTTTTTCCTTACACAGGTGTACATCTATTTTAAATCTCAGCCGTCAATTTTTATAGTTAACATAAAACTGACGGATATAAAGATATGACGGATGGAGAACTATGAAAGCCTCCGTCCTTTATTATTAAGTAAAGATATATATCGATTTCAAGTATTTATGTTAATTTTTTTGTAGTTCATTGTACTTCAATCGCACTAGGGCCTTCATAATGCTATGGTCGGCCCTCGGTTCGCATAACTCATGTCAAGATATTTTAGCAAAAAGAGTCACGACAACCATGAGAGGTCGTCTGAGTGCAGATAACTAGTTGAACATTGCGAGCGCAGATTAATGTATAATAACCTCGAGATGTTGCCAGAAAAAACCATGCTAGAAAGGTTGAGATATTGCGGATCTCCTACAAAGTCGAGGAGGTGGCCTCGAGGCCCGGTTAGGTCGTAGTTCCCGCTAAGATCCAGGTAATGGAGATGCTTCAAAGTTTTAGAGAAGAGCTTATCTCACCTTCCAGTGGTGTTGAACTCTATGACATGGCTGGTCATGTTTCTGCACCTGGTTTCCTCCCACAGGCAATAGTCCTGCCCACGCCATGACAAGACACATGTTTCTGCACATGTACTTTCAGCAAAACTCAAGACGGTGGGTTGATCATATCCATATTATGAGATGAAATCAAGGGGGTTTGCACAAAAATATCAAGACCTTCCATCCTTCTTAATCTGTACCATTCCTTGAAGATCTAACGGTACAAATTGCTGGATTGCATAATCTCACGTGACCCGTGACCCGCTGATCCTATACTAGTTTTCCCAGGGGAAAGTTTTTCTTTTGAGAAATCCCCGGGGAAAGTCGGAGAGTGTCTTTGTCTCGCTCTTCTTTTAGGGAAGTTTGTCTTTTTTTTTTTTGAGAATCAGTACAGACGCAAGCGCTCATATACACGCGCATACACTCACCCCTATGAACGCACACACGCACACCCTATCCCTATGAGCACCTCCGAGAGACTGAGCCGGCATATCATCTTGAGATTTACGAAGTCACCGTAAGCGCCTCGTCGTCGACGGGAACGTCTCCTCCCACTGAAAGCGCATCGCCGGAAATCCTGAAATAAATTCAGGAATAATGCGAGCACTAGGATTTGAACCCTGGTGGGTTGGGGATACCACTGTCCACCTAACCATCTCAACCACATGATTTGAACGTCTTCTTTTAGGGAAGTTTGTCTTCCCTCAGCGAGTCTTAAGAAACGCTTGCCTCTGCGATAGTATGCTTGTAATCTTGAGCTCAAATGCTCCTACCGTGAATAGTAAAATAAAAATAAGGAAAAAAAATCAAAAAATTATGATTTTTTTGCGGCAAATTTCAAGAAATGTTTGAAGTGCATGCAAAATTTCAGCATGGAATCACATTGGAGCAAGACACGGGAAAAAAATCAGAGCTCCAAAGTTTGAAAGTAACATTTTCAGAGCATCGATTTTGTTTTTTTACCATGCCTTGCACCGATGTTAGTTCATGATAAGTTTTTGCACGCACTTCAAAAAATTCTGTAAAGTTTGCCAAATAAAAATGTCAGATTTTTTGATTTTGTTTCTATTTTTTTGAATTTACTGTTTATGCAGGAGCATTGAGCTTGAGTTCAGAAACTCCACGTCCTTGCCTCTGGCGCTTCCTTTGTGGGCTGGCCCAAAGAAGGAGGACTACTGGCTTCTTTTTTCCAATTTTTCATCCATTATATTACTTTTATTTATATTTATGAAAATGTAAGTATTATAGTTAAATTAAATAAAGGTTCCTTTACACATTTGGAAAATGTTCATGCTGGGTTAAAAATATGCTCACCCAACTATTAACAAATGTCTAAAGCATTAAAAAAAATCATGCCTCTTAAAATAATGTGCATCCATTTAAAAAATGTTCATGAAATATTAATAAAATATTTCAGCGTGTGTTTGGAAAATGCTTAACATGTATTCAAAAAATGTTCAAAAAATGTTTTTAAAAATGTTCAACATGTATGCAAAAAAATTAGAGGTGTATATGAAAATGATACGAAATTTACAAAATAAGTTTCATGTCTAGAAAAATGTACAACATGTATTAAAAACATATGAGAAAAAAATAAAATAAAATCACCAATAAAAAACGCCAAAGGGAAAGAAATACAAAAAACGAAAAACTAGAAGAAAAACTCCAAAGTAAACAAACAGAGAAAAAAACGCACAAAGGTTCAGAAACCGGTTAATGGGAGACGTCGCTCCCGTGTGGGATGCCATGGTTATTTCTCGCCTACTGCGCTAGTGGGCAACCCACTAGTTGCCTTTGGCGTGATTTTTCTTTAATTTATTTATTAAATCGGCTAATGGGAGACGTCGCTCCCGCGTGGAATGCCATGGTTATTTCTCGCCTACTGCGCTAGTGGGCAACCCACTAGTTGCCTTCGGCGTGATTTTTCTTTAATTTATTTATTAAATCGGTTTTCACTGTTTTCTTTGGGTTTTCCTTTTTCATCTATTTTTAAACACTTGTCTACTTTATTCAATTAATATTGTACATGTTTCTTAAACATGTTTTCAAATATATGATGTACATTTTTTCAAGTACATGTTTTTGAATATTTTGACTATGTGTTAAAACATATTTTGAGTACACATTACATTTTTAATGGTCGAAAGTTTTTTTAAACTATGCAAACATTTGTTCTACTATTTTTGAAATGTGTGAACATAAAAAAAAATTCACGTACTTTTTTTTGAATGGTATGATTTTTTTTTAAATTTACGCAAACAGATTTTTGCATTCTATAAACACTTCTTAAAAATATCACCATGCCGGAATTGGGGGCCACCAAAATCCGTGATGCGTGCCTACATAGGTTTCTACACCATCCCGGAGCGCTTTGAGACACTCGCCATCCTTCTCACTTTTCTCGCCATTTTGAGCGGGAAAATTTCATGGGATCACGCACACAAAGAGAGAGAGAGAGAGAGAGAGAGAGAGAGAGGGGTATTGTTCACCTTTGCCACGACGTCTCGCCGAGAAAGGGAAAACAAAAGAATGGCCCAAAAAATGAAGAAAGGGCGAGAGACAGGACCTTGGGCGGGAAAGGAAAATTTCGTCACGCGCGGGATGTGCTTTGTCCGGCCGGCATAGAGATTGAAATCCGGCCAACACGAGTTGCCCGTGAAGGCCTTCAGGTGCCACGATCATGTGTCTCCCTCGCACCGGACACATTATTGGCTCCCCGTGGCCTTCGCGGGGCCGGAGGCATCACCGTGCGCATTCGGTCATGGCTGTCGCGCATGCAAGAATGGAGTGTGCTAGTTCTTCAACAAAAGAATGAGAAAACGTTGAGAAGAGGGACGGATGGAGAGCGAGGGGGCAGGGTGGTCTAGGGCAATAGGTAGGGAGAGAGAGGGTTACGCAGCGTGGACCAGAAGCACTTAGGGCGACTGAAGTTTGCACCGTCATTGTGCATGCTATAACGCCTGCAGACACATGATCTCCATCTGTAAATCTGCTGATAGTTGTGACGATCCTCGCGAATTAGTACTAGTAAGTCTATCTTAATTAATATCTTCTACTCCACTCATATGGCACATTCTGATCTTAAAATTACTGCAGCTCATCTTAAAACCGAGGACCACTGAACCGCTCCTGGATGATGAATTGCTGATGGTTCGGAGATTTATCAGCGACTTCTTCCTGGATCACTACATCAATCCCACTGGTGATAATGAAGATTTCAGCATGTGTTCTCCTAAAACACTGAGTAACAGTTAGCCGCTAAACATATAATGCATGAATCCATTGTTTTCCATCTGATGAGGTCTTCGTATTTTGTACACTATGATTAATTATATAATGCATATATGTGTGGACAAATCATTGGAATTTAGCTACCATATGTTCAACTGTAATTGTTGCGAAATCTGATGAATGTTCTTCCAGTGGACTATATTTGTTCAATTCAATATTGTGGCGAATTTGCTTTTTGTGCCGATTCAAAATGGGATATTTTTGTTTATTTGTTCAATTGAATATTGTGGCGAATTTGCTTTTTGCGTGCCGATTCAAAATGGAATATTTTTGTTTTAACCTGGCAATTGCTCGGCACACGGTTCAATTATATGAGTGTGTGCGATCCACATCGAAAAGCATACGTCAATCGTAGCGGAACCGTCGGTGATACACAGCAGATCTCAAACGATTTGTAGCGCTACTACGTGTGCGTAGGGTCTCTGGAACCATTTGATATATCGCGTTATCGCACACGAGAACTGGGAGTAAACCGTGCCCAATGCAAAATACAATCCCAGTCCTAATTTTTTGAGGAAACGCGTGGGATCCCAAACGAAAAGCACACGCCACTCTTGCGGCAACCGTCGGTGAAACCCAACAAATCACAAAAGGTCTCCAGCACTTGTATGTGTGCGAAGGGGCTCCTGAACCGTTTGTGATAGAACATTACCACAGACGGTAATTTTTGGCAAACGTGTGCGATGGAGTCTAGCATGGCAACGAGTTACGCAGAAAAATCGTGTGCGATGGGGCACAAATCGCACACATTTCATATGTTGGCACGTGTGCCTTACATACAGTTTCCCAAACGGTTAATTACGACAGACCGCATGGTTTCACTGTGTCATTAGAAACGCTTAATCACCGATACCACAGGTGCGAAAGAATTCAGTGTGTGCTGCATCGCACATGATTACATTTTGGAAGGCTTCTGGATCACTGCTCCATATCCCCGAAGATTTCTGTGTCATGTGGGAAGGACACCCTATCACACACACTCAATTGGCGACGGTTCCAAATGTCGTCGCGAAAAGGTGTTAAAAACCGTTTGCATAGCACCGACGCGTACATGTGAAGAGCAGGCCAATCATTGATGTTTACAAATGGCAACGCTCGGAGGTCAAATCCCTGCTGTTTGTGTTCCCCACACACGTACACCTTTGATAGCCCACAGCTATAAACGTTCTTCAACTAGTGGCCTTAGGTACACATCAATGTCATTGCGGAGTTGCTTAGGGCCTTGGATGAGCACTGGCATCATAATGAACTTGCGCTTCATGCACAACCAGGGAGGAAGGTTATACATATATATAGTCACATGCCATGTGCTATGATTGCTGCTCTGCTCCCCAAAAGGATTAATGTCATCTGCACTTATATCAAACCATAAGTTCCTTGCGTCATCTGCAAACTCCAGCACTCTCTCTCAATTTTTCTCCACTGCGACCAATCAGCGGGTACTCTCAACATCCTGTATTTCTTACGGTCTTCTTTGTGCCATTGCAACAACTTCACATGCTCTTTATTTCTAAACAGGCATTCTAACCGCGGTATTATAGGAGCATACCACATCACCTTGGCAGGAACCCTCTTTCTGGGGCGCACACCCTCAACATCACCAGTGTCATCTCGTCTGATCTTATACCGCAATGCATCGCATACCGTGCATCGATTGAAATTCTCATGCTCCTCACCGCGGTAGAGGATGCAGTCATTAGGGCATGCATGTATCTTCTGCACCTCTAATCCTGGAGGGCAAAGAACCTTCTTTGCTTGCTACGTACTGTCAGGCAATTCATTATCCTTTGGAATCTTCTTCTTCATTATTTCCAGTAACTTCTCAAATCCCTTGTTAGATAAAACATTCTCTGCCTTCCATTACAGCAACTCCAGTGTGGTACCAAGCTTTGTGTTGCCATTTTTGCAATTTGGGAACAACTATTTTTGTGATCCTCTAACATGCGATCGAACTTCAACTTCTCCATTTCAGTTTTGCATTATCTATGTGCATCAACAATGACCCGGCGAAGATCATCAGCAGGCACATCTGGTGTTTCTTGATCTTTAGCTTCCCCCGTTGCAGTATCACCGTATTCAGGGTACATAGGATAGTTCTCATCATCCTCTTCTTCTTCATTGTCTTCCTTCATAACCCCTCTTTCTCCGTGCTTGGTCCTTCAATTATAGTGGGCCATGAAACCCTTCTTAAGCAGGTGGAAGTGAAGGGTTTTCGAGGAAGAATAATCCTACGTATTCTCACAGACAACACATGGACAATACATAAAACAAATTTTGACTATTTTCCTCAGCCACATTGATAAAATAATGCAGGCCCATAATGTACTCGGATGTGTGTCGGTCACCGTACATCCATTGCTAGTTCATTTGCATTATATAATTAAGTATATCAAAAACCATTACAGAACATCATGAATAGAGAAATGACCAAATTAATACAAGTTCATCATCACATTAAAACCGATGTACAGTAGTGATCAAATGTTATTACTACAAAAATAAATACATATAGTTCAACATAGTTCTCATAAAACAACATACAACTATGTAAAACATTTAAATGCAACAACAAATGCGATCAAAATTGCAACTAAGGTAACAATTGATTCAACAACATAATGATACCAGGCCTCTTTATGAGTGGCATATTTTCTAATCTTTCTATTCTTCAAGCGCATTGCATCCATCTGGATCTAGTGTAGATGGACGGCATCAACAACATGCAACTTCAATTTCATCTCTCTTCTTCAATACTTTTCAATTTTTCTTTCAAATAATTGTTTTCTTTTTCAGGGTACATAGGATAGTTCTCGTCATCCTCTTCTTCTACATTGTCTTCCATCATAACCTATCTTTCTCCATGCTTGGTCCAACAATTATAGTGGGCCATGAAACCCTTCTTCAGCAGGTGGAAGTGAAGGGTTTTCGAGCAAGAGTAATCCTTCATATTCTCACAGACAACACATGGACAATACATAAAACCATTCGTACTATTTGCCTCAGCCACATTGATAAAATTATCCAGGCGCGTAATGTACTCGGAAGTGCGTCGGTCACAGTACATCCATTGCCGGTTCATCTACATTATATAATTAAGTATATCAAAAACCATTACAGTTCATATGTTGGCACGTGTGCCTTACATACAATTTCCCAAACGGTTAGTTACGACAGACCGCATGGTTTCACTGTGTCATTAGAAACGCTTAATCACCGATACCACAGGTGCCAAAGAATTTAGTGTGTGCTGCATCGCGCACGATTACATTTTGGAAGGCCTCTGTATCACTGCTCCATATCCCCGACGATTTCTGTGTCATGTGGGAAGGACACCCTATCGCACACACTCAATTGGCGACGGTTCCAAATGTCGTCGCGAAAAGGTGTTAAAAACCGTTTGTATAGCACCGACGCGTACATGTGAAGAGCAGGCCAATCATTGATGTTTACAAATAGCAACGCTCGGAGGTCAAATTCATGCTGTTTGTGTTCCCCACACACGTACACCTTTGATAGCCCACAGCTAATAAACGTTCTTCAACTAGTGGCCTTAGGTACACATCAATGTCATTGCAGAGTTGCTTAGGGCCTTGGATGAGCACTGGCATCATAATGAACTTGCGCTTCTTGCACAACCAGGGAGGAAGGTTATACATATATATAGTCAGATGCCATGTGCTATGATTGCTGCTCTGCTCCCCAAAAGGATTAATGTCATCTGCACTTATATCAAACCATAAGTTCCTTGCGTCATCTGCAAACTCCAGCCACTCTCTCTCAATTTTTCTCCACTGCGACCCATCAGCGGGTACTCTCAACATCCCGTATTTCTTACGGTCTTCTTTGTGCCATTGCAACAACTTCACATGCTCTTTATTTCTAAACAGGCGTTCCAACCGCGGTATTATAGGAGCATACCACATCACCTTGGCAGGAACCCTCTTCCTGGGGCGCACACCCTCAACATCACCAGTGTCATCTCGTCTGATCTTATACCGCAATGCATCGCATACCGTGTATCCATTCAAATTCTCGTGCTCCTCACCGCGGTAGAGGATGCAGTCATTAGGGCATGCATGTATCTTCTGCACCTCTAATCCTGGAGGGCAAAGAACCTTTTTTGCTTCGTACGTACTGTCAGGCGATTCATTATCCTTTGGAATCTTCTTCTTCATTATTTCCAGTAACTTATCAAATCCCTTGTTAGATAAACCATTCTCTGCCTTCCATTACAGCAACTCTAGTGTGGTACCAAGCTTTGTGTTGCCATTTTTGCAATTTGGGAACAACTATTTTTGTGATCCTCTAACATGCGATCGAACTTCAACTTCTCCATTTCAGTTTTGCATTATCTATGTGCATCAACAATGACCCGGGGAAGATCATCAGCAGGCACATCTGGTGCTTCTTGATCTTTAGCTTCCCCCATTGCAGTATCACCGTATTCAGGGTACATAGGATAGTTCTCATCATCCTCTTCTTCTTCATTGTCTTCCTTCATAACCCCTCTTTCTCCATGCTTGGTCCTTCAATTATAGTGGGCCATGAAACGCTTCTTAAGCAGGTGGAAGTGAAGGGTTTTCGAGGAAGAATAATCCTTCGTATTCTCACAGACAACACATGGACAATACATAAAACAAATTTTGACTATTTTCCTCAGCCACATTGATAAAATAATGCAGGCCCATAATGTACTCAGAAGTGCGTCGGTCACCGTACATCCATTGCGAGTTCATTTGCATTATATAATTAAGTATATCAAAAACCATTACAGAACATCATGAATAGAGAAATGACCAAATTAATACAAGTTCATCATCACATTAAAACCGATGTACAGTAGTGTTCAAATGTTATTACTACAAAAATAAATACATATAGTTCATACATAGTTCTCATAAAACAACATACAACTATGTAAAACATTTAAATGCAACAACAAATGCGATCAAAATTGCAACTAAGGTAACAATTGATTCAACAACATAATGATACCAGGCCTCTTTATCAGTGGCATATTTTCTAATCTTTCTATTCTTCAAGCGCATTGCATCCATCTGGATCTAGTGTAGATGGACGGCATCAACAACATGCAACTTCAATTTCATCTCTCTTCTTCAATACTTTTCAATTTTTCTTTCAAATAATTGTTTTCTTTTTCAGGGTACATAGGATAGTTCTCGTCATCCTCTTCTCCTACATTGTCTTCCATCATAACATATCTTTCTCCATGCTTGGTCCAACAATTATAGTGGGCCATGAAACCCTTCTTCAGCAGGTGGAAGTGAAGGGTTTTTGAGGATGAGTAATCCTTCATATTCTCACAGACAACACATGGACAATACATAAAACCATTTGGACTATTTGCATCAGCCACATTGATAAAATTATCCAGGCGCGTAATGTACTCGGAAGTGCGTCGGTCACCGTACATCCATTGCCGGTTCATCTACATTATATAATTAAGTATATCAAAAACCATTACAGAACATCATGAATAGAGAAATGAACAAATTAATACAAGTTCATCATCACATTAAAACCAAAGTACACTAGTGATCAAATGTTATTACTGGAGAAACAAATACATAAAGTTCATGCATAGTTCTCATAAAACAACATACAACTATGTAAAACATTTATATGCAACAACAAATGCGATCAAAATTACAACTAAGGTAACAATTGATCCAACAACATAATGATACCAAGCCTCTTTATCAATGGCATATTTTCTAACCTTTCTAATCTTCAAGCGCATTGCATCCATCTGGATCTTGTGTAGATCGACGACATCGGCAACATGCAACCTCAATTTCATCTTCTCTTCTTCAATTCTTTTCAATATTTCTTTCAGATAATTGTTTTCTTTTTCAACTGAATTTAACCTCTCGACAAAAGGGTCGGTTGGAATTTTCGGTTCACATACCTCCTTGATAAAAAGATCTATGTCAAGTTGGTCGGTATAATTAATTGTCATAAACACTAAATAAAACGAATAGTTATGAAAGATAATATTCCACATCCGAATCATAGACCGGAGGAGAGCCGATGGGGGCAGATATCAAAACCATGGTATTATATAATAATAAACAATAATGCAAGTAAGAAAATTATACAAGTAGCTATCTAACTCATACAAGTAAGAATTTTTTTATTTAAAAAAAGAAATAAGAACAAGAGGGTCATCACGGTGGTGCCGGTGACGAGATCGACGCGGGTGATCGACGGGGTGAGGACAGGGACGGGGCCAGGATGACACCCTACACATGTGCAAACTAAGAAGTGAATTTGAGTTCAAATTGTGCATCTAAATCAAATAAACTCCCACATACACTCCACCACTAAAACTCACAAACCACTCTACTTCTAGAGCATTTGAAATGAGCTAAACTAGCAGTGAGAGATGAAATGATGAAGTTGGAAACCTTTTAGAACACTTGGATAGTTGGTGCACCGCCAAATATAGACAAATCTTGGGAGAAATGCAGCTTGGAGGAAGAACAGAGGAGAAAACTTAAGTGTGGCTCGGACATTTCATCGAACACCTCATGTGCATACGAAGGGAGAACGGAGGAGATGGCGGGTAGGGGCGAGGGTATATATATGCATTTTTTAGTCCTGGTTGGTGTCTAGAACCGGGACTGAAGACTGACCTTTAGCACTACAAGAAATATGTCAACTAGTGACCTTCTGTCAGTGACTCTGGAAGAATTGGTCTTAGATCTATGACCATTTCAGACCAATTGGTTAAAAGCTGTTTGGGGGGCTCCAAACCCTAAACTATAACGACCATTTTGGTCAAAAAGGTCGTAATTTCCTTACACGAAATGGTCATAAAGCAGATAGCACTGGTCTGCTGCCTTATTTCTAGCTGATCATGACCGATATAGATGGTCATAACATTGTAAATTGTGGTGGGTTGCTACGACTAGGTGCCACCTCATCAGTTTTGCCTATGTGTCATGTCCATGTGGCAGTTTTTGCCCTAGGTTGTGAAGCAACCTATATTTCTGTCATTCCCAAAATTCCCCCAAAACTCTCATAAATTCTTTGGGTCATATATTCATCAAATATGTAAAAAACCTTCCTTGCCTAGTTCAAAAATAATTCAAAAATATTCATTTTCCTATTCTGTTCAAAAAAACACTTTGTGAAGTAAGTACCACATTGGCATGTCCAAATGGTATCCATTTTCTACAGTGCTTTCCTATGCCTAAATAACTATCCTCCACCAAATGCCAGCTCAATCTATTCATTATTTTGAGCCCAGCTTCAACATTCGTATTTATGTCCAGTGTGGTACTTTGCAAAGCAAGTACCACCTAGACTCCTCCTTTTGAGCTAAAAATTTGTGAAGACGGTCTTCTTAGTAACTGATCATCCTCAACCAAAACTCACGCCCATTAGCCACGTGCATTTCTCGTACCGCTAATCAAACACTTGGCTGCTAATTCATGTTTGAGCATCGATCGGTCTCTTCGTGAGAATCTTATGTTGTAATTTTCCTCCTAGCACCTACCTGGGGAGTGCCCAACCCACTAGACATGCCTAGGCCTCCCAGAACACATGGCAACGCCACAATCACGCGGTGACCACGCGGCGGACATGCGAGTTTACGCGCTCTAGAGTTGGGGCCCCCGACCACCGCCCAAACCTCGACGTATCGCCACCAAACCATGTATTTATGATTAAATAGGTACTTATGTAACTAGAAATGATTTTTGGAAAAAAATAAATAGCAAACTATGAGGCAGCTGCAGTTCAAATTTGACCCGCTTCCAGCTGAATCGGCGGAAATTTGTCTTTTTCACGAGAGGTGGATCAAAACTTTTTACACCCAACCATTTTGTCAATTGTGCATTAAATATGTCCTAGTATTTTAGAAAATTGATTTGGTCCAATTTTTCAACAATTATTTGGGAGGTCCTTTACAAAAAAACCTCCTTTTGGGCACTCGAAAAATAGAAAATGATTTTTTCGTCCAAAGAAAATGAAAACTTCCTTAGGCAATATTGTTTGCCATTCCAAGATGCACCCTTATGCACAATATGAGATCATTTGAACAAACTATGCCATGAATGTGGCCATAGGATTGATCATTTTGCTTGAAAGCCATGAATCTTCACGCATGATAGCTCATTTCTGAGAACACTTTTTTTAAAAGAATTACCGTATTACAAATTTATTATTTTTCCTGGTAACTTGGTCATATATAATGACACAATGCGAAGGTTTTCCAATTTTTTGATTTTTTTGATTTTTTTATGCCCGTTTCAAAATGCGGTCAAAACGGCGGGAATGACCGTTCCTATCTAGTGGTTGAATCTTGGTATTCTTTTGGTGTTTCTCTGATTAAATAAATACTTATGTACCTATAAATTATTTTTGTAAAAAATAAAGAGCAAACTAGAAGGCAACTACAGTTTAAATTTGACCCAGTTCCAACTGAATCGGCCGAAATTTGGCTTTTTCACTAGTGGTGGATCAAAACTTTTTACACCCAACCATTTGGTCAATTGTGCATTAAATATGGCCTAGTATTTTATAAAAATTATTTGGTCCAATTTTGCAACAATTGTTTGGGAGGTCCTTCACAAAAAAACCTCCTTTTGGGCACTCAAAAAATGGAAAGTGAATTTTTCGTCCAAAGAAAGTGAAAACTCCCTTAGGAAACATTGTTTGCAATTCCAAGATGCACCCTTGTGCACAATATGAGATCATTTGAACAAACTATGCCATGAATGTGGCCATAAGATTGATCATTTGGCTTGAAAGCCATGAATCTTCACGCATGATAGCTCATTTCCGAGAACACTTTTTTAAAATAATTTCCGTATTACAAGTTTATTATTTTTCCTGGTAACTTGGTCATATATAATGACACAATGCGAAGGTTTTCCAATTTTTTTATTTTTTTGAATTTTGTGTGCCTGTTTCAAAATGCGGTCAAAACGGCGGGAATGACCGTTCCTAGCTGGTGGTTGAATCTTGGTATTTTTTTGGTGTTTCTCTGATTAAATAGATACGTATGTAACTAGAAATGATTTTTAGAAAAAATAAAGAGCAAACTATGAGGCAGCTGCAGTTCAAATTTGACCCGCTTCCAGCTGAATCGGCGGAAATTTGTCTTTTTTACCAGAGGTGGATCAAAACTTTTGACACCCAACCATTTGGTCAATTGTGCATTAAATATGGCCTAGTATTTTATAAAATTGATTTGGTCAAATTTTGCAACAAATATATGGTAGGTCCTTCACAAAAAAACTATGCATACAAATTATCCTAACAAAACTGAATAAAAATTGAAGCATGAAATAAGCAGTAAGTGGCTGATTTTTATTTGCATGTTAAGCGAAAAGTTGTAGCCAAGGCTTATATATTACGAAATATTGTCACACCTCTGAGCTTCTACTGTTGCTAGGGACATCGTAGTGTGATCTTCATGATTTTTTGCTGGAAGATGTACTGATTCATTAGTCAACCAGAGACAGAAGTCATCTTTTGCTACTGTTAGCTCCATGGATATTTATTTACCTGGAACTTCTGCCAGCTCTAACTTGGTTATATAGCATTTCAATTCAGTCAATCTGTTGGAACTAGTTTGTCTATTACTTGTATCCAGATTTTATATCCTGCTCTATGCCCTTTCGACTTGTTTAGGTACATAATTGCTATGTCTTGCAATCTGGTATTGATGATTGTCCATGTATTCATGTATGTGACCCAGCTGATCTATATATCAATGCTCTGTTTCCAATAGATGTATGTTGATGCCTGATGGCTGATTCCTTAAAACTTCACTGTTGCAGTAGCATTTTTCCTTAGTGCATAGATGTATGAGAGATCACTTATGCTTGAAACCTTGCTCTCTTTCCCAGGAACCATCATGGTCTGCGTCACTACTGGGGCTGGGGCGTGCGTATCCGTGGTCAGCACACCAAGACTACCGGCAGGAGAGGAAAGACTGTTGGTGTCTCCAAGAAGCGATATTCTACTTCACAAAGATCCCCGCATAGCTTCACTACTACTGTGTTGGTCCATTTCCAGAATCTTAAGGAGTGTTCTTGTTTAGACGATTACCTTGGATGATGCTTTTGCTTGAGGACAGGCTCAAGAAGATCAGGTATAAACTTCTCCCCCTCTTGTTTGTTTTTGCTTCATACAGTTTGGTGGTTTATACATTACTGTGCAAGTTCTATCGTATGTGAGTTCTTTCTGTTGCTGCAAGCATTGACACAATATGTCATGTGCAGGGAGCTCAGCATCCCAGTTTCAGCCATCCTCTGCAGCAAGGAGCTCTGGGCCAAAGGAGCCAGCAGCGCTGCTAGTTCCTTGATGCCAGATCGAGTAAGATGGCGCACTATGGTGTCTGGTGGCATATTTTGCTTCCAAGAACAGTACTGTTTATTTTAAGTGAGATGTACTCGTCTAGTGCCTGGTAAAAAAAATGAAGGATGAAGTGTCATGTACTGTCTATGCTATAGTGAGCTGTAGTAGGAGTGGAATGAAATTTTATCTGCTGTTGTATGTGCTATTTTCCTGTAATGTGTTGTGTACATTTTACTTGAACATTAAATTCTCCAGAAAAATGTTCTTACTGGACCTGATAGTGGCCACGGCCCAAATATACTTGTACTATTAAGATGCCATGGCCCAAAATAACCTGGGTTGAAAAGCAATTCAGAAGTATTTAAAGCAAGCCTCGACTCAAATAAAATAGAAACAAGCAGGCCTCGACTCAAATAGAAAATAGAAACAAAAAGGAAACGAACTATGTGGAAAAGTAAGGCCCATTATAGAGAAGGCCCAAAAACATCAAGCAAAAAAAATAAAAAGGCTGAATTAATGGGCTCGGCCCATGTAGAACACCTAATCGGACCGGGCTGAATCTTATCAGTGACCTTTTCAATTTGTCGCAATTTTGCCATGTCAGATTGCCATGTCGGATTCGACGTGGCCTGGGCAGACATCCAGTGACCAAAACAAAAGGTCATTGGTTCAACGACCTTTTGTTTTGGTCATAAACATCTACGACCTTATCCCGAAGAAGGTCGTTAATTTCAGTTTACGACCGCCAGCTTTCGACCTTCTGTTTTTGGTCACAAAAAGGTCACAAATGAAAAACAATGACCATTCAGTGACCAATAGTCAAGGTCACAAGTTGACATATTTCTTGTAGTGTAGTCCCGGTTGGTGTGTGGAACCGGGACTAAAGATCCCATTTGAACCTAGACTGATGGCTGCCGACGCCCGACCGGCATCCTAGGGCTCGAATCGGGACTGATGCTCACATTAGTCTCGGTTCGTAACATGACCGGAACTGTTGCTCTGATCTGATGAGAACCAAAGCCCTGTTTTCTACCAGTGTCTGCAACCAGCCAGCGTAGGAGACCTTAGAATGTCGAGTAGTTTGTTTACAAGGAGTTCCAAAGATTTCACACACAGTTCGCACTTAAAAAAATGGGAGTAACATGCAAGTTGTTGGGTGTTGGGACGAATAGAACCAAACCTCTGCCCCCCGCGTCGCTTCGCTCGGGGCGACACAGGAGGCGACGAAAACCCTAGCCGCCGGCCCCCCTTCCCCCCTACCTCCCCTCGCCGCCACCCGAGGAGGCCTCCGGCGAAGCCCGCGTGGTCGCCCAGGACGGCGGCGGCGAGGATCTGGCTGCTTCGCTCTTCGCTAAGGGCTTTGGGCGCCGAGGCAGCGGTCTCGGGTGGTGCGGCGGCGTCGTTCTCTGCGGCGAGCGGCGCCGTGGGTGTTGTCCCCCGTCTCCTTGGTCGCGAGGGCGGCGAGTGACGGCGGTCGCTGGCGCCAGGCGCAGCGGGGGCGAGGCCTCCCTGTTCGCGTCTGGATCTGAAGGCGGCTTCCACTTCCCCTCAGAGCGCTCCTCCTTGCCAGATCTGGTCGCTGGCGGCCTCCGCACGCCGGATCCGTGGTTGGTGGGGTTGCCTGGAGCAGCGGAACTGGACCGGGAGAAATCCCTGGCTGGTTCTTCGGTCACGGTGTAGACGACACGGGCAGGTGCCGTTCTCCTCCTTGGAGGCTTCGTCGAGGTCCGTTCCCTCTCCCTCCTGCCCCATGACCCGAGTGAAAACCCTTGTCTTCTCAAGACTGGACGGCAACGGCGCAACGTGCGTCGCCACCTTCTTGAAGGTGTCGTCTTGGGCATGGTAGGAGTGTGCAGAGTGTTGTGAGGTGGGTGTCTGGTTGGCTGCGTCAGCAGCGAGGGAGATGAAGCTTGGTGCTCTGTTGATGTAGCAGTGTTGCTCTGCTTTGGATTGCTCGCCGGATCCTTGCTTGCTTGCTCGGCGGTGTGCCACCTTTCTTGGGCAGGGAGGGGATAGGGCTCCTCTCTTTTGCTAGCAGCAACTTGATGCGGTGGCTTGGGCACGGCGCCTATCCATACGGGCTTGATCTGCATCCTGTCAGGTTGCTTCATCCCGCTTGCTGTTCGTTTGTTCAGTGTCAGTGCCTTTGCGCAGTTTTTACCCTTGGTGGTTGTAGCGGCGACCCGCGGTGTGGCAATTCGGCTGGTTATCCTCGTGCAGTGCTGCGGCGGGTTGAGAATCTCCCATGGTGCCCGGCGTCATGTCCAATCCTGGCTCTAGGGTGAGCTTCTCCATCTTCCAGCGGTCCGGCGCCTTTCGAGCCAAGGCGAGGGGCAGGGGTCCCCTCTGGATTTGGAGAGGAGAGGATCGAACAAGGTGTCACCTCTCGGGGTAGATGAGGGCGCGACCATCACTGAACTTTGTCTCCGTTTGAAGAACCCCTCCGCTGTGCTCTGCTTGATCTACTTCACTTGGTGGACTCCATCGACTCCTAGCTAGTGCTTAGTCTGGTTATCCCTCGCGGGCTTGCACTCTTTGGTGCTTGTAAGTTGCGTCGGCAACACTATGTATCTGATGTTGTTTTCCTGTTCTTGTTTACGGCTTTCCGCAGATGTCTCGTGGTTGTAACGATGGCCTTGTGTAATCCCTGGCCGGTTGATGGCTTTGTTAATTCAAAGTCGGGCTCCCCTGGAGCCTTCGTTCAAAAAAAACATGCAAGTTGTCAGAGAGATACTGTGAGAGAGAGGGAGTACACATAAACAGTGCAATCAAGTTGTTCTGCCAAGCCGCTAGCTAACAATAATTTTTGCTCGCCACGTAAGGTGTTAATTAGCTCTACCTGTTGGCCTATAGGAAACAATAATCTTTGTCGTGTCTTCCACTTAATGAAGTCTTGACGAGTTCATTTGGTCGGTGGAGCTAGTTACAAGTCAATGCTTTGAAGAGATTAAGATGGACTAACTTACTTGCATCTAGTAGGAGGATCCTAGTTTTACTTGAACAAACTATTTCATGGCAACTTGGCTCGCAATAGTCAGATCAAGGATGGTTCAAACACGCAATTTCCTTGCTTGACAAAATATTTTGAGGTACTCCCTCCGTCCCAAAATAAGTGAGTCAAGTTTGTACGAACTTTAGTACAAAGTTATGTCACTTATTTTGGGACGGAGAGAGTACTTGATAGTGGGTGTAGCTCTCATCCAAATACCCGTGAAAGTGGCACTGACTTACGACACAAAAACACACAATAAAATCAAGTGAATTCTTTGGAAGCAGCTCCGATCAATTAAACCTCGATATGTTTTATGTTTTTTTCTTGGATTAAAAATGTTTGTACTTCAATTGCATTTATTAATTTTGTCAAGTATAATATATAAGTAACAGTGTGAATTACTCGTGTGTATGTACTATTTTCGTTTTGCATAAAACGAATTATTCTTCAGAATTCAGCACACGTAAAAAAAAGGTTCATCCTGCCTCGCTGATCTTCACCGATGCCATGCATATGCATGCATATTTCCACTCGTCTTCGCCTTATGTACACATACGTAATAAATGGATGCATGTTACATAAAACGCCACATGCGCGTACTGCCTGCCTGTTAGACTTCGTATTGTAGCCCTACTGTGTAAATCATACCTTATTAGTATTGGACTTGTATGTCATCATTATATATACTAGCAAAAGAGCCCGTGCGTTGCAACGGGAGAGAAAACATAACACACGATCTTAACCCAACAACCATCACTCAAGACCACAATAGGTCCATCTCCTTTATTTTTGCGAGGCATCATATTTGTGTTGCCGCTTATCCTCCTTCTCACCCTCGCCGGCGATGGCCTCAATGTTCACACAAAACAAAGCAAAAAACATGTTTAAATATGGTTAATCCTAAGGCGTCTCTCTCTCCTCTTTCTCTTTCTCTCTCTCTCTCTCTCTCTCTCTCTCTCTCTCTCTCTCTCTCTCTCTCTCTCTCTCTCTCTCTCTCACTCTCGCGATGAGAAATCTGTTGTTTTCCCCTGCGACATTTTCAGAGGTATGCATGTGTAGTTATCGATGTTTTCTTTTCCCTATATGGTTATAGTGGAGTGCTTATTTACAATCTGGATCGCCATCGGTACGAAAGAAAAAACGGATCTTGCACTATAAATTATAAGTTTGCTTCCAAAACAATATTTAAAAAATATTTAACAGGTAAAATTAACATCATATTTGGATTCTACACATTTTTCTAATAAAATTTCATATACAATATGTTAAAATTGAAGTTACGGTTTAAAAGATACGTATATTTTAGAAAATCATTTGTTTGACTTAAATATATTCTAAAATAATATTTAAAAATACTTAACAGGTAAAAATAATCTCATATTCATATTCTACATATTTTTCTAATCAAATTTCATATATAACATGTTCAAATCGGAGTTACGGTTTAAAATATATGGATGATTTAAAAAAAAACATGTATTTGACTTAAATATGATCCGCGGATGAATTACCTAAAACATCAGGGGGGTTTTCGAAAATTGTAAAATAACGGTTCGGGTATGACTTAAATCCGGACTGCGGGTTGATTTCAAGAAAACACAGGGACTTTTGTGTAAAATACGAAAAAACGATTCGTTTTGACTTAAAATAGGACTGCGGGTTGATTTCTCTAAGTGGAGGGACTTTTCTGAAAAATGCCATGACGGACGGGCTGAAACCCAACTTTCTTTAGAGCATCTCCAACAGCCGCGCTATACTAGCGCCGCGCCGCAAAAAACGCCATTTTAGCGCGCGCGCAACACGTCGGATAGCTCCAGCGGGCGCGCAAAAAACGCGCGCGCGCTAAAACGAGTTGGGCGCGCTGGTGAATGCCCCATCCCGCGCTGTTGATTTGGTGCGTTCACTTCCGCGCGCGGCACACTCTCGCGCGCGCGCGAACTCTCATTTCTTCTTTCTTCCACCCCCGCGCGCCGGCTCTCCCGCGCTCGTTCCTCTCCCGCGCTCGCTCCCCATCCGGCCGGGCCGCCGCCGCCGCTCGCGCCCCCGGCGACCTCTTCCCCAGCCTATCCCGGCGCCGCCCCCGCGCCCGCCGGCGACTCGCGCTTCCCGGTCTGCCTCCGCTAGCGCCCGCCTCCCGCGCCCGCCGGCGACCGTTCAGGCGCTTCGCCGGCCTCCCCGCGCCGCTGCGCTTCCGCCCCACCCCCTCCTAGTCCGACCGGACCTCGCGCGCCTCCGACGTCCGAGGAACAGCGCCCGACGGCTCGCTTCCGCGCCGCGCCCGCAAGGTGTTCGACAAAAAACCTACAAGGTATGTATTGCTTCAAACTGAATTTGGTGCATATTTTGAATTGTAGTTTTGATAGTATAGTATTGAACATTGTAGATGAGTTCGTCGCATGATTCATCCGAAGATGAATTTGATATGGAAGAGGAGGAGGATCTTGCAATGATCATAGCAATGCATATCAATAAAAAACCGAAGCACGGTGGTTCGGTTATGGGTTGGGAAAAATTTTGGAGAGATAGGATTGATGCCCATAACAGATTGATGAAGAACTATTTCGTGGAGAATCCCACATACCCGGAGTCATATTTTCGTCGCCGGTTTAGGATGAGCACAGACTTGTTCAAGCGCATTGCAGAGAAACTAGCGATTCATGACCGTTTTTTCCAGCAAAGGAGGAATGCTGCTGGAGAGCTCGGGCATAGCACCTTTCTGAAGGTGACAGCCGCTTTGCGTATGTTGGCATACGGTATCCCGGCCGATCTAGTTGATGATCACTTGGCTATGGGTGAGAGCCAAGCCATCATGTGTGTCAAGCGCTTTGCAGTGGGAATTGTGCAAGTGTTTGGCGAGGAGTATTTGAGATCTCCCACTGCTGAAGACGCCGCAAGGCTATTGGCGATGAACAAATCTCGCGGCTTTCCTGGCATGCTTGGCTCAATAGATTGCATGCATTGGAGTTGGAAGAATTGTCCAAAGGCATGGCATGGGCCATTCCACGGCCAAAAAAAGGGTTCCACTATAATCCTTGAAGCGGTCGCCGATCAGGAGACTTGGATATGGCATGCATTCTTTGGAATGCCTGGATCTTTGAATGACATCAATGTTGTCAACCGGTCACCACTGATGACTAAGATTGCGAATGGTGAGTTGCCACCGGTTCAGTTTGTAGCAAATGGCCATACGTACAACTATGGCTATTATCTAGCGGATGGCATCTATCCAAAGTGGCAAACCTTCGTGAAGCCGTTGAAAAAGCCAGAAGGTAAGAAAAATCTTGATTTCCACAATGCTCAGGCAGCTGCTAGAAAAGATGTCGAGAGAGCATTTGGGATTTTGCAAGCCCAATTTGCTATTGTGAGAGGACCGGCTAGATTTTGGGATCAAAAAATGCTTTGGTACATAATGCACGCTTGTGTGATCATGCACAACATGATCATCGAGAATGAGCGTGGCCAAGATTTAGACTACTCACAGTATGAGCTCTTGGGACATCCCGTGCGAGTGCGACGGAGGGCTGAAAGGGTAGCCCGTTTTGTTGCCTCCTATCATGCCATTCGGCGTCCCGCAACGCACAATGATCTTCAGAAGGATCTGATTGAAGAGTGATGGGCATGGCATGGACAACAACGAGCATGATTTCATTGCATTTTATGTATTGTATTGTTCATGAACTATTGGTTGTGTTTATTTATTGCATTATTTGTTGTACTGAACGATAAAACTATTTGTTTCAGTTGTAAACTATTTATTGTTGATTTATTTTGTTTGTTTGATCGTTTTTCTTCTATTTCTTGAACTGTATATGTGCTTTGCGCGCGCTGCATTTTTGCGCACCGCTGGAGCGGCGCGCGCGCGCTGCATTATAGCGCTGCTGCTGGAGCCAGCGCTGCGCGGCGCGGAAAAACAGCCTAAGCGCGCGCGGTATATGGTTTTTTTGGGCGCGGCGCTAAGCGCGGCTGTTGGAGATGCTCTTATTATTAGGTAAAGATGTGATAGGCCACCCCTTTAAGGGTTGAGCCAGTTCCCCCAAAACCTACATTTTAAATTGCCTGCACGTTAGAAATATTGACTTGCGGTGGAGTAACAAACTAGAAACCAACCAACTTACCTTGACCGGGATCTATTCTTCACATAAATATGTTTAGTTACAATCTTTTTTACCAATATATGTCTAGCCACTCGCGAACCAGCCTGTGGTTGGATGATCAGGCCCCAACCAGTAAGGCTTCAACTCCTCAATTTGATGCTGCTGTTCGCATTTTTTCGGATTTATTTCCGACCTTCCAGCGATGTGCGTTCAGTGGGAGAGGACACTCCCGTCGGCTACGAAGGTCTCTTTGGCGTGCGTTCACATGGGATGAGTGTATGTGTGTATGTATGGGTGTATGCGTGTTGTGTTCCAAAAAAATATGTTTGGCCACTCTACGTGGAAGAAGAGAGGCGGCGGTAACATGCTATAGTATTGTCATTGTACGTTCGTGAACATGAAGGAAAAGGAGTGGATGAATTTTGCCTAGTCTTTCCTGGCCGGTGTACTATATTACTAACTCTCGGCCTGGTTTACGCATGGGACAAACTGAAGTAGTGTGTCAATGCCTTGGGCATAACGATGTTTTGACTAGTTGATTTGCGGGCCGGTGGAGATTATTTTTTGACTTTAAGCAGTCAAGATCAGGATTGAAGATTCAGATCTCAGCAATATCATTGTGGCGCTTATGGTTAGGATAGGCTGGACTTCTTAGACCATGGATTGTAGAATGAAGGTGATTCTTTGTCAAATTTTATAAATTTCAGAAAAAATGTAGCGCAGAAACCAAAGATTTTTTAATGACTAGGGCATGATAAGAATGAACCCATGGCCATGTTTTCTTTTCAGAACTCTCTTCAAGGCCATGCCAAGTACTGGGGATTCTCGCACATATTTCTTTCTTTTAGTAGCAAGAAGTTAGTATAATATTACCAGTCGTGTTGGACGATTGCGATTAGCTTTTCAGAAACACTCTTTGACCATCTTTGCGGTCCATTTTCACATAGGCAATGTACACATTTTTTCCATATGCCCCCCAAACTTGGGAGCCAGGTTCCATGAATTTTCATAGTGCAATAGAGCTTTACAAGAATAAAAAACAGTTAATGGCTTAATTAAATTCAAAAGGAAAACATCAATAGGGCTATGAGACAAAAAAGAAGCATCATCCGTGAGCAGACATGCACGATGGGTTACTCTGCAACCAGCATAAATGAAGAGATTATGACGGAGTAACTAATTAATAATATAATGATAACAACTCAATATGCTAAAATATACAGTGGTGGTCATGTAAGAGATTAAGTAGGTATTGAATGTTTAATGGTTCACAACTAAAACTATTATGGTTCGGTAACACTGTATTTAGAAGTATAAATAAATGTTTAAGGTGTTGCTCTAGCGGGTTACTGTGCTAATTCAACTTAGTCTGGTGATCTATATACTCCTCTGCAAGTCAACTTTTGAATCATTAATGCATGGTGCAAGTTGCACATATTCATAGTACGTGGTACTCCTACTCCTCGACGACTTGAAACGTGCATGTGCATGTGGTAAACTTGGTGTGGGTTGTGGGCGCATTCTTAACTATAAGTAAGCATGGCTTGCACTATCATATGGGCAGCAGTTTCCTTGGATCTTGTCTTCTTCTCTTCTAATGGCTTCATCAGGAGTAGCCGTGCTCATCGTGCTGGTCGTCGTGCTGCTGGGAATGGGATGGCCGGCGCTGGTGTCGGCCAAGGGGAAAGGAACGGCATGCAAGGACTGCAACTCGATGTGTGCTAACACCATCAACTCATCCCGGTCGGAATGCGGAGGCATCTGTGGAGCCCCGATGCAGGAGTGTGTGGGGAAATGCATCTGGCAGTGCAGTCATGACTGCACCCCCGAGCCGGGGAGGCCGGACTCCTGCTACCGCGCCTGCAGCGGGCTCGGTACCGTGCTTCAATGCAGGAGTCAGTGCTGCCCTTCGCCTCAGCAGTGCCAAGAAATCACTCAAAGCGCCATGCAACAGTGCATCACCGAGTGCGGCGCCACTTGCAAAAAAGGTTGTGGCCACCCCTGATGATCGATCCACCGGTTAAGTAGTTTTCTTTTTTCTCAAATAAATCAAGGAGTGCATATGTGAGGTATGCATGTGCGGATGTGCCTTGCCTTTGTTGTCCTGCCATCGTTGTCAACTATGTACTTTCTTTCCTTGTATTTGCATTGTACTGCTAAACTGTGTTGGAATATAGTATGGCCTACGTTTTTCTGTTAGTATGCAGTTTGAAATGAACTTGCTGGTGCATACATTTCATTATGGTATTGAATCTATGAGGTTTCAAATTAATGATCCAGCCAATGCTGTATAAAACAAAAATATATGCGGCTTACGCCGATCCCAAATCTGAGACATGGAGCGAGCAACCTAAATGTGGGATGGACTGTTGAAATATATTTCCCAATCTTGTTTTGTTTGGACTTTCTGATCAATTGACTGGTGGATAAATTCAATTGATTCATTCATTCCTCTTTTATTCTTTGATTGGATGCCAAGTGGTTTAAACATACTAGTGTGTGATCACAAATTTCAGAGATGGTACACTTGTTGTTTTGTTAATATAACATGAGCTTACTCGCCTGGCTTAACTTTGACCAGATCAACAAACGCCAAAACAACGGCATCATGTAGAGAAATCTAAAGTGATGTTTCTTTTAGTAAGCTATATTGGGTTGTCACGGAAAGACATGATAGACACAAGGCTGAACTGCAAGCTAGTGTGAATGGGCCCATGTGTTGTCGCACCGCCGGGGAATGGGTTGATGTACCACTGTGCCGTCCGGGTTCAAGCGGATAGGGGAAGGGCAGGAAAATGGACAGAAAGTGAACGTGAGATGCCTAACAAGTCGTTGAATGATAAGGCAAAGGTTGCACCCCATAGGTACTCGCCAGCACCGGTGGTTTCTTGTTTCCATTCGCATGCACGTGTTTACTATCGGACCAGTTTCAAAATTCAAGCCGCTTCAAATCTTTGTGCGGGCAGTTTCATATTTCTAACCGACTTCAGATCTGCATATAGGAAAAATAACCACCTACAATGAGTTACATGCGACTTTGGGCTGCTTGGTCACAACTCCTTCTGGGGCCGCTGCAAATGCTTGATTTTCTACTAGTGTCAATCTTCACTATAGAGAACCACCGATGTTCATCTATCTATCACAAGATACATCACTACCGGAATAACCCTATATGCCTACGGCCTTATCTATGCCGACGGCTTTTTGTCGGGGCCGTTGGCATAACTCGAGCTACGCCGACGGCTTGGGAAAAGCTGTCGGCATAAAGAAGCCATTAGTATACCATCATCTATGCCTACGGCAGCCGTAGGCATAGTTAGGCCGTCGGCATATATCGATCTATGCCTACGGCAGCCGTAGGCATAGTTAGGCCGTCGGCATATATCGATCTATGCCTACGGTGGCCGTAGGCATAGTTTGGCCGTCGGCATAGATGTGGCCCTGGTGGCCCAGGGACGAACGGCGGGCTAACGCCCTCAAATCTATGCCGACGGCCCTGACGGCAGCTGTCGACATAGATATTATCTATATTTTTTACTAGGAGCTGCCACGTGGCAGAGCTATGCTGACGGCAAAGCCGTAGGAATAGCCCCGCCACGTGGCGCCTCCTGGCAGCCCCTGGCCGAGAACTATGCCTACGACACGGCTGTAGGCATAGATATTATTTGTTTTTATTTTAAATTATATTTATTTTTAAAGTTAAAATTTGTTTAATTTAAATCTAACTTATCTAAACTTAAAATACACAAATTATACATCGATTTAGGGTAGAATTTGACACGAAGGGAATCTTATGGTGGGTTTGGCCCAGACCTTGTTCTCAAGTGTTCCTATGGGCCGACCTATCACAACCAGGTGAAAACGTCCATTGGTCAAAGCTCATTCGGTGAAAGTCAAAGGCATAGGTTTCCGGGTCAACTTGTCCAGGGTTAGGCTGATCTTGGGGGGGGGGGG
>LR738712.1:902711983-902739637 GCA_902687465.1 Secale cereale | reverse complement strand
GTCCAGTGGTGGGTTGGGCCCAGACCTTGTTCTGAAATGTTCCTATGGGATGACCTGTCACAACCAGGTGGAAAAGTACGTTGGTCAACGCCCATCTGGTGAAAGTCAAAGGCCTAGATTTTCGGGTCAACCGGGCTAGGATTAGGCTGGTCGGGGGCCTTGGGGGTAGCAATGGTACCCAAACTTGCATTGTGTCTTAATATATGTATACAAGTGCGATGGAGGGTTGAAATAGCCAACGGAGCAACGGGCAGCGCACTTCCTTCACAAAACCGGGCACATTCTCTCTCGATAGCTAGATACTACCTCGAAAATGGTGCAGTTTACAAGAGGCCTTCGGTTAGGCTTCTACGAAATGCGCTCAAACTTTTACCACAACCTACAAGGGCCACATGACGCCACCGTGCTAGGTCTCAAGAATTTCCGGCATCGTGTGATTTTCCGTGGTTTTAATGCCTAGATCCGGCATGTTGATGATGCACATTCACCCTTCGTTGGTGGGGCCTGCCCCTCCTTTGGTTGCACTAGGCCCACACATACCGCAAAGACATCATATATGATTTGACAAACGACTTCTGGACATCATTTCGGGTGGTTTCCATGCAGATCTGTAACTTCCCCTTATTGAAACCCTACGAATGCAATAAATGTCTCAAATATTGCAGGCGGCCCCGAAAAATGCCATGTTGTGCCACGTGTCATGCGATGGCCCCCTTTGAGATCACGAGAAGTTTCGAGGTCAACGGAGAAACGGGCAACACACTTCCTTCACAAATCAGGCAAGTTCTCTCTCGATAGCTATATACTACCTCGGAGATCGTGTAGTTTACAAACGGCCCCCGGCCAGGCTTCTACTAAACATGCTCAAAATTTTACCACACCCTACAAGGGCCATATGATGACACCGTGCCAGGTCACGAAGATTTCCGGCACCATATGATTTTCCGTGGATTTTAACGGCCAGATCCGGCATGCCGCCGAGGTACATACGCCCCCGGGTGGTGGGTCCTGCCCATCCTTTGGTTGCACCAGGCCTACATGTACCATGAATACATCATATATGGTTTTACAAACCACTCCTCGACATCATTTCAGGTGCTCGCACTTTACAAGCGGCCTTCGGTCAGGCTTCTCTGAAACGCGCTGAAACTTTACCACACCCTACCGTGGCGGGCTCGGCCCGGTCGGGAAGCATGGGAAGGAGCGAGTCGTTTAGACCGATGCCCTTCTCCAAAATTGTTAAGTGTTTACTCGGAATAAGAGAAGAAAAATACAATTTCAATAGCTTAAATCTCATTGGTGGAACCAATTCTGGCTTGGATTGATGACATGGCTCACATCTATCCATCCATCTCTCCACACCACACGCCACATCCATCCATCTAAAGAAAAGGAGGAGAAAAAGAAACCGAAAAAGAAGACAGAAACATGGCCTATTTCTTCTTGCATGTTATGGATTATATCTTTCCTTGCCAATTCCCTCTCTCTTAAATCTGATTTGAACAGATGCTACACTGGTCTCATCGTTACTTAACAACAGATGCTGCACTACTTGATCCAATGATGCAATAGTCCTAGCACTACGAGGCTGCCTGAGGACAATCCCTACTTCAAACGCTACCTCTAGGCTAGTTGATTAGTAGTGGGTTAGTTTAATTGAGGGATCCCCTAATCATGGAGTTAGTTCTAGTTTGAGTTGATCTTTGGGTTTTGCTTTGATCTATACTTTGCTGGCTCTACTTCTGTCTTTGGTTATTGGCTCCATTTACGCAGTGTTGGCTCTTTTCTACTGTTTCTTTGATCAACTTAATCTGATTAGGGTTTGACTAATGTTTCCAAACTCCTAAGTGCTAACTCCTACCGCAAAGGCATTTTGCTAAAGGGAATGTTACATTTAAACCTTGATCAAGTTTTTCCTGTTTGTTGTTTCTTGTTTTGCAGGTTGATGAACCGGAAGAAAGAAGCAGAAGATGAAGAACTAGATAGTTTAGTATAGGTTTAGTTTAGGACTTTTTTGTTCTTCTTTTATTTTTTTCCCTCTAAGTGTAATTCCTGAATGCTTGTAATTGACATTTATATTAATAAAGTCTACTGTTTATTATTCAGACCAAATAATTGTTGTGTTCCATATATTATGAATATAGTTTATTTTATTCACTTTTTGCAATATCACTTGCATTATTTATTCATCAATATTGGTTTGCATATATGCCTACAGCAAAGCCGTCGGCATAAATGCCATGTGGTAGCTCCTAGCCGAGGACTATGCCTACGGGAAAGCCGTCGGCATAGATCATCTATGCCTACGGCAAAGCCGTAGGCATAGTACCCAGCCAGGAGTAACCATTAGCTGCCACGTGGCTGGACTATGCCGACGGAAAGCCGTAGGCATAGTTTCGCCACGTGGCAGCTCTTGGTTGGTTAGACTTAGTGACGACACCGTTAGATGCCGTCTCGTCTTTTTTTTTTTGCCGACGGTGAACTATGTCGACGGCTGTATGAAAGCCGTCGACATAGGCAGCTATGCTGACGGCTTTAGTACGCCAACGGTCTGACAAGAGTACGCTGACGCATTCTATGCCGATGGGAGTATGCCGACGACAGCCGTAGGCATAGGCCTATGCCGACGGCATTGTGGCCTATGCCTACGGCCTTGGGCCGTAGGCATAGCTGCTGATTCCGGTAGTGCATTTTTCCATCATACCACTGGGCCATGCTTCGAACCACATGCTTCCCAGTTGACCCATTGAAATAAGCTTCCACTCTCTTCCAAATTACGTTGTAGGCCCTCCGTCAACACTACATGAAGTCTTCCATCAAACTCCAACTCCACCTTAACCTAATTCCATGGTGGTTGTACGTTGTCACCCCACACCCGTCGCCATCAAGCTCCCATTTGTATACCATCTTCAAATCTGCACTTCACCATTGGCATGTTAAATTGCACAACCCCTCAAGCCCACGACACATGTTGCCTCGCCCATAAGATGCTCACCATCACCATCATGCCCGTATGTCTGTCATTGATCTCACCACATTCGGCTATTTGGAATGACGACACAACGACCCGTCAGACTTTCCTAGCCTTATGTTTCTGATCCTGATCGAACATATCCGCAGTAACCATGCCCCCTCCCCCCCACCCATCACGTCGTATCAGCCCAAACAAAGACCATGCATTGCTCGACGCCCTATACATACATAATCTTGCAAGATGCGTTGCATGCTCCCCAATCATATTTCAAGATTTGTAATTCAATTAAAAAAATGATATTTCATAATATTTACAAAACTGCTAAGATGCGGATCCATTAATTTTTTCAAATACAATATTGTAGTGATCAAATAAAATATGGACAATAGACAAGAATTAATGCAAAGATGTTTTGGTTGCCCTAAATCAACGACCATCAGTGAGGCATCACTCTCACAAAATATTTGTGCTGCCAGAAAAGATAGAGACAGTCATCGCTCCATCCCATACCAAAAAATGTTGAGGTAGATGGACGGGATATGATGCATCACTACTTCATTGTGGTCGACAGTATAGAAGTAGTAATTCATGAGTAAATTACTAAATAACAAAATTAATTAATGGCATATACCAGCGTCAGCGAGATGCAACAAGGCGGCTTACTGCCGCTGGAGTCGTTGCAGAGATGCGGTGCTGCCCATTGTTGGTACTTGAACCTGATGTTGTGACCAAGAAGCTCAGGCTGATCAGATTGACACCGCTGCCGGCAACAACTCCTTCAGCACTGCCACCACGGCATCGCTCACTTGCTCGGATGGATTTGTAGACATTCAGTCATTCACACACAATTTTTCACATTGCCAACATTTTTACAAATTGGTAAAAAGGTCAAGCGATAGTTTAAGTATCGGTAAGAAATCAGGACAGGCCGAGGAATGTGTAGAAGCGATGCGTAATTTGCTGGTCATGGTGGTTTCTCGGATGCAGACTCCACAACGCCTCGCTGTGCACGGGGAGATGGAGATAGGGAAGCCAAGTCCTTCAACGCCGTGAAGTTAGGATTTTTGGCTCTGTTGTCGACGCTGCTCTCCACCATTACCAAGCAGTAATAAGACACAGGAGGTGGGCAGCGGAACTTTACAAGCATAATCACGCATCCGTTTCTGCCTTAGTTACAGAATTGAGAAGAACTTGCGCTCCAGATGCAAGGGTATGGAGGAGGACAGCCGACGATGAACGCCGAAGGTAAGGGCGGCTGCCGCAGCCGCCGTGGAGATACGCAGCAAGACCGGAGATTTAGAACAATAAAGAAGGGGCATGCGGGCTGCGGTGGAAGAATAGGGGCGAGTAAAGGGCACCTACGCGGAGGCAGACACCCAGAGGAAGCTCACCGATGGGACGGAGGACGACGGCGGCCAATTGAGAGGATGTAACGACGGCGGCACTTTGCAGGGAAGTAACGACGACGCATCACGGTTAGAGGGGATAGGGCTGCTACCAACACATAGGACGACCTGGGCCATGCGAGTGTGCTTCGACTAAATGTGGGACTTTCTGGCCCGATTACGGACATAAACGGGCGCTCGCTCTGCGGAGCAGCGGCCCACGAAACGGCTTTTGCGGCCCGTGAACCACCTGAGGACGCCCAACTGATCTACAGCGTACGTCGCAGTGATCCGCTGGCTGAGAGGCTCAAAACACCATGGAGGCTCGTAGGTAGCTTCGTTATACTGTTTCTCAATAATGCCACAATATATATTAAATGCGCAAATGCACACACGCGCATACACACAATAAAGAAATCTAAAATTATCTATTTGCGTATACCTAATCATAAACTAGATAGTACTCGAAAGATATGTTTCCAACCATTCACTTTAGATATATCTACACACCGTCAAGAAATAATTCTAGATTTATCTATTTGTATACACCTAATCATAAAGTAGATAGCACTTGGAAGATATTTTTCATACCATTCTCTCTAGATATCTCTAGCAATATACCTAAGGATATACACAGATACTAAAAATAAATACATGCGTGCAATACTTATGAAATTCCATAATTTAACCAGAGTAGACATGCCAATTAGGCTTATCTTAGTTTCTTAAGTTAAAGGGATCTAGAAGGATTTTTTTTGTTAAGCAATATATTATGAATAAAAAAATGAAACTTGCATTTTTACATTTTAAATTTACCATGAAATATTAGATAAATTTATAAATTTCTAGTATGAGTTATAAATAAGTAAAAAAGTTTGGTATAAATATCCAAATTGGTTGATGAGGCAAGGGAAATCACTGTTCCTGAAATCACTGCCCATAAATTATGAAACAAAAAAGTCCTGAAGCGAAATTATGCATATTCTTAAAAAAAGAAAAAATAATTACGAATAACAAAAATAGAAAAGAATTAGGTGAGATCAATTGACGTACATGAATTCTTATGTTATAGCGCACTATTAATTTTGAAGGTTAACGTGACTATTAAAACAACCAATCTTTAGTTAAATTCTCACTTTCTCAGTTCTGGTCATATAAACACGTTTTTTTAGTAGTTCCAGCAATGACCTTTCCCTCAAATACTATTTCACCAAGATTTGTTAACACCAGTTGTTTTCCATTGCATAAACCAAGAGATTGATTCATATACCTAAAAAAGTCACAGGTATAGCAACCTTTAAACTAATTTCATGATTTGCAAAACTATTGATAGATATGGAATGGAAAAATTCCGGAGAATTAAAATATTAGCGTTCCAACATAGTGCTCTTTAAAATGGAATCAAAACTTAAGAAGACCATAGAAGAACCCGACATTCACTTATAAACAACACCATTAATATCATCGACCACTGCATTAGTTGGGCATACGATGACACATTTTGCAAGATATAGTCTGCACCATAGTAGTTGAAGAAAAAAGAGTCATAAGTTAATTCTTGGTGCCGTTAAGAAATTGCTCTCCTGTTTCTAAAAACAAGAATTAGAGACAGAGCATACTTGTGTAGATACTCACTTGTCACTTGAATATAATTTGGTAGAATGTGAACCATCGCAAAAACAATATCAATCTGAGCCTACTGTACAAAAAGAGGTCCGATTGATCTAGTAAAGCGGAAAATTTATGAAAGTTGCGTACTGATCCTTCTATAGCACCAAATGGATATGTAAATAGAAGATAATGTGCAGAAGAATCAAACAATTCCTATTAGAAACATATAATTACTATTCACAAAGCTGACATGACTTAATTGCCGATGGAGATTAAAGAAAGCTAAAACAACTAAACTGGATAAACACGGACCATTATCAAACAATTCCAATTAGAAACAAGGACCGCTGCCATGAGTACCAGGTATACTGGGCTGGCTCTCCTCCGGTGCTCATCAATGGCAAGCTATACATGCTGACGAGAAACACTGACCATTATAAGACGCTGGTCAACATAGAGGCGACCGGCGTGGCAAGCGAGATGCACGTCACGTAGGCTTTGGGAGGGCGTTCCTATGATTGATTTTGGAAGGTTCTAGGAGCTTCCCATCTGGTTTTGGGTAGATTTCATGCCGTGTTTTTCATGCTGGTTTTTCATTTTTTTTCTTGTTGTGGTTCATTTTCTCACATTCTTCTTTCCTCTTTTTAAAAAACATTACATAATGTTTTCAAACGAGAAATTTTTGAATTCATAATTATTTTTTCAATACATTAATTATTTTTAATTCAAGAACACTTTTCAAATATAATGTTTAACAAAAATCTTGAACATATTTTAATATGGGACACGTTTTTTTGACTCACAAGCATATTTGAATTTGCAACTTTTTCGAATTCGTGATATTTTTTTTTCATAACCACGAAACTGGATCAGTCAATGTTCTAGCCCCAGCAACGTTCAATAGACTAGCGCACCAGGAACAAATGCATTGGCGAACAGACAACCATAGCATATAAGGAAAAATAGCCACAAACAACTGGCTAACCCCATGAACTACGAACACGCCTGCAGTGCGTCGTAACCCTACAACACTGAGCAACCACCTAGCCAGGGAAAGCCAGCATTCCCGGCATCTAAACACAGGAAAACTGGGTAAATCCAAGCGCCCATAATCCGACCATATGCAAACTGGCCGGCAAGAAAAGCACGCAAGCAAGGCCAACCAGAAAAGCCCCTGGCACACACCTACATGAAAGGCATGGCCGACAATGCAGCACTCACACCCTGAATCATGATGGAAGACACTAAGTAATACACATTTATACGTCAACACTCTCCCTCACGTGTGGCTCGCACAGGCCTAAACGTGGACCGAAATTGGGCTGCACCGGGTCTTGAACTCAAGACCTCTTGGCTCCGATACCATGTAGAAGTGCATGCTCCAGCCAATACAATCAAAAAACTGATCTAATGAAAAAGACTAAGCAATTTATTTATATGTAAACATAGACAAATACACACAAAAAAGGTCGCCGTACCATCGCGAGCACTGGCCGGTTGGCCCTATCCAAATAGCCAGCTGTTCCATGCCGAGCAAGGCATGCGGACCCGCGTGAACGGTGCTGACAGCCAACCCCCATGTGAGAGCCGGAGAAGCAGGAGCGACACATGCCCATCATGGTCGAACTAGACCAGCGCGGGACGAGGACCCCCAATAGAATTGTCTGGCTGGGTCGTCGCAGCGGGACAACGTGCGACCCTCTGCAGGCGGACGCGTGAAAAAAGACCACATGATGGGCTCCTGCCGTCCAACTTTCATGGACCGGAACTGCTTTCCCCATGATACGGGGTGCACGACCGTTGGACGATACTTGATCCTGTGGGTGTGCTTCACTTCGTCAAACACATGCGTGGTTGGATCGACAGAATCGTGCAACGAATCGGCTACACAGTGATATGTGTATGGCAGCGCTCTTCATGGACCGTTCGGGCAGATTGGACGGCACGGAGAGCCCCCAACCCCAAGTGACCCCTCAGCACGTCACCTGGAAACAAACGGCGTGGTGAGCAGTCTCGCCCGCAATGCCCCTAGGAGACATACTCCAGCATGCTTTGTAGGAGTAATACACTGTTATTGCAGGGCCAGCATATGACAACAAGGTTCCTCAGCAAAGGCGCTCTGCATGCAGGGCGATTAGGAGAGGCAGTCAGGGAACTTAGGAAAGGTAGACTACTTATTGATTTGGGCTAGGATCGACATAACGAGATGGAGGTAGGAGAGAATTACGTGCTCGTTGGCTAGGTGGACTAGGACATCTGCGTCGAGGTGGCCGATGAACGATTCGCACCGACCGGCGCTGCGCTCCACTGCGGCGTGCGCCATGGCCTTCCATCCTGCCGGGGGTGGTTCGTCCCACTGACGATCAACAAGATTGGTGCGCCGCCATAGCAGCGGCTCGTTCAGGGCTAGCCGCCGCCATGGTGAGCAGGCGAGCTCTGCGTCCCCAAGGATGACGGCATGCGGAAGTTGGCTGAGGATGATGCACAGGACGTCGCCGGACAATGACGCCCAGTCCCTCCACTCGCCCTCACGGCGACGGCGCTGAGACGCAGCCGCCGGGCAGGTTAGGGTTTTGCTCTTCCTCTTCTTTGTATCCATCCTATTATTTCCTATTTGCATATGCAACACGGACGGTCGACAAAAACAACGTCAGTGCCATGGACCGACTTTTGTGGAATAACTATGGCAAAAAACCTGGAACTCGCAGCAAAGACATATTTTGATTTCTTTTTTTACACATTTTTCGAAATTGTTAGTTGAGCACAACAATAATTTTTTTTTTGAAAAGAAGGATCAACTCTGGCATCTGCATCAGGACGATCCATACCACCATTTTATTAATCAAGACGTAGAAGGTAATAATCAATAAGCTTGAAGCCATCATCTCGGCAAGATGTGTATTTCGCTGTGTGCTGCTAACACTTGCAAAGAAATTAGGTCTATGCCACACCACACACCGACTCCGTGACTTGCAGTCAAGTTGCAGACCCCGGGAGCTTGAACTCTTTCGCAAGTGTATCACATAGATAATTTTGCAAGAACAATAAAGGTTTCCTTCTCCAAAAAAGTTAAGTTTTTAATTTTAGTTCAAATGATAGATTTCTTGTTGCAAGTGAACATATTTTTTGATAAAATATATGTCCGTGTATGTATATGTGAGAGAGTAGCTTCGGCGTAACTTGAGAGGATAACGGCCACGAAAGACGAGTGGAGCTCCAAGAATCGAGTTATGGATCAATATAAGGAGAAGGGATAAATGATATAACTTCATTAAGTTCCACTCAATAAATAAATAAATAGAACGGTAAGTTAGGCAATGCATGGTAATCTTGCTTTGGTTAGGGTGGAGTAAAGCCGATATGTAGGATTGATAACACCAGGGGGTTACACAGCGATAAAATCAGCAGTATCTCTTGAAATCTAAAGTACATCTTTTCTTAGTTTGCAAACAAATCTGGCTACTTCCGACCAAAATAAGGCTTGAAATCGAAGTACTCCCTTCATTCCCTTATACAAGGCCACTTCGATTTTTGTGTCAAACTTTGACTTATAATTTTGGTCAACAAAATATGGATTATATGTCATAAAAAACATATCACCAGAAAGTGTTTTGAAATGTGCATCTAGTGAAATACTTTTTGTGGCATTTAACTCATTTTTTGTTGGTTAAAATAATGATCAAAGTTAGACATAAAAATATGAAGTGGCCTTGTATAAGGGAATGGAGGGAGTACATCTTTTCTTAACTTGCAAACAAATCTGGCAATTATCTTGTTTGCTTTTGATTTCTCTTGGCAGAGAAGTCGTTACTGCATTCGGTGGAGCGTCGCTTCTTCGATGATTGTTGGTGGCGTCGCAGAGCATTTATCAACTCATGCTCGAAGTGTTCTTGTTCCGCACTGTGCTGCAGCGACGATGGCATGGAGAAGGCGAGACGAGGTGAGAGCAGGCTGGGACGGTAGCCGCTGTAGATGCTCCATTGCTGGTCCTTCGGTGCCTTGGGCAGCTGAATCCAGTGATCCCATTCGGAGAAGAACAATGCAGCCTTATGCTCCATGTCGTTGGTAGTGTCGTACTTGTAGAGAAGCTGGCCTAGCTTGTAGCATAGCATGCCGTCGGCAGCGTTAAACCAGGCACCACTCGGTTGATTCTCGCCATCGTCGTTCACGTAAAAGGTGTAACGCACCTCCCAACCATGCAACTGATCGCCTACACTGTGGTGGGGCGACACGACCCAAAATGAGAGCTGCCGCCGGCCGAGGACCCGCACTGCCACACACAACTGGCCACGCAGATCGAAGGGATGCACCACCACCGTATCTCCCAAGATGGATTCCACCGGGAGGCGGTACGTCTTATGTATCTCGGTAGCGACGTCGATGACCAGCATCCTGTCAGGCACCCAGTAGTGCTGCGGACGCGTTGTTACCACGTACAGCTTTCCATCAACGAGCGCCGGCGGCGGTGAGTTGAGGCCGGTTATGGCGTAGTAGGGGAACATGTGCGGGTGCCGACGCCACCCGCTGCCATTGGCATCGCCCAAAGTGCACACGTCCAAATAGTTGGCCCACATCTCCGGAATAGCAATGGCCTGCCGGGAGCAGAGGCGGAAGAGCTTGTACTGACGGGTGGACGGGCTGAACCCCATAGCGTACGTGATGTTGTCGATGGACGGGATCATGCCTGGATGCTGGTCGCCGGGATTGTGCGGCGCCGGGACCTTGAGCATCATGCCGGTGATGGGGTTGCACACAAACACAGGCCAGTCCTTGATGTGGGAAGCAAGGAGGAGGAAACCGTTGCAAACGTTGCAGGGGATGTAGGCAGGGGGTAGGTCAGTAACGCGGCACATGGGCTTTGACGAGGCACGGTTTAGGACGACAATCTCAAGGCCGATGCCCCCGTCATGGATCTCCGAGATGGCTAATGACTCGGCGGCACCACCGGTGTCGGGGAAGACATGGGCATTGTTTGTGTGGATGTCAAGGAAGGAAGGGTCGGTGAGGATGCCGTGCCATTGCTTGGACACGCTGCGGCCACGGACAGTATCCCTCGTCGGCAGCTTAAAAAGGATCACACGTAGAATATCTTCCGTCATAGACTCCATCGTGTCGTCGTCGAGTGAAATATATATAGCAGCCTAAAAAGGATCGCACGTAGGATCAACTCATAGCGTGGCGTATATATTAGCAGCCTCGCTGCCTGGACCTGTTCCAATCCAAGTCCAACTGTGAACCAATCAACCAATCCGAATTGGACACTGAATCCACTTGAACCGATCCACTTCAAGTCCAGGTACATCCGTATTACCACCACGGCACCATCAACATCGTTTTGGCTGGCGTGCATCCAACGGAAAAAATAAATGAATTTAACATTACAAATCGCTCAACTTTTTAATTCTCAACTAATTAATTAGTGAGCTCAACTTTTCACACTCTGATTGCGAGTGTACCACCTTAGAATTTGGCTCGACGGTTTATCTTGAAGTTTTAACACCGTGTAAGTTTTATTCTCTGCCTAGCTACAACCACCGTCTCCAAATAAACTAAGATTCTCTGCCTCCCGCCGGCGCCTGTGCCGGTCCGTCCCGTCTCCGGTGGCCTTAGGGCCATGGAGTCGGTGTGGATCTCGGCCATTGCCGGTGGGAGGGCTTCGTTTTTAGATCTGTTTTTGAGCTTTGTTAGGGTTTGTATCCTGCTCAGGAAGGCGAGACGGCGGCGGCTCCCTGAAGATGGAATAAAGGTCTCCCCGCCTAGCCCCCGTTCCGGTGATGCGTCTAGCATCATCGGTGGGCGTGTGGAGGTGTGTCTTCGGCGGATCTGTCTTTGGTGGATTTGCTCGGATCTGTTGGTCGTTCGTCTTCGTTCGTGTGTCTTAAGGTTGGATTCTTTTTATCTACACTCTTCATCTGCGGCGGTTGCTGTTCTGGTGCGTTGGTTCCATGGAGCCTTAGCATGACGACTTCCCGACTGTCTACTACAACAATGTTTGCCCGGCTCCGGCGAGGAAGGGGTGATGACAGCGGCGCGCCTAATTTTTATTATTTCTAGTGTTCGTTGTACTACCATGATTGAAGATGAATAGATTGAAAGTTTTTTCCTGCAAAAAAAAAAACAAGTATGATTAACCGAGACGCATTGCTCACCGTTAGAACTGTACCAAGATATGACAAATTATGTTCGGCCTCTGCTTAAGGAGATGCATCTCTACTACATAAAAAACCATTTAAAAAGATAAGTAGCATACCTTTTTCTGTTAGGGAGAACTCTTCGTCAATCGGTTTCCCCCCTCCCATCATGTTTCTCCATCGCATTTCTCTATCCAGCCGATTTTTCCCACCATGTCATATTTGACCACATCTTTCAAACACGCGATTAAATCATAGTATTAATTTATTTACCTTTTGCAGCACTACGAACTACATCTTAATTAACTTACCTTTTTCAATAAAATGGAATTGCGCCATTTGACTCCACACCATATTTCACTGCACCCTTCGGGTACGCCACTCAATCATATTAATTTACTTACCATGCACATGATCCAGCCTACCAAATTATTAGGATAAAAAAAAATTACCCCGTGGCAACGGACACGTACCTAGTACCCTCAGAAGTCTAGAAAAGTGCAAAAAGATCTATTTACATACATGGTAATCATGAATTTTCAAAAAAATTCCCCAATTTTAAAAAAAGTTCATCGATTAAAAAAATTGTTGAGTTAAAAAAATGTTCATGAATTCCAAAACAGTTCATGCGTTTCAAGAAATGCTCGTAAAAAACAAATGTTCATGATATTTTTATAAAAAGAATCCAAAATTTCAGGAAAAAAGTTTGTCGGTCCAAAAGTTTGTTCTTCAATTCAAAAGTCTTTTATGTCTAGGATTTGATTAGTTATTGGAAAGTCTTTATATGTGTAGGCATTGGGAGTAGTTTGTGGTCGATGTGATTGGTTTTCAAAGTAATAAACATTCCCTTGGCAACATAATGACAGGTGTGCCGTGCAGTGGCATATAGCCTTGGGATTTACCATATTGAATCCATTGTGATGATGTGGAAATTGCGACCATCATCAACGAGGGTGGGAAGAAAGATAAGTGGCAACATGGTGAGACACCTTGTTAAAATAAAAGACGCTCTTTTGCGGGATAATGAGTCATACTCCCTCCTTCCGGGTTTATTAGGCCTAAAGAAAACTTCTCTTAGACGAAGACACATAGTAATTTGCTCCTATTAATTCTTCCATTTTACTCCCAGTGCACTCTCTCACATGCATGCGGCTAATGATAAAGCAAGCATGTAGTGTATTAATTTCTCAGTCATGGCACCAACAATAATGGCTTTCAATGCAACCAATGAAATGGTTGAATGCATGCACCTTTCCAAAGCGAGGCTTTATAAAAAGAGACATGCTTATGATGCTGAGAGGCCTAATAAACCCGGACAGAGGGAATACTTATTTGTCTAGCGCATCATTGTTTTTCCTCGGTTGCAACGCATGGGCATGTTTGCTAGTAAGACCAAATATATTAAATATTAAGCTACATCTTATGATGAATCTAGTGATATATTTTTAGCATTCTAATTCTAATTGTTTTTCTTCACAAACGTGATTAAAGTTTGTGATGTTTGACTTCCAAAAAAATTATATGCACTAACATTATGAAATGGACAGAATAGTTTTATGCTTTTAGCTCGATAACATCCTCTAGTATTATCATTGTACGTTCGTGAACATGGACGAATTTTGTCTAGCTTTTCTGGCCAGTATACTATATTTCTAACTCTCGGCGCATGGGACAAACTGAAGTAGTATGTCAATGCCTTGGGCGACGATGTTTGGACTAGATAATTTGCGGGCCAATGGAGATTATTTTTTTGACTATAACCAGTCAAGGTCAAAATTGAAGATTGAGATCCCAGCAAAATCATTGTGGCGCTTACGGTTAGGATAGGCTCGACCTCTCACCCTGTATGGATTCTAGAATGAAGGTAATTCTTTGTCAAATTTTAGAAATTTCAGATAAAATGCAGCACGGAAATCGAAGATTCTTCGAGTGACTAGAAGTGTGAACCCATGTTTTTTATTTTTCTGAAATTCTCTTCAAGGCCATGTCAAGTACTGTGGAATATTGCACATATTTGTTTCTTTTGGTGGCAAGCAGTTATAATATTACCAGCCCTCTTGGACATGTAATTGCGATGTTAGTTCTTTAGTTTTTCAGGACATGTCATGTACTGGGGAATACTGCACATCCAACTTCACATATACTCCCTCCGTTCCAAATTACTCGTCGCAGAAATGGATGTATCTAGAACTAAAATACATCTAGATACATCGATACCTGCGACAAGTAATTCGGAACGGAGGGAGTATGTGGCTATGCACACATTTTTTTCATACGCTTCCCAAAGTTGCGAGCCGGGTTCCATTATTATTCATGACGGAATAGAGTTTTACAAAACATAAAAAACATTTCATGGCTTAAACCGAAAAAAAGCAGCAGGGCTAAGAGCCAAAAAGGAGCATTATCCATGCACGTTTTGTGGGAGGAGACATTACGTCAACTACAACACACCTAGCTATGGTGATTTCGTCAATCTCAAGATGATACGTCGGCTCAGTCTGTTGGAGGTGGTCATAGGGGTAGGGTGTGCGTGTACATAAGGATGAGTGTATGCGCGTATATATGCGCGCCTGCATCCGTACTTTGTTCAAAGAAACTTAGTGTATTGATCTAGAGACACCTCCATAAGTCAACTTTTGAATCATTAATGCACGGTGCAAGTTGCACATATAAGTACTACTACTACTGGTACTACTCCTCGATGACTTGGAACGTGCATTTGCATGTGGACATTAAGATGGATGATCAAGTGGTAAACTTTGGTGTGGGGTGTTCTTGACTACTAGATGATTCCCCGCGCGTTGCTGCGGGAAATATTGCTTACAATTGTTGTTTTACTTAGCAAACTAACTCAACTAATAGGATCAACAAAATAATGAACAAATTATCCTGCTTTGGCAACAATACTTTAGAATAATACATCATTGTAATGGCACATAATCGATCCTCCTAGTTATATCATTCAACTTTGGCAACAATACTTTAGAATAATAGTACATCACTATAATTGTACACTAAGGTCTGTCCTCCTAGTTATATCATTCTACTTTTGGACGGTAGGCGAACAATCAGATTATATATAATATTATCCAGGGAACCAACTGATTTATGACAAAATAATTTCATGAGACATCCATATTCAGCAATACATGACAATAAGATCTTTGTGAATGTGATCTTCAGAGGGAATGGGAGAACAGAAGTTGCATCAAGTGGATGATAGCATTGCCTTCCTCAATGGTTAAGTAACTTGGCCAATAAAATCTAGGAGTTTGCACAAACACAATTACACAATGTATCAGGGAACATTATATCAAATGTAGCACTTTTGCATACCTAAATTGGTTCCTTTTGGGATCTAGGGTGTACCTAGATAGCAGTTATAATGATATGTTTGTGAAATTGGACTAAAACTATGAAACCAGCAAACTCTTCAGTGTGATTAAGAACATAAATTCAGAAAAAAAGTAGCATGGGAATGCTCAACCAAGTAAAATCCTTGTCATAAGAAACCATAATGATTATAATTTTTGTCCCTGAAAAATTGTTTACGATTTTCATAACAATATTCAGTTTCAGTGATCGGCTATCGACCTTACGAATGATAAAACTGCAAGATAATATTTTTATGAATCCATAGTACATGCTCTTTACCATAAATCTATATGGAACACAAACAAATGGAAGTACATATGAATAGTTGTGAAATTTAAGCAAAGAAAGGATGTGTGCCATCATTATTAGCAGTAAGACATGTGACGAACTACCAAAAAATTAAATTTCCATGTAGCTTCACATTGTTGAGTGTGAGGGAAGTAATCTGCAATATAAAAAGTAAATTAGAAAGAAAAAAAACTTCACAGTTAGACCGCACCAACTAAGCACTTGTAAATTGCTTGGTTTATTATGTTTTTACCAGCTAGCACAAGGTTTATGATCTTTCCACTGAAGGTATTAAATAAGCAAGGTAATTTATCATGCCCTGTGTACACATCAAGATCTTAAAAAAATCTGGAGGGGCGCATCGAACCTAAACATCAACGTGAATATATTATATCATGTTTAACTTATGAACATGCATAAATATCCTTGGACTCTACTCGAATCAGTCAAACTTAGTAGCTGCATAACATTTTTAGCACATCAAAAGAGGATGCATGGCACTGGAAATCACCATTTTTATTCTCCCGAATTCAAAATTTACATCACCATAAAAATTACTACAAAAGCTGAGGGTGGAGCGAGGAACCATGACATTGGCATAGTAATGGATCAGTTACTGCCCTTGTAATTGCAACATGAGGATGATCGGGACATGCTTGGATCTTTTGCGGACATTAGGCGGTTCAAATGTGGCTTGAATTGCCCCTCACTGATGCCTAAAAAAGGGTGCAGGAAAATGATTGTATGACAGTCAAGTCCATACACATGGATATGTAGGAAGGGGAAACTGAAAAGAAATATGAGATATTGTATTCAAATTTAGGATGCCAGTTGTGTTGGCATGGTCCAAACTCTATGATACATGAACACTTGCAATGATACCATAAAGCTTGAAAGAAAATTGAAGGGTATACACAAAATAGATCCTTGTTGATCAAAGGCTCTAATGAAATAAGTTGACATCTCAAAAAAATAAAAGGTAAATATGTTTACTAACTAAACATGATCTCCTTTTTAGCATCTTCTTCATGAAAATCTGCACATCATACTGAATCAAACTATGACGGCTTGATGTGTAAGCATATAAATTGGCCGTCGTGTCCATAACAATAGAAAAAAAATTCCACAATGCAGCGTTAAAAATTGTATGAGGTTAAATCAGATAATCTAAGAAAATGGGATATGTACCATCTTTTTGTATGATTAGGGCACTCAAACGTAAGCCCTTTCACTCAAAGTGAGATGTGAGTTTTGCACCTATTGATGCGTACAATTTACCAGTAACTAATATGCCATGGTAGAAGAGAAGTAATCTGAACAACCAACATATGAAGACAAATTCAAACTACATGTTCAGATTATGGCACCTATATATTGTATCAAAACCATCTTACCATCCATATCCCCTTTCCCAAGTATCAAGTATGAAATGGAAATAACTTTCGTTCTTTGCTCCAGGGCTTGACAAACATGTCTTTGTTCTCTGGCAGCAGAAAATAAAAATTCAGAATGACTCCGGTTCGAACTCACAAGAAGCAATGTGGCGTATGCAGCTGCTGCAGAGAGAAGAAATCATGCAAGCAAGTATGGGGATATAGGATGAGATAAACAAATAAAATAAAACCTGAGTCTCGAGGATACAGGTGGGCTTCTCACCATTCGGAATCTAATTTCCGTGAACATCAGCATGAGTTATGATTTCCATGAGTTATGATTTCCGCAGATCTACAAGAACGAACCTATAATTTAACCATATATCATGACATATTCCAAGCAGACAATCAGGCAAGAAAAAAAATCCCTTGCATAACCAAACATATTACTACTCCCAGGCAATAGCCAAACAACCAGGCAAGGAAAAATAATTCTATTGCATAAGGAACTACCACATGGAAGCGGCAAGAAGAATCACTTAGAAACTGGAAGCAATAGCCTGAAAATGGCCGCATCACGCTTCTCTCTCTCTCCCGCGCCAACACGACTGTTGAAATATGGGAGGGGCTGTTGAAATATATTGCCCACTCTTGTTTGATTTGGACTCTTTGATGAACTGACTTGTGCATGAACTCGATTTATTAATTCATTCATCATTTGTTCTATGAATGGATGCCAAGTGGTTTCAACATACTAGTGTGCGACCACAAATTTCACAGATGGTACACTAGTTGTTTTGTTAATACAAGATGAGCTCACTCTCCCCTCGCTTATCTATGACCGGATTAACAAACGCCAAACAACGAGATCCTATAGAGAAATCTAAAATGGCATGTCTTTTAGTAAGCTATATATTGGGTTGTTACGGAAAGACATGATACAGATAGGGCTGATCTACAAGATAGTGCGGATGGGTTGATATTTTGTCGCGCCTTCCAGGTCCGGGCTGATAGGGGAAGGGCAGGAAAATGGATGCAAACTGAATGTGAGATGCCTAGTAAGCCGTAGAAAGAAAAGGCAGAGGCTGCACCCCATAGGTACTCGCCGGCACCGGTGGTTTCTTCTTTCCACTCGCCTACACGTGTTTACAATTGGAGTGTTTCAAAATCCAAGCCGCTTCAAATGTTTGTGTGAGCTGTTTCATATTTCTAACCAACTTCAGATCTGCATATTGGAAAAATAACCAGCTCCGCTGAGCTTATTGCTTGGTCACAACCGCTTCTGGGAGCCACAACTAATGCTCAAATTTCTTCTAGTGTCAACCTTCACATTAGAGAACCATCAATGTTCATGAATCGATCAAAAATTTCATGTTTCCATCGAACCACTAGGCCATGCTCCAAACCACATGCTTCCCACTTCTCCCGCTGAAATAGGCTTCCACTCTCTACCAAAATTACGTTGTAGGCTGTCCATCAAAAGAGACATGTGGACTGGTGTGCGGATATTCAATAGACCGCGTTGGATGACAAAAAGTGCCCGAACTTTATGCATGCTTTTAGCTACATAGTGAGAGATACCCTTATGCAAAGATGTGTAGAGCCAAACACATGAAAGTCACACATTGGCCAGATAAGTAAACTCACAACACCACCGTAGTCTTTTTTTTTGCGGAAAGTAAACCTTCATTACTCAATCACCAGCGTATTACAATCATAAGATGCTATTCCCAGGACCTCCGGAGGCCCTGCTCCAAGCCAGGTCAAAGTTCTACCAGACGACATAGCATAATTAGCCAGCCAGGCACTAGCTCTATTTTGAGAAATACTACCAAGGGAGAAGCAAGAATTACAGCTACCAATTAACTGCTTTATTTCGAACACCAAATGGCCATATATTGATCTATCAACATCCTGGCTGCTGATCATATTCAGAGCACTCCTCGATCCCATCTCAATCTGAATGGTTGTGTTGTTTCTCAGGACCGCAGTGGAGAGGCCCTCCTTACAAGCGCTTAGTTCAGCTTCTATCTCATCTCGGCATAAGTATAACTTCCTGCACGAAGAAAACATGACGACGCCATCTTCATTCCTCAGGATCGCTCCAGCACCCGCTGCTCCAGCAACATCATATGAACCTGCACAATTAAGCTTCATCCACCCCCTCGGCGGGGGCTTCCATCTAGAACCAACATCACCAAGCGTTCTTTTATTTCTGTCGATAGCAGAGGAATATGAATCCTTTCCCTTCCGTGGATCAATAGTCTGGTTCAGTTTAATGCCAAGAATTGAGTCCAAATAACTCTGAAGAAATCGAGTTGAGACTTCAAGCGGTGGTGCAGGTTTATTGTGTATCACTTCATTCCGAACAAACCATATCCTCCACAAAGTCATCAACAACATGCATCTTGCAATATGGTCTAACGGTTCCAGAGCGTGGAGCAGCCATTCTTCCCCTGTTTTTTTAACCGAATGCAACACCGCCGTAGTCTAGAGCCTTATGTTTTTGTACGCAGAGGAAAAACGTTTATTTTTGGCACAATGAATTTTGGGTAACACTGGATTCTACTATGGTGGATATATGTGGCCTGAAATTCTCTGATGGTTGCAAAATATTTTGCTCAAATATATACTACTTTTTTAATAAAACAATTGACATTTAAGCAAAAAGCCTTGACTAAAATAACCATTTATGTCTTTCCTCCTGAAATGTATATATTAGTGAACTAAAGAGCAGGCCATGACGAACCAGCCTGTGGATGGATGGTTAGATGGACAGTGGTATCTCAGTCCAATACCGCCGCACGTATGCCTGATGCTCACATTTATACATGATTTATTTCAGGATTTCCGACGATGCGCGTTTAGTGGGAGGAGACGTTTCCGTCGACTACGAGACGTCTACTATGACTTTGTAAAATCTTAATATGATATACCGGCTCGGTCTCTCGGAGGTGCTCATAGGGGTAGGGTGTGCTTGTGTGCGCGTATATATTAGCTCTAGCGTCCATATCGTGTTATAAAAAGAACAGGACATGTGCGTTTTAAACTAGTCCTCCACAAATATTCTATTAGTCAAGAAATATTATGGAAAAAATGATACCTTGAACGCGTGTTTCCAAGAGTTACAATGATTATACAGAGCTTGAACCCAGAACGAAATAAGTATTTTGGCGGTCAACTCTGGACACCAAGAGTCCCTCGTCGACGCGTGATATACCTGTGGTGGTATAGAACTCGATTCAGATTCTTACTCAGTCGATATTGGTTCCTGTCCGACCCGGAGAAGGTTTTGCACGCCGTAGTGATAGATATAATACTATATATACGTGGTGTTTGAGATCGATCAACAGGACAAAATAACAATGGAGTTTGTGGTGGAGGAGATTCTTCGTCAGATCCTTCTGAGGCTGCCGACCAGGGACTTCGTCCGCGGCCGCAGCGTCTGCCGGCAATGGCGTGGCCTCCTCAGTGACCCATCTTTCGTCGAGCTGCATGCCCACACCAACCATGTCATGCCCGGCGCGGGCGGAGCTACAACAGAGGCGTTGGCCGTCTCAGAGACTCGCGGGCGGGGCATCGGCCTCGAGATGGTCGTCGTGGACCTCACCTCGGTGACGCCCATGTGCCAGGTATCCGATCTTGCCGCCCCCTACAGCCCCATCAACGCCTGTAACGGCTTCCTCCTCTTTGCACCCCACTCAAGCACGGAGGGCGGCTGGCCTGTCTTTGTGTGCAATCCCATCGCCGGTGCCGGCAAGAACCTCAAGGTTCGGGCGCCGCCATATGACGACCAATACCGCCACACGTACGCCATGGGGTTCAGTCCATCCTCCCGTCAATACAAGCTCTTTTGCTTCTCCTTTATGGCGCTCGGCGATGACTTGTGGGCGTCGGAGGAGAGGGAGAGCGACCTTGACGTGCTCACCTTGGGTGATGGCAATGGCAATGCTTGGCGCCAGCACCCTGACGTGTTACCGTACCAAGTCGGCGACAGCCTCCGCCCGTCGCCCCCCTTGTCCATCGGCGGCAAGCTATACGTGGCGGCCATTGAGCCATATCTGATGCTAGAGATTGATGTGGCCACCGAGGAGCACCGCACGTACCCCCTCCCTCCTGAGGTATACCCTAAGGAAGTGTACCCCTTCGAGATGCGCGGGCGTCTGTGCGTCGCCGTGCGCGGACTCGGCGACCACCGGCTCTATTTCTGGTTCGTTCGGTCCATGCCGACGCAAAGCAAGCTGCTCACCGGCGAGGATGTTGATCCGTTGGACTGTTGGGAACTGCACTACACCTTCTACGTGGATAACGGCGACCTTGACAAGCTAAGGGGCGTCTGGCACGACGACAGTAATGGGATGTTGTGCTACTGGCTGGGCAACGATCTCTACAAGTACGACACCAGTAAGAAGGATCAACAACTGACCCCCGATAGTGTCTTGGAGTGGGATCATCGGATCCTCCTGCCGTCAACTATGGCGCCACTGGAATCTTGTTGGGAGGAAATCGACGATTACAAACATCGGTGGAACGTCTACGGCGGCTACCGTCCCAGCCTACTCTCTCCTCGCCTCGCCTTCGGCACCACTCTATCGCTGCAGCAAGATGATAATGGTCGAGGACACTTGGACCACGCATTGCTACGTGCTATGCGGTGCCAACAACAAACGCAGCAACAACTTATCCACCAAGAGGATGCGCCAGCCAATAAGATATAATCGACCAACAAATCCAGAGAGTCTTGCTGCTATTTGTTAACACAATCATGTTTTATGTTTTCTACAAGTAATAAATGTACCATGATTTAGGGTTTGACTTTTGTTGGTAATAAAGATCGCTATACTGATAGAGTATAAATACCGCCTGCGTGTCCACAAGTTGCTATGAAGCAAACAAGAAATATATACTCACATACTGACGTACAAGAACAAATGACCACTCAGTTTCCTATTAAAAAATCACCTTCTCAAATTTGGTACAAGCGACCGAAAAAAATCACAATTTCAAATCTCGCGACCGATAACAGCGTAAGTTTAAACTTTCAACTTCTGAAACATGGAATGAGCAATAATATAGTATGTTCCAGAAGCTCCGATCGACAAAGTCCTAAGTTTTAGAAATTAATAATAAAAACTTGTTTTGCCCTCCCAACGACTTTGCGGATAACGAGGCAAGGGTGGGCAGCTCCCCCCCCCCCCCCAAATTCCGTGTCTTGGTGTTACGTCAGAAATATTTTAGCTAAGCTGTGTTTTCTGAGTACTCATAAACCAACTGAAATTAATTTAATTATGCAAGGTATGTTGATAGCATTACAACATTCCGAAGGGCCGGTGGTGATACAATCGGACTCCTCTAAAGCACTGGCAACATTGTCTGAGGAGGATTTTTTATGGTTAGCATATGGGCATCGTCTGTCTGAGATCAAGTTACTGATGACTGAGAGAGAGTTTTATTAATTTGTATGTAGATTATAAACGTGAATAAATTAGGTTAGTAGATCGATCACGTCGTATAGTCGCACTAAGTGTAGCCTGCGCTATTTTGCTACATCTAGGACTGCCATGTATTGACTAGCTCCTGCCTCTCGATTGTAACTCTATTATTACGCATGCCATTTACTGATGACTGAGAGAGAGTTTTATTAATTTGTATGTAGATTATAAACGTGAATAAATTAGGTTAGTAGATCGATCACGTCGTATAGTCGCACTAAGTGTAGCCTGCGCTATTTTGCTACATCTAGGACTGCCATGTATTGACTAGCTTCTGCCTCTCGATTGTAACTCTATTATTACGCATGCCATTTATCGGAGTATTTAATGAAAAACTATCACAATTTATGGAAACGTGTCGAAAAACTACCACTTTACGATTTTGTGCCAAAAACTATCACTTTTGTCCTAATCTGTTGCTAAAAACTACCAAGTGCGAAAACTGCTCGCTTTGCCTGGGTTAAACCCAAATCTGACTGCCCGACCACACTGTTTAGGTGCCAGCGTGGCCAAGCGCTCATGGCCAGCCATTAACGCCCGTGACCGCCTGTCCTCGTAGCCACCAGCGGACCCAAGCTCCCGCCGCGCCCATGCCTCCGCTCGTCTCCCCTCGCCCGCCGCAGTGGTCACCGGAGCACCGCCGGCAGTCGCCGGACCCACCATGACCGGATCCTGCAGCCTTGCCTGCCTGGCGCAGCCCCGCCACCCAGCGAACCACCCCGCGCCGCCCGTCGCCATGGCCTCGCCCCGAGCGGCCGCCGCCCCGGGGCTCGCCGCCGGCAGGCCTCCCCATCACCGTCCAGCCTCGCCGTCGCCAGATCCGGCAGACGCTGCCTCGAATCCGCCTCCCCAGGACCTCCCCGCCGCCTGCAGCCTGCAGGTCGCGCCGTCTCCTCCAGACGCGGCCGCACCGCCGCCCTACTCGCGCCGGGGCGCCGCCTGCAGGTCGCGCTGTCTCCTCCAGATGCGGCCGGTGAAGGCCGCCGCCGTCTCGATCTGTTTCTACGGTGACGGCAAAGTTAACGGTGCTGAATTTTTCCGTCCTGACATGTGGGCCACACTATTATAAACCAGCCAAAGCGAGCAGTTTTCACACTTGGTAGTTTTTAGCAACAGATTAGGACAAAAGTGGTAGTTTTTGGCACAAAATCATAAAGTGGTAGTTTTTGGACACGTTTCCATGAATTATGGTAGTTTTTTGTTAAATACTCCATTTATCGGGACCTAAAGTCGGGCTTGGCCGTCAAATCGTACCGTATGGAAAATGTTGGATTGAACACACATGCACGCCTATGATGTTTGAGTCGTGCACGTACGTGACTAGATGAATTGGAGGAGCATGGATGCACGTTCGAACATACTACAAGTAAAGAGATCGTGCGTGTTACGTTACCAAACGACCATGTTGGGCACGGCATCAATTAATCTCCAATTACGTACGTACTCATTATATATAGCCAGAGATCTACTCCGTCTCTTCTCTCCACGTACGCACAAGTCGAGCTAGCCAAAATTCTCGATCAAAGGAGAGCGCTATTCAATTGACGATGGGTGATCCGTCGGCGGTCTTCCTTCCCGACCTCGTGCTCGCGGAGGTCTTCGTGCGGCTGCCGTCCAAGGACTTCCACCGGTGCCGCTGCCTCTCCCGCGCGTGGGCAGCCGCCCTCTCCTCCGATGACCTCATCGACCGTCATCTCTCGGTGCACGGTAAGATCCGGCTGCACTACGACGACGTCATGACACACCTGGTCTTCGAGTGCTCCATTCGCCGTCGCATAGTGACAGAGCTCGAGAGCTTGGGCGACGGCGAGACGTCGTCTGAGGAGAAAGAGACCAACGAGGGTGACTGCGAGGCGCCCGAAGAGAAGAAGAACGGTCAGGAGACTCCCACGGAAGACGATAATGAAAAAGATGATGATGATGATTTGGATTTCGAAGAAGAGTGTTGGCGAGAGGAATACCGGACCAAAGGCTATGTGGAGGCATACGAGGACTACTATACTGGGATGCCAGATTTGCATGCGTTGTGGGAAAAGGCAAAGGAGGAAATTTTTGGGATCGAGGCTACCGACTCCACTGAATACGACGAAGCCAGCGCCATCGAGGCCACCGACTCCAATGAGTACGACGAAGCCAGCGCCATGCTCCACATTACCGGGATCGAGGCCACCGACTCCAATGACTACGACGAAGCCAGCGCCATGCTCCTAAAAGCATGCACCGTTCCATACGGTGCTCTCCATCCCCGGATCCGGCAACCGTTGTTGGAAGAGGACTCCTCCTTGCACCCCTTGAGCGGCCAAGGAAATTCAAAAGGGCATATTGATGCCAGGAGTATTCGTGGCCGCGAGAGGACGGAAGAGGAGGTCGACCAGGAAATCATCGCTTTTCTCAGGAGATTGCGTGATACGGACCCACAATCACAAGTAAGTGACCGATCAACTTTCGGGTAGAACATCCATTGATGTCTAAGTAGCTAACTGTATGTGGTTAGTTATATAATTCAAATATCTACTTGGATGTTGCTGCAGCTCTTGAGGGAGTTCGATACCTACCAGTTGCCACCCATACCTCCGCAAGGGCAAGAGGGGATGGCTTCTTTCGAGGCAGGGGTTGTGCAAGAAGATATCTCCGACTACTCGGATAATGGAGATTTTTACCAGGACTCTATCATCAACGACTCTTAGATTCGAACATAGTAATATATGTGAAAAGTCCATCTGCCAGCCGATTTAATTCTATGATAGATGATACATTTGTGTTTGCAAAGCTATGCCTTAGCGGGTGACATATATCTATTAATTATTAACTTTTTATCTTAGATGTCTTGCAGCTAATATGAGTTTCATTTCGCAAGGACTGAACACGAGCTAGATGTACACAGTTGAGAACTACGTGGTACATTGCCATTCAAAAGGAGTTGACTTTTTGTTTGGTTGATTCTAATTTTTGGTATGGCTTACAATTCTTCTCAGGAAAAGCCCAAGCAATTTGTGAATTTGTTGTAGCTAGGGAAAAGGCATACGAAAAATTAGATCTAACAGACCTGATTGATGCATGACATTGATCTTCTGAGACAATGCCGCAGAGTAAATTGCAAAAAACACACCACAATTTAGGACCCTAATTCAAAAAACCACCACCATTCGTTTTTTCTTCATAAAACCGCCAACATTGTGGTGACAGTTTTCAGAAAACACTGATGACATGATAAGCAGCGTTTGATACGGAATCTGACCGATGGGTGCCACATGTAAGCGATGACATGGACACAAAATAGAGGCTGTTATGCCTGGACCGTTAAGTTGATATAGGGCCTACCTGTCAGTATCTCCACTCCTCACTCTCTCGTGCATTTTATCAAGCATCCTATGCGCACACCCACGCCCACGCCATGGCCGTCACCACCGCCGTCACCACCTCTTCACCGGCGCAACTCCTCCAGCGCCGGCAGTCAGCGCCACCACCTGCAGCTCCCCCTGCGCGCTTCGGCTCATCCCGTCACCTGCTCCAGGCCGCGCTCACCGCCAGCAGTGGAACGAGCCGCACGCGCCGGACAACCGGCTGGTGACCAAGACGCGCGTGCCCGACAGCATCCTCTCCATGCACGCCCACCATCGACAAGGGAACAAGACGCGCTTGCCATCCTCCTCCTGTCTCCTGCCCCACGCCATTCTCGCCGCCCACCGCGGACTGGCAAGCTGCGGCAGCAAGTGCTCCCAACCACGCTGGGCGCGCATCCCCCTCTGGTCTAGCCCTGGCCCCACGCTCGTTTCCTTCGCTCTTTGGCGGCCACGAGGTCGGGGCACGTCTGAAGTTGGTCGGGTGCTGCCCATGGGAGGCGAGCCGGGCACAACAAAGTGAGGCGACGGAGGAGGCGGAGCTCGCCGGGAAGCACCGCTGCGAGGTAGGCCTGCCGACGGCTGACTAGGGCGCAGGCACGCTGGGCACGAGCGGCGGCCGATGCGAGCGCGGGCATGCTGGGCGCGGCGGCGCTGCGAGGCAGGCCTGCCAGCGGCGGACTAGGGCGCAGGCACGCGGGCACGCTGGGCACGGTCATGGATTCTTTTTTTAGGAACGATGGATGCGAACTCATCAAACCTAACAAAGTTAGCGCCGTTAGTACACACTTGACAGGCGCCGTCTTCACCCTCTGCCATGTGGCACCTTATACTGGGACCTATCTGTCAGATTTTGCGTCAAACTGTTATAATCAGTCAATTAACGTTTTTGGAAAACTGTCACCACAATGTTGGTGGTTTTTTGAGAAAAAACTGAATGGTGGTGGTTTTTTGAATTAGGGTCCCTAATTGTGGTTGTTTTTTGCAATTTACTCCAATGCCGCACCCATATCTTTTTCTTGTATTTTATCAACATAACTTGTGATTAAATGAAACTCCAAAATACGTGGCCACCGCACAAAGTGAGTCAATATCCTCAAAACTAATACACAATTGTGTATTTTGAGAGGGAGGCAGTATCTATGACATTAGATGTCACTTCTGTATACAGTAACACACCGGCAATGGTGCTCTCCGTCGAGTGCTGCCGGCAAACCCTAAGATTTCGGTGCAGGGTGATAATGGACTGCGGCCTCTTGGGTGATGGTAGGAAATAGGGTGGTTGGAGAAACGCCAATAAAGATCGCTATACTGATAGAGTATACATACCGCCTGCGTGTCCACGCGTTGCTATGAAGCAAACAAGAAATATATACTCACATACGGACGTACAAGAACAAATGACCACTCAATTTCCTATTAAAAAATCACCTTCCCAAATTTGGTACAAGCGACCGAAAAAATCACAATTTCAAATCTCGCGACCAATAACAGCGTAAGTTTAAACTTTCAACTTCTGAAACATGGAATGAGCAATAATATAGTATGTTCCAGAAGCTGCGATCGACAAAGTCCTAAGTTTTAGAAATTAATAATAAAAACTTCTTTTGCCCTCCCAACGACTTTGCGGATAACGAGGCAATTGGGTGGTGGCTGGCAAGGGTGGGCAGCCAACCCCCCCCCC
>LR738712.1:902692553-902711875 GCA_902687465.1 Secale cereale | reverse complement strand
CCCCCCCCCCCCCACCAAAATTATGTGTCTTGGTGTTACGTCAGAAATATTTTAGCTAAGCTGTGTTTTCCGAGTACTCATAAACCAACTGAAATTTATTTAATTATGCAAGGTATGTCGATAGCATTACAACATTCCGAAGGGCGGGTGGTGATACAATCAGGCTCCTCTAAAGCACTGGCAACATTGTCCGAGGATGATTTTTTATGGTTAGCATATGGGCATCGTCTGTCTGAGATCAAGCTACTGATGACTGAGAGAGAGTTTTATTCATTTGTAGATTAAACGTGAATAAATTAGGTTAGCAGATCGATCACGTCGTATAGTCGCACTAAGTGTAGCCTGCGCTATTTTGCTACATCTAGGACCGCCATGTATTGACTAGATCCTGCCTCTCGATTGTAACTCTATTATTACGCATGCCATCTATCGGAGTATTTAACGAAAAACTAACACAATTCATGGAAACGCGTCGAAAAACAACCACTTTACGATTTTGTGCCAAAAACTACCACTTTTGTCCTAATCTGTTGCTAAAAACTACCAAGTGTGAAAACTGCTCGCTTTGACGATGAATGATCCGTCGGCGGTCTTCCTTCCCGACCTCGTGCTCGCGGAGATCTTCGTGCGGCTGCCGTCCAAGGACTTCCACCGGTGCCGCTGCCTCTCCCGCGCGTGGGCAGCCGCCCTCTCCTCCGATGACCTCATCGACCGTCATCTCTCGGTGCACGGCAAGATCCGGCTGCACTACGACGACGTCATGACACACCTGGTCTTCGAGTGCTCCATTCGCCGTCGCATAGTGACAGAGCTCGAGATCTTGGGCGACGGCGACACGTCGTCTGAGGAGAAAGAGACCAACGAGGGTGACTGCGAGGCGCCAGAAGAGAAGGAGAACGGGCAGGAGACTCCCAAGGAAGACGATAATGAAAAAGATGATGACGATGATGATTTTGATTTCGAAGAAGAGTGTTGGCGAGAGGAATACCGGACCAAAGGCTATGTGGAGGCATACGAGGACTGCTATACTGGGATGCCAGATTTGCATGCGTTGTGGGAAAAGGAAAAGGAGGAAATTTTTGGGATCGAGGCTACCGACTCCACTGACTACGACGAAGCCAGCGCCATCGAGGCCACCGACTCCAATGACTACGACGAAGCCAGCGCCATGCTCCACATTAGTGGGATCGAGGCCACCGACTCCAATGACTACGGCGAAGCCAGCGCCATGCTCCACATTAGTGGGATTGAGGCCACCGACTCCAATGACTACGATGAAGCCAGCGCCATGCTCCACATTAGTGGGATCGAGGCCACCGACTCCAGTGACTACGACGAAGCCAGCGCCATGCTCCACATTAGTGGGATCGAGGCCACCGACTCCAATCACTACGACGAAGCTAGCGCCATGCTCCTTAAAGCGTGCACCGTCAGACTTTCCTGGCCTTATGTTTCTGATCCTGATCGAACATATCCACAGTAACCATGCCCCCTCCCCCCCACCCATCACGTCGTATCAGCCCAAACAAAGACCATGCATTGCTCGACGCCCTATACATACATAATCTTGCAAGATGGGTTGCATGCTCCCCAATCATATTTCAAGATTTGTAATTCAATTAAAAAAAATGATATTTCATAATATTTACAAAACTGCTAAGATGCGGATCCATTAATTTTTTCAAATACAATATTGTAGTGATCAAATAAAATATGGACAATTGACAAGAATTAATGCAAAGATGTTTTGGTTGCCCTAAATCAACGACCATCAGTGAGGCATCACTCTCACAAAATATTTGTGCTGCCAGAAAAGATAGAGACAGTCATCGCTCCATCCCATACCAAAAAATGTTGAGGTAGATGGACGGGATATGATGCATCACTACTTCATTGTGGTTGACAATATAGAAGTAGTAATTCATGAGTAAATTACTAAATAAAAAAATTAATTAATGGCATATACCAGCGTCAGCGAGATGCAACAAGGCGGCTTACTGCCGCTGGAGTCGTTGCAGAGATGTGGTGCTGCCCATTGCTGGTACCTGAACCTGATGTTGTGACCAAGAAGCTCAGGCTGATCAGATTGACGCCGCCGCCGGCAACAACTCCTTCAGCACTGCCACCACGGCATCGCTCACTTGCTCGGACGGATTTGTAGACATTCAATCATTCACACACAATTTTTCACATTGCCAACATGTTTTACAAATTGGTAAAAAGGTCAAGCGGCAGTTTAAGTATTGGTAAGAAATCAGGATAGGCCGAGGAATGTGTAGAAGCGATGCGTAATTTGCTGATCATGGTGGTTTCTCGGATGCAGACTCCACAACGCCTCGCTGTAGACGGGGATATGGAGATAGGGAAGCCAAGTCCTTCAACACCGTGAAGTTAGGATTTTTTGCTCCGTTGTCGACGCTGCTCTCCACCATTACCAAGTAGTAATAAGACACAAGAGGTGGGCAGCGGAACTTTATAAGCATAATCACGCATCAGTTTCTGCCTTAGTTACATAATTGAGAAGAACTTGCGCTCCAGATGCAAGGGTATGGAGGAGGACAGCCGATGATGAACGCCGACGGTAAGGGCGGCTGCCGCAGCCGCCATGGACATACGCAGCAAGACCGGAGATTTAGAACAATAAAGAAGGGGCATGCGGGCTGCGGTAGAAGAATAGGGGCGAGTAAAGGGCACCTACGCGGAGGCAGACATCCAGAGGAAGCTCTCCGGCGGGACGGAGGACGATGACTGCCAATTGAGAGGATGTAACGACGGCGGCACTTCGCAGGGAAGTAACGACGGCGCATCGCGGGTAGAGGGGATAGGGCTGCTGCCAACACATAGGACGACCTGGGCCATGCGAGTGTGCTTCGACTAAACGTGAGACTTTCTGGCCCGATTATGGGCAGAAACGGGCGCTCGCTCTGCGGAGCAGCGGCACACGAAACGGCTTTTGCGGCCTTTGAACCACCTAAGGACGCCCAACTGATCTACAGCATACGTCACAGTGATCCGCTGGCTGAGAGGCTCGAAACACCATGGAGGCTCGTAGGTAGCTTTGTTATACTGTTTCTCAATAATGCCACAGTATACATTAAATGCGCACATGCACACACGCGCATACACACGTGAGTACGTGCATGCACACAATAAAGAAATCTAAAATTATCTATTTGCGTATACCTAATCATAAACTAGATAGTACTCGAAAGATATGTTTCCAACCATTCACTTTAGATATATCTACACACCGACAAGAAATAATTCTAGATTTATCTATTTGTATACACCTAATCATAAAGTAGATAGCACTTGGAAGATATTTTTCATACCATTCCCTTTAGATATCTCTAGCAATATACCTAATGATATACATAGATACATAAATAAATACATGCGTGCAATACTTATGAAATTCCATAATTTAACCTGAGTAGACATGCCAATTAGGCTTCTCTTAGTTTCTTCAGTTGAAGGGATCTAGAAGCATTTTTTGTTAAGCAATATATTATGAAGAAAAAAAAATGTAACTTGAATTTTTACATTTTAAATTTACCATGAAATATTAGATAAATTTATAAATTTCTAGTATGAGTTATAAATAAGTAAAAAAGTTTGGTATAAATGTTCAAATTGGTTGATGAGGCCAGGGAAATCACTGTTCCTGAAATCACTGCCCGTAAATGATGAAACAAAAAAGTCCTTAAGCGAAATTGTGCGTATGCTTAAAAAAGAAAAAATAATTACGAATAACAAAAATAGAAAAAAATGAGCTGAGATCAATTGACGTACACGAATTGTATTGTTATGTTACAGCGCACTGGTAATTTTCAAGGGTAACATGACTATTAAAACAACCAATCTTTAGTTCAATTCTCACTTTCTCAGTTCTGGTCATATAAACACGTTTTTCTTTATTAGTTCCAGGAATGACATTTCCCTCGAATACTATTTCACCAAGATTTGTTAACACCAGTTGTTTTCGATTACATAAACCAAGAGATTGATTCATATACCTAAAAAATGTCACAGGTATAGCAACCTTTAAACCAATTTCATGATTTGCAAAACTATTGATAGATATGAAATGGAAAAATTCCCGAGAATTAAAATATTAGCGTTTCAAAATAGTGCTCTTTAAAATGGAATCACATCTTAAGAAGACCATAGAAGAACCAGACATTCACTGATAAACAACACCATTAATATCATCAACCACTGCATTAGTTGGTCATACGATGGCACATTGTGCAAGATATAGTCCGCACCAAAGTAGTTGAAGAAAAAAGAGTCATAAGTTAATTCTTGGTGCCGATAAGAAATCGCTCTCCTGTTTCTAAAAATAAGAATTAGAGACAGAGCATACTTATGTAGATACTCACTTGTCACTTGATTAATATAATTTGGTACAATGTGAACCATCGCAAAAACAATGTAAATCTGAGCGTGTTGTACAAAAAGAGGTCCGGTTGATCTAGTAAAGCGGAAATTTATGGAAGTTGCGTAGTAATCCTTCTATAGCACCAAATGGATATGTAAATAGAAGATAATGTGTAGAAGAATCAAACAATTGCTATTAGAAGCATATAATTACTATTCACAAAGCTGACATGACTTAATTGCCGATGAAGATTAAAGAAAGCTAAAACAACTGAACTGGATAAACACGGACCATTATCAAATAATTCCAATTAGAAACAGGGACCGCTGCCATGAGTACCAGGTATACTGGGCTGGCTCTCCTCCGGTGCTCATCAATGGCAAGCTATACATGCTAACGAGAAACACTGACCATTATAAGACGCTGGTCAACATAGAGGCGACCGGCGTGGCAAACTGGCCGGCAAGAAAAGCACGCAAGGAAGGCCAACCAGAAAAGCCCCTAGCACACACCCACACGAAAGGCATGGCCGACAATGCAGCACTCACACCCTGCATGATGGAAGACACTAAGTAATACATTTATATGTCAACACTCTCCCTCATGTGTGGCTCGCACAGGCCTAAACATGGACCGGAATTGGGCTGCACCGCGTCTTGAACTCAAGACCTCTTGGCTCCAATACCATGTAAAAGTGCATGCTCTAGCCAATGCAATCAAAAAACTGATCTAATGAAAGAGATTAATCAATTTATTTAAGGATAAGTATATTTTTCGTCCTCGAACTCTGGCGATAGTATAGGAATCGTCCCCAAACTCCAAAACCAGTAAAACCCAGTCCCTTAACTATTCAAACCAGATACTTTTCGTCCCTCGCTGCACTTTAAGTGGTTTTGCTATGACGTGGACCCGGTTTTGACTAAAACAGTACACGTGGCTGGTTTTGACCGCCATGTCATTTAAGTGACCCTGGATCTCTCTCTCCCGTCCATTCTCTCGATCCCCATCTCCACCCACGAACCCTAAACCTAGCAACGGCGGCGGCGGCGACTCGCTCATGGACTGCAGCGGCGGCGGTTGCGGCGGCCGGTGGTGAGGTGGAACTACGGGGGCGGGGCGGCGGGGCTTGTGAGGCGCGTCGGTGGCTGGCTGGCTGGGCACGGGAGCGACGGCAGCGACGATTCAGGCGGCGGCGGCCTTGACCCACGACAAGGAGCTCGATTGCCGGAGGTAATTTGTGCCTGCACTCATTGTAATCTTACATTCAGGAGCAAGGGTAGGCCTCATGTTGTGCTTGTCTCTAGTATGAACATAGGCCAGTCAAATGGATCCTGGAGACGTGCTATTCATCAGATTTCATTTTGAAGGGCAGTTTTTGAATGATGGGAAAACACTTGAATATAGTGGGGGGAAAGAGGACATGTCCTTTGTTTATCGAAAGAACTTCTGTTTTTTTTATCTGGTTCAGAGTTTTGGTATGCACTGCCAAACAAATGATGACAAGATGTTTCATTGGTTATATCCTGGAAAAGAGATGGTTTGTGGTCTGAAAATGGTTGCTTTAGACACCGATTGCAAGCAGATTAGAGATTGTGTTGCTGTTGGAAGTATAGTTGAAATATATGTGGAGCTATATCCAAATTCAGAAAACGACGACCACGACAGGGATCCAGGCAGTGATGTTGAGCTTCTGATGGGTCCGAATGCTAGTAGTGAATCAGAGGGAGCTGCAGATCATTTTGTCGCATTGGCTACTTGTCCACCTATGGACAATGATTGTGTTCTAATCTGTAACTCAAAAGAGCCTAAAGAGGAAAATTCAGATGATGCGCATGAAAATTCAGAAGAAGATGAAGACGAGGATAGCAGCGAGAGTGATTACTGCCCTGATGATGACATCATTTCCGATGAAGATGAAGAGGCTGCTGAGATCCACAAGAAATATAAGGAGTATAAGGCAAAGATGAAGGCTGGATAGCTAGAGCACCTTGATGATGCTATGCTGGATGGTGGGCCTGCAATAGGGTCATCAAATAAGGTGGGGGAGGAAAATGATGGAAATAGTACTGCATATGAAGATAGTTCTGATTTGTATGATTCTTTCGATGAGATTGGCAGTGATGGTGAAGTAAAGACATTCAAGTCTAGATATAGAAGGTTCAAGGACAAAGGGGATGTACCAGAATTTACTCTTGGTATGAAGTTTGATGGCAAGGAAGAATTTAGGAAAGCAATTACCAGATATGGTCTGCATCATAAGAAGCTTATCAGATTTCCAAAAAATGACAAGGCAAGAGTTAGGGCAAATTGTGATTGGCCAACATGTCCTTGGGTATGTCTTTTGAGTAAAACCACTAGATCATGTAGTTGGCAGATCAGCTCTTTTCATGATGTTCATTTATGCCCAAAAAGGAAAGACAATAAGTTAGTAAACTCAACAAGAATTGCTGCCAAGTGTGACAAGCTAATTAGATCTAATCCAATGTGGAAGATTTCAAGCTTGAAACAACACATTCAAGAAGATATGTTTGCCAATGTGACTACTGCTCAGGTGAAGAGAGCTAAGAAGATTGTGATGAAAAAGTGGCTGGATGCAAGGAAAGGTCAATATAGCAGAATATTTGACTATCAGTTGGAGTTGTTAAGGAGTAACCCAGGAAGCACAGTAGTGGTTAAATTGGAACCAAATCAAGTGAAGCCTATCTTCCAAAGGATATATATCTGCTTAGAGGCATGCAAAAAAGGGTTCATGGCTGGCTGTAGGAAGGTTATTGGACTTGATGGCTGCTTTTTCAAGGGAGCAACCAATGGAGAGCTTTTATGTGCCGTAGGTAGGGATGCCAACAACCAGATGTACCCTTTGGCATGGGCAATTGTTGAAAAAGAGAACAATGATAGTTGGGACTGGTTTTGTTCTTTACTTTTCAGAGATGTGAATGTGCTAGATGGTGAAGGTTGGGTGATTATATCAGATCAACAAAAGGTAACTATTGTAGCTGTAGATGTTATAACTTGCCTTCTTTTGCACGCTATTCCATGCCATAACTTGTCTATCACCATTACAGGGTATCATCACCGCAGTTTCAAACTGGGCATCGAGGGCTGAACATAGGAATTGTGCCAGGCATATTTATGCCAACTGGAGGATGAAGTTCAAGAACAAGGAATGGCAGAAGCCATTTTGGGCTTGTGCAAAGGCTGCAAGTGTAAGTTTTTTCAACTATTGCAGAGCCAAGCTTGCTCAACTTACAGTCCTTGGGTCTAGAGCAATGACAAAAACTGATCCAAAGCATTGGTGTAGAGCATGGTTCAAATTAGGTAGCAATTGTGACTCTGTCGACAATAATATGTGCGAAAGTTTTAACAAGTGGATAGTAGAAGCTAGGTTTCTCCCAATTCTTTTCATGCTAGAGACAATTCGGAGAATGGTGATGGTTAGAATACAAGAGAACAGAGACAAGTGTGAGAAATGGGATGATCCTATATGTCCCAATATAAACAAGAAATTAAGCAAGGCGATGGATGTATCTGGTATATGTCATGCAGTTAGCAATGGAAATAACTGTTTTGAGGTTCAACATGGATCTCAAAGGTTTACAGTTGATCTCAATCAAATGACCTGTAGCTGTAGGTATTGGCAGTTATCTGGTATAGTTTGTGCTCATGCCGTCTCTGCAATCCATCAACACACCAATCAGTTACATGCTTATGTGGCTAGTTGCTACTCAGTGGAAGCATTCAAGAAAACCTATGCATATTGCCTGCAACCAGTTGAAGGACCCCAAGGTTGGCCAGAATCAGACAAGCCTAAACCACTAGCTCCAGGATATGTTAAGATGCCAGGAAGGCCTCGGAAAGAGAGAAAAAGAGAGGGTACTGAAAAACCAAAAGCTACCAAAGTTTCGAGGGTTGGAACTTTGATTAGATGCAGGAAATGCAAGTGCACTGGTCACAATAAAACTACATGTCCAGGAAATGCCGCTTCAAATGGACCAGTCACTATTGGACAAAATGCAGCTTCAGAAAATGCAGCTTCAGGAAATGCCGCTAGATCATTTACCAAGTCCAGAAGTAATGCAAAAGCCTCCAAGATGTCTACTTCCAAGGTACAATAGACTAAATTCTTGTAAATTAATTTCTTGCTCTTGTAAATGAGTTTCTTGCTGATGTGAACTCTTTCTTCCCTTGTCAGGCAAATGTGAAGACATCCCAACAAAGCAGAAAAAGAGCAGCTACAACTGATGAGAACCTTGGTCCTGTGCAAAAGAGGGCAAATAAATCCCTAGGACTGCCTAAGCACAAGATGAAGGTTTCCTCCAATATTGCTGTAAAAAATGTGACAGTAAACGTGCAGTCTAGCTCATCATTTACAGTCAATGTTACATCTGAAGCTGCAACTTCTCAAGTTGGAGGAAATAAAAGAGCAAAAAAAGTCCCAGCAAAACTACTAGACTAGTACTGATGTTCACTTGTGGTTATGTCAGAATTCATATTTGCTTTGTAAGACTAATCAGTACTATCTCTCATTTGCTTTGTAAGACTAATCAGTACTGTCTCCCATTTGCTTTGTAAGACTATAATCAGTACTATCTCCCATTTGCTTTGTAAGACTATAATCAGTACTATCTCCCATTTGCAATCTGTTCTGTACTCTGTCCAAACTGGACAACCATGCTGACTGAAATGTTCTGAGCGAACCCAAATTTTCATAAATAACATAGGTCAGTTTACATGGCACATTCAATTCTCATCTACTTGTCTACAATTGCTACATGACACGATACAGAACAACACTGATAAAACACATCAGTACAACAAACAACATCACATTCCTCTTCTTTTGCACATGTATTTCGGCTGTCTTTTGCAACAGCAGCTCATCCTTCTCCATCAACAGATGGTCCTTCTTACGCAATGCACGCCTTAGGGGTTCCATTTCAGCATAATCAGCAATCCTTGCCATCTCAAGGTCATCTCTTTCAGCACATAGCACTTGCTTCTCCTTCAGTGACAAGACAGCATCTCGAAGATCGATAATCAGTTGCGCGAGGTGAGGAGGAGTTGGATCATCGACAAATTCGAACAAGTGGCATCTGTTGGTAAACTGCCAACCACAAACCCAAATTAATGCCCTTCACAATGTATAGAATAAGCAACAAATCATGTAAAAATTTGTACAGAACTGTACTTACCCGATCTCTCATGCATTTCACATACCTCCTTCCAGGATTAGCATTGCTCCATGATATCCATCTGGCTGCCTTGTTGCCACAGTCGCACTCAATCGCCGGCTGATAATCCAATGGCCCCTCACGGTATGGAATGGGGGAGGAGCGACCGAGAGGGATCGATGGTGAAGAACAAGACCCACGGGAGCGACTTGAAGTGATAGATGTTGCCATCTCCTTGCCCAGCCAACGGGCAACCCCAGCCTGAATCGCCGCCGCCGCCTGAATCGCCGCTGCTGCCACTCCCGTGCCCAGCCAGCCAGCGACCAACTCGCCTCAGAGGCCACGCCGCCCCGCCGCCGTAGTTCCACCTCAACGCCGGCCGCCGCAACCGCCGCCGCCGCAGCCCATGAACGAGTCGTCGCCGCCGCCGGAGTCACCGCCGCCGCCGCCGTCGTTGCTAGGTTTAGGGTTCGTGGGTGGAGATGGGGATCGAGAGAATGGACGGGAGAGAGAGATCCAGGGTCACTTAAAGTGACATGGCGGTCAAAACCAGCCACATGTACCTGTTTTAGTCAAAACCGGGTCCATGTCATAGCAAAACCACTTAAAGTACAGCGAGGGACGAAAAGTATCCGGTTTAAATAGTTGAGGGACTGGGTTTTACTGGTTTTGGAGTTTGAGGACGATTCCTATACTATCGCCAGAGTTCGAGGACGAAAAATATACTTATCCCATTTATTTATATGTCAACATAGATAAATACACACAAAAAAGGTCGCTGTAGCATCGCGAGCACTGGCCGGTTGGCCCTATCCAAATAGCCAGCTGTTCCATGCCGAGCAAGGCATGCGGACCCGCGTGAACGGTGCTGACAGCCAACCCCCATGTGAGAGCCGGAGAAGCAGGAGCGACACATGCCCATCATGGCCGAACTAGACCAGCGCGGGACGAGGACCCCCAATAGAATTGTCTGGCTGGGTCTTCGCAGCGGGACAACGTGCGAGCCTCTGCAGGCGGACGCGTGAAAAAAGACCACATGATGGGCTCCTGCCGTCCACCTTTCATGGACCGGAACTGCTTTGCACACGATACGGGCTGCACGACTGTTGGACGATACTTGATCCTGTGGGTGTGCTTCACTTCGTCAAACACATGCGTGGTTGGATAGACAGAATCGTGCAACGAATCGGCTGCACGGTGACATGTGTATAGCAGCGCTCTTCATGGACCGTTCGGGCAGATTGGACGGCACGGAGAGCCCCCAACCCCAAGTGACCCCTCGGCACGTCACCTGGAAACAAACGGCGTGGTGAGCAGTCTCGCCCGCGATGCCCCTAGGAGATATACTCCAGCATGCTTTGTAGGAGTAATATATTGTTATTGCACGGCCAGCATATGACAACAAGGTTCCTCAGCAAAGGCGCTCTGCATGCAGGGCGATTAGGAGAGGCAGTCAGGAACTTAGGAAAGGTAGACTACTTATTGATTTGGGCTAGGATCGACATAACGAGATGGAGGTAGGAGAGAATTACGTGCTCGTTGGCTAGGTGGACTAGGACATCTGCGTCGAGGTGGCCGATGAACGACTCGCACCGACCGGCGCTGCGCTCCACTGCGGCGTGCGCCATGGCCTTCCATCCTGTCGGAGGTGGTTCGTCCCACTGACGATCAACAAGATTGGTGCGCCGCCATAGCAGGGCTCGTTCAGGGCTAGCCACCGCCATGGTGAGCACGCGAGCTCTGCGCCCCCGAGGATGTCGGCATGCGGAAGTCGCCGGGCAATGACGCCCAGTCCCTCGCGGCGACGGCGCTGAGACGCAGCCGCCGGGCTGGTTAGGGTTTTGCCGTTTTGCATACGCAACACGCACGGTCTATAGATGCCGCAGCCAACAAAAACAACATCAGTGCCATGGACTAGGGGCCTAAAAGTCACGTACAAAATATTCGTGAATTTGTTTTTTCCAAAAGATGGGGATTTCTTTTTCAGTTCTTTTGCCTTTACTTTCCACGCCTACTCTAACGACATTTGGTATACAACTGGGGTTCTTGGCTAGTACTAGTTGATTTTGTTTGAAGTGTCCAAAATGACTACCGGCCTTGTTTTGGAACCGGCAATGAGTAAACTACTCCCTCTGTCCCAAAATTCTTGTCTTAGATTTGTCTAAATACGCATGTATCAAGTCAGATTTTAGTATTAGATACATCCATATCTAGACAAATCTAAGACAAGAATTTTGAGACGGAGGGAGTATTAGATTATACCCTCTTATCTTTTGTGGAATAACTATGGCAAAAAACCTGGAACTCGCAGCAAAGACAGATTTTTATTTCTTTTTTTACACATTTTTCGAAATTGTTAGTTGAGCATAACAATAATTTTTTTTAAAAAGAAGGATCAACTCTGGCCTCTGCATCAGGACGATCCATACAACCATTTTTTTAATCAAGACATAGAAGGTAATAATCAATAAGCTTGAAGCCACCATCTCGGCAAGATGTCTATGCCACACCACACACCGACTCCGTGACTTGCAGTCAAGTTGCAGACCCCGGGAGCTTGAACTCTTTCGCAAGTGTATCACATAGATAATTTTGTAAGAACAATAAAGGTTTCCTTCTCGAAAAAAATAAGTTTTTAATATTAGTTCAAATGATAGATTTCTTGTTGCAAGTGAACATATTTTTTGATAAAATATATGTCCGTGTATGTATATGTGAGAGAGTAGCTTCGGCGTAACTTGAGAGGATAACGGCCGCGAAAGACGAGTGGAGCCCCAAGAATCGAGTTATGGATCAATATAAGGAGAAGGGATAAATGGTATAACTTCACTAAGTTCCACTCAAAAAATAAATAAATAGAACGGTAAGTTAGGCAATGCATGGTAATCTTGCTTTGGTTAGGGTGGAGTAAAGCCGATATGTAGGATTAATAACACCAGGGGGTTACACAGCGATAAAATCAGCAGTATCTCTTGAAATCTAAAGTACATCTTTTCTTAGCTTGCAAACAAATCTGGCTACTTCCGACCAAAATAAGGCTTGAAATCGAAGTACATCTTTTCTTAACTTGCAAACAAATCTGGCTATTATCTTGTTTGCTTTTGATTTCTCTTGGCAGAGAAGTCGTTACTGCATTCGGTGGAGCGTCGCTTCTTCGATGATTGTTGGTGGCGTCGCAGAGCATTTATCAACTCATGCTCGAAGTGTTCTTGTTCCGCACTGTGCTGCAGCGACGATGGCATGGAGAAGGCGAGACGAGGTGAGAGCAGGCTGGGACGGTAGCTGCTGTAGATGCTCCATTGCTGGTCCTTCGGTGCCTTGGGCAGCTGAATCCAGTGATCCCATTCGGAGAAGAACAATGCAGCCTTATGCTCCATGTCGTTGGTAGTGTCGTACTTGTGGAGAAGCTGGCCTAGCTTGTAGCATAGCATGCCGTCGGCAGCGTTAAACCAGGCACCACTCGGTTGATTCTCGCCATCGTCGTTCACGTAAAAGGTGTAACGCACCTCCCAACCATGCAACTGATCGCCTACACTGTGGTGGGGCGACACAACCCAAAATGAGAGCTGCCGCCGGCCGAGGACCCGCACTGCCACGCACAACTAGCCACGCAGATCGAAGGGATGCACCACCACCGTATCCTCCAAGATGGATTCCACCGGGAGGCGGTACGTCTTATGTATCTCGGTAGCGACGTCGATGACCAGCATCCTGTCAGGCACCCAATAGTGCTGCGGACGCTGTGTTACCGCGTACAGCTTGCCATCAACGAGCGCCGGCGGCGGCGAGTTGAGGCCGATTATGGCGTTGTAGGGGAACATGTGCGGGTACCGACGCCACCCGCTGCCATTGGCATCGCCCAAAGTGCACACGTCCAAATAGTTGGCCCACATCTCCAGAATAGCAATGGCCTGCCGGGAGCAGAGGCGGAAGAGCTTGTACTGACGGGTGGACGGGCTGAACCCCATAGCGTACGTGATGTTGTCGATGGACTGGATCATGCCTTGATGCTGGTCGCCGGGATCGTGCGGCGCCGGGACCTTGAGCATCATGCCGGTGATGGGGTTGCACACAAACACAGGCCAGTCCTTGACATGGGAAGCAAGTAGGAGGAAACCGTTGCAAACGTTGCAGGGGTTGTAGGCAGGGGGTAGGTCAGTAACGCGGCACATGAGCTTGGACGAGGCGTGATTTAGGACGACAATCTCAAGGCCGATGCCCCCGCCACGGATCTCCGAGATGGCTAATGACTCGGCGGCACCACCGGTTCCGGGGAAGACATGGGCACTGTTGGTGTGGATGTCAAGGAAGGAAGGGTCAGCGAGGATGCCATGCCATTGTCTGGACACGCAGCGGTTGCGGATGATGTCCCTCATTGGCAGCTTAAAAAGGATCTCACATAGAATATCTTCAGTCATAGACTCCATCGTGTCGTGGAGCGAAATATATATGACCACTGCTAGCCGTAAACCGGCTGATGTTAGGAATTTTTAAACCGCCTTGCCAGCCATTGATTTGCTTTGATTTGGGCCGTTCGGTTGCGGCGGCCTCGTCATATGTCATCTCACATGAAAATGCCCACGAGCTCGTCATGCACGGCCACACGTGCAGCGCCAGGTTGCGACAACGGGCTCGCTGCTGCGACCATCCCTTGAAGCATCGGTGATGGTGCACTGAAGAATGGGCGCTGCTTCAATGGCCCGATAATGCTCCAACACAACACTCGCGACGCTTCATTGCAGCACTGGCGATGCTCAGAGGGCCCGGCAATACTTCAACACAACACTGGTGATGCTTCGTTGCAGCACAAATGATGCTCTGGCGGCCCCGACAATGCTCCAACATAGCATCGGTGATGGTTCGTTGCAACACCGGCGATGCTCCGGCGGCCCGGCAATGCTCCAACGCAATACCGGTGATGCTTCGATGGAGCACCAACGATGCTCCGGCGGCCCAGCCATGTTTCAACCCAACACCGGTGATGCTTCGTTGTAGCACCGGCGATGCTCCTACAACTCGGAGATGCTTCATTGCAGCACTGGCGATGCTCCGGCGGCCTCGACGGTGCTCCATTAGAGCACTGGTGATGCTTCGATGGAGCACCGACAATGCTTTGGCGGCCCAACCATGCTCCAACACAACACCGATGATGCTTCGTTGTAGCACCGGCGATGCTCCGGCGGCTCGGAGATGCTTCGTTGCAGCACCGGCGATGCTCCGGCGGCCTCGACGATGCTTCATCGGAGCACCGGTGATGCTTCGATGGAGCACCGATGATGCTCCGGCGACCCAACCATGCTCCAACACAACACCGGTGATCCTTCGTTGTAGCATAGGCGATGCTCCGGCGGCTCGAAGATGCTTCGTTGCAGCACCGGCGATGCTCCGACGGCCTCGGCGATGCTCCACCGGAGCACCGGTGATGCACTGATGCTTCGATGGAGCACGGATGATGCTCCGGCGGCCCAACCATGCTCCAACACAACACCGGTGATGCTTCGCTGTAGCACCGGCGATGCTCCGGCGGCCTCGACGATGCTCCATCGGAGCACCGGTGATGCTTCGATGGAGCACCGACGATGCTCCGGCGGCCCAACCATGCTCGAACGCAATACCGGTGATGCTTCGTTGTAGCACCGGCGATGCTCCAGCGGCCTAGAGATGCTTCATTGCAGCAACGATGATGTTCCGACGGCCTCAACGATGCTCCATCGGAGCACCGGTGATGCACCGCAAAGCTCCATCGCAGCAACGGTGATGTTCCTATGACCCCGACAATGCTCCATCGCAGCACCGTGAAGCTGCGTTTCGACAATGCTCCATCACACAAAGGGCGTCCCAAGGATGCCCTTAGTAGCACCGGCGAGCCCCTGGTTGCAGGACCCGTTCGTTGGTAGCAGTGTCCGCTTCGACATCTCTCCACCGGCCGCCACCCCTGTCAGCACCGCTGAACGTCGGCTTGCAGGTGTCGAGGCGCTCGCAAAAATTCTTTTTCTCCACTCAAAGCACTGCAGCGTGATTTGTAGCAGCCGTCCATGGAGTGCAAGTCAGCTTGAGCGAGAGAGTAGTGGCGGAGGAGCGCGTGGGGTGGCATGGAGAGAGTGCTGGAGTACAGGATGAAGACATGTCGGTGCGGTCCAAAAGGACGTGGTCAACGCGTGTGGGTAGACGAAGAACGAGTGGATGGGCTCCGCTGCATGAGATGAGGCAAGTAGGTTGAGCAATTCCTGAGCCCAGACGGGACACGTGGCAATCGCGCTTCACGTGGTTGATTTCTGGTAGAAAATCAGTCGGGCAAAAAGAAGGATTTCCCAATATATATAGCAGCCTAAAAAGGATCGCACATAGGATCAACTCATAGCGTGGCGTATATATTAGCAGTCTCGCTGCCTGGATCTGTTCCAATCCAAGTCCAACAGTGAACCAATCCGCCAAATCCGATTTGGACACTGAATCCACTTGAACCGATCGACTTCAAGTCCAGGTACATCCCTATCTTTTTTTTTTCGAGAAAACTTTCGATCTATTCATGGAGCACCTAGAAGAATAGAAGTAAAAAATTACATCCAGGTTCATGGACCACCTAGCGACGACTACAATCACTGGTGCAAGCCGAAGGCGCGCCGCCGTCATCACCCATCCCTCATCAGAGGCGGGCAAACCTTATTGTAGTATACAGTCGGGAAGTCGTGGTGCTAAGGCCCATAAGACCAGCGCACCAGAATAACAACCACCGCCGATGAAGTGAAGCGTTGATTGAAAGGATTCATCCCGCATCATCAATATTTTTAGGATGGCATTACAATTTGCTGGCACTTTCTTAAAAAAAGAGGGCGGTGTCAATTTGTGGATAACGGAGAAAACTTTTGCCATATTTGAATTTTCTAACAACTTTTAACTTGAAGTTGTTACATTTTTCTTTTGAACATCAGTACACACAAGCGCTCATATAAACGCGCATACACTCACCCCTATGAACGCACACATGCACACCTTACCCTTATGGGCACCTCCGAAAGACTGAGCCGGCATATCATGTTGAGATTTACAAAGTCACCGTAGGCACCTCGTCATCGACGGGAACATCTCCTCCCACTGAATGCACATTGCCGAAAATCCTGAAATAAATCCAGGAATAAATGCGGGCACCAGGATTTGAACCCTGGTGGGCTGGGGATACCACAGCCTCTAACCATCCAACCATAGGTTGGTTCGCACTCGAAGTTGTTACATTTGTTTAGCGAATGGCGTTTTGGAGACCGGGCTCCGTGAAGCCTTTTATTTTTGAAAAATTCGAATACAATATTTTATATTTCAAAAAACTCTGAAAAAATATGCGTGTATGTAAGAATGTAACCCACATGTGCGTAAAAATTCATCATAAAATACCTTGATTTGCGACCTATACAAAAAAGACAAATCCATGGTCTAGGATGATGAATAGTATCATGTGTTAAACAGCCTCAGATTTTTTTTTTTGCATAGCCCTCATTTCAACGTATTTTGCGCTGAATTTTTACACACAAATTGTGTTATGCCTTCATGTATATCTGTGTTTTTTTCAGAATTTTTTAAAACTTAAAAACATGAATTTTGATGAAATTTGAATTTTGAATCTGGAGGCCTCATTGGAGCTCAGTCACCAAAATGGATTTCCGATTTGTTTAATCCTTTTTATAATTGTGCCCACTTCTGGCTGACTGGGTCCACCTCTCCACTGGAAAATCGTAATTTTATATTCTGCTGACACTTTTTTTTCTGCTGGTTGTTTTACTTTTATATTCCGCTGACACATTTTTCTGCGAGTCTAACTTTTCACCTTCTGTTTGCGAGCATACCACCTTAGAAATTGTAACATCGTCTCAAGTTTTGTTCTTTTTCTTTTAACATTTTTCAACATGTATGATTAGCCCAGACGCATTGCTCACCGTTACAACTCTACCACATGTTCAGCCTATGCTTAAGGAGATGCATCTCTACTACTTAAAAAATACTACCTCTGTAACTTGATGTAAGATGTTTAAACACTGAAAATGTCAAAAAACATCTTATAGTTTGATGCCGCCGGAGTACTATTTTAAAATAAGCAGTGTTCCTTTTTTCTGTTAGGGAGAACTCTTCATCGATCGCTTTCCCCCCTCCCACCATGTTTCTGCTTTGCTTTTCTTCATCCAACCTATTTTTTTCAAACACGCCATTAAATCATATTAATTTATTTACCTTTTGCAGCACTACATGAACTCATCTTATTTAACTTACCTTTTCCAATAATGTGCAATTATGCCACTCGACTCCACACCATATTTCACCGCACCCTTCAGGTACGCCACTCAATCATATTAATTTACTTACCATGCACATGATCGACCCAGCCTAGCAAATTACTAAGATAAAACACTTTTTACCCCCGTGGGAATGGACACGTACCTAGTACATTCAGAAGTCTAAAAAAGAGTGGAAAGATCTTTTACAGACATGGTAATCACGAATTTTAAATTTTGTTCCCCAATTTTTTTAAAAAGTTCATCGATTAAAAAAATGGTTGCGTGAAAAAATGTTCATGAATTCGAAAACAGTTCACGCATTTAAAAAAATGCTCGTAAACAAAACAAATGTTCGTGATGTTTCTAAAAAATTCCAAAATTTCAGAAAAAAAGTTTGATGATCCGGAAAACTGTTCTTCAGATTTGATTAGTTATTGGAAAGTATTTATATGTCTAGGCATTGGGAGTAGTTTGTGGTCAATGTGACTTGTTTTGAAAGTATTAAATATTCCATTGGCAACATAGTGACAGGAGTGCCGTGTAGGGGCACACAACCTTGGGATTTACCATATCGAATGCATTGTGATGACGTGGACATTGCGACCATCATCAATGAGGGTGGGAACAAAGATAAGTGGCAACATGGCGAGACACCGTGTTAAAATTGAAGACACTCATTTGTGGGATATTGAGTCATACTTATTTGGCTAGCGCATAATTGTGTTTCCTCCGTTACAAGACATGGGCATTTTTGCTAGTAAGACCAAATATATGAAATATGAAGCTACATCTTCTGATGAATCTAGTGATATATTTTTAGCATTCTAATCCTAATTTTTTTCTTCACAAACTTGATCAAAGTTTGTGATGTTGGACTTTTATGAAACGGACAGAATAGTTTTATGCTTTTAGCTCGATAACATGCTATAGTATTGTCATTGTACGTTCGTGAACATGGAGGAATTTTGCCTAGCTTTTCTGGCCAGTGTACTATATTTCTAACTCTCGGCGCATGGGACAAACTAAACTAGTATGTCAATGCCTTGGGCGGCGATGTTTGGACTAGTTAATTTGCGGGCCAGTGGAGATTATTATTGACTATAACAAGGTTAAGGTCAAAATTGAAGATTGAGATCTCAGCAAGATCATTCTGGCGCTTATGGTTAGGATAGGCTTGACCTCTCACCCTGTATGGATTCTAGAATGAAGGTAATTCTTTGTCAAATATTAGAAATTTCAGATAAAATGCAGCACGGAAACCAAAGATTTTTTTCAGTGACTAGAAGTGTGAATCCATTGACATGTTTTTTTTCGAAACTCTTTTTAAGGCCATGTCAAGTACTAGGGAATATTGCACATATTTGTTTCTTTTGGTGGCAAGCAGTTATAATATTACCAGTCGTCTTGGACATATAATTGTGATGTTAGTTCTTTAGTTTTTCAGGAACACTTTTTGACCAGCAGCTATAATATTACCAATCGTCTTGGACATGTCAAGTATTGGGG
>LR738712.1:902674806-902684864 GCA_902687465.1 Secale cereale | reverse complement strand
GGGGGGGGGGATGTGTTGCGGTGTGCCGTTCACCGGCGAGGTGGGCGGCTTTTATAGCCGGAGCTCGGGCGGCGAGAGGCGCATGCCAGGCGACGCAAAGGTTCGCTACGCGGCATCAATGGGCAGGCTGACCGAGGCTGCATCTCGACAGCGCTGGGCATCAATGCAGGCGACGGCGCGGCAGCTTTGGCATTGATTCCCGCGTGAACCGAGGCGATGAGGACGAGAAGCAGTGCGTCGCTGACAGGGCGGGCCCATCACATTCGCGCCAAAAACGCCCCGTCCGGCGCCCCCAGGCGACCCCTAGTGCTCCGGTTCAGGTTGGGTCCGCCGGCGCCAGTTTCGGCCCAATGCGGCGATTTTTGGCGTCCTGGGGACGCGACTGGGCCATTTTTTCAGCGCCGGCGCCGAAAAACTGGCCTGGGGGGCCTGTTGGGGGCGCGACTGGAGATGCTCTAAGAGGCCTAGGTTCTTCTGCATGTGCGTGGGCCATAGCTGATTCAATACGGGCCGAAAATGTTAAGAGAAAGACAATGCTTCCTTTTTCCAAAAAAAGGAGAGCACATTGTTGATGATGTGATTCCGGCAACTTCAATGCGTCGATGCAAAATGGACGCGTTTTTTTCTCATGTTTTTTGTCTGTTTGAGACGGGTGAGTGGACGCGTGTCCGATACATTACTCTGCATGGTCTTATACAAACTAAATAGACATAACTTTTCAAACATGTCAACAACTTAAACATAATTATACATTTATAAATGGCTAAAACGACCGACCAACCGCCAACCATAGTAGCGTGGCCTTTGCGGTCGCCACGCCCGCCCTCGCCGCCGTGCCCTCATCGGTATCGGCTAGACGCAGAGTATTCGGAGGTCGGCCAGGAGGAGTCACCGTCGAGTCCTTGGAGGACGAAGACTAGGAGTTCGGGGGGGCCTTGGATGAGGACGAGGAGGAGGAGTACCGGATGCCCTCGGATGAAAAGAATGAAGGGAAACATCATCCCTAGCAAGCAAGCTGCATGCATGCATGGACATACATGCGTACACAAGTGTAGAATAGATAGGTTCAACATGTACCAGAGGACAAAGGGGAACCATGTGTACGTGCCCGTGTCGCAAACCAGGAAAAGAAGCGCTAGAGAGAAATAGCCTAAAGTTGGGTAGTCGAGCCAGAAACGCGGCATGAGTCGGGGCAACCGGCCTCATTCTAGTCGGGGTAAACGGACGCCGCTCGCAAAAGTAGATGGCACCATGTCATGCAGTTCTGTTGCTTGTTTCATGAGGGATGTGAGAGTGCGTCTGTTATGGTTCGAAGTTGCGATTTCAAATCTGTTGGCGGAGTTGAAAACCGTGGAGTAGTCGAGATCATCCATGTTCTTTGAGGCAATTGAGAGTGCCTTTATCAAGATGTCAAGGTCTTCTTATTTGACAAATGTACTGTGGCTGTATGCAGATACTTGACATCATTGCGGAATTTACCCCTGATCAGGGGCATGTATTCTTCAAGTTTGTTACTGGTGCTTCTCGGCTTCCAACTTCTGGTTTGTCAGCCCTTAGTCTCAGACTTGCCATAGTTTGAAAGGCGGCTTTATTCATTGATAATAATAATGCACCACTTAAAATTTGCTCCGGGTCGGAGCTGGAGCCAAAGTCACCTCTAGCATGTGTGCTAAACATAATGATAATAATAATGCACCACTTAAAATTTGCACTAAATATAAGTGTGCTTTAGAGCCTCTAGCATAGACTATTGAACATAATGATAATAGGACATAATATATAAAAAAATACAAACAACAATTAAAAGTGAACACAGGGTTTTGGCTCATGTGTGAAAAGTAAAATACACTAGAGGTCCTAAAAGTATTACAAGTGTGTCAAATAGGTCCTATAAGTTTAAGATCGTTCACCACAGGTCATATATGTGTATTTTACCCACGACTTCCACGATATATTTGGCTCTATGCGTGCTCAATGGAGGTTATTTTCTCGCTTCCCTGGCCAATATTTGTGATTGTTTCCGCTCTTATCTGCTTAAATCTTATTTCGCGCATGTAGCGATACTTACAACGTTACTGGTATATGGCGCTCATCCACAAGTAGTATCTCTACTTAGTACAAAGTTTTGGCTAGCAAACGTCTAGGAGCAAGCACCACATGTTAGAGAATCCATGACAATATAGCTTCCGTTTGAATATAAGCTAACATAACCCATTACGTTGTCTTCCTTGTCCAACGTCAGCTATTTGATCAAGCATAGAATATTTAATGGGGGCTCCCAACCATAAAATATGTCCAAGATGGTATATTTATATGTGAGGCCTCTCTTTCTTTATTACTCCCTCCGTCCCATAATGTAAGACGTTTTTTAACTCTAGTGTAGTGTCAAAAAACGTCTTACATTATGGGACGAAGGTAGTACTTTTTTATGAATTACATCAATGACCAATGCTATGCTTGTTAACCTTCAACAATTGTTATTAACTATATTTCTTTGATGTTAAGTCATCACTCCCATGGGACTAGCATATGATCTTTTTATTCTTTTCATTGCTAAGATTGAAATGCGAAAGCAAAGCAAAACTCAAACTACTCCAAGCAAAACCTACCACCAACACGCCGGATCTAGGGCCGCCTAAGTCCAAGCGGTCGACTCGCCTGCAAGGGCTGCTAGGGTGGACGTCATCCTTCCTTCGACAATCTTATTGACCTACCTACAACTGGAGATTCCCTCTACAATCTCATTTATTAACTACTGTTAATGATTCCTTCAGGTTTAATTCTGTTCAAAAATAAAATAAAAGGCAACCAGCATCTTCTACTACAAGCCTTCACTGGAAAAACAGCCAGTTTTTTTTAACCACAAATTTGGGTCTAGTACAGCAGAACAAGCTAACAAGTCTACTAACCCGAATCGTCACTTGTATTCTGGACATAGCAGTAGTATATACGAGTCATCTATTCCATGACACAAGAGTAAAATCTTACAATGACCAGTAGCTACTTAGACTCCAACAAGACACAAGCACAAACCAAATCACTCATGGCATGAAACAGAGCAAGGTACACTATAGCATGCAGCACAAGAGAGCACAATAGAGATAGGAGATGGACGAACCTCCTCTCCTCGTCGGGCTGGTGACGGGGTCCCGCGTGTCCTCGTCCTGGTCCTCGTCCTCCTCCGTGTCCCGCGTGTCCTGGTCCTCCTCCGTGTCGCGGTCATCCCCGTCCATGGAGGGTGCCTGCTGCATCAACCGAAGTCATCTACTCCCTCTGTAAACTAATATAAGAGCTTTTAGATCACTATTTTAGATTCTAAACGCTCTTATAATAGTTTACGAAGGGAGTACAACTGTACTCCACAATCTCATCGGATTCCTACTGTTGATGACTCCTTCAAGTTTTAATTCACAAAACCAAAACTGGAAATTGCACCTTAACATGTGCCGATGCCAAAACTGAACCATCACTGTACACAACTATTGAAAAGGAAAACATCCGTCCATTGAAAACATAATTGGCTGTGTGTACTATGGTTGCGCCGTCCGCACCATCAAATAAAATCTACCTTGTCAAAAGAAAAAGAAAAAATATGGTGACCAGACCACAAGCAGGGCAGGAGACCCAGCTTTGCATTTTGACATTGGAACACAAAAAAAATCAAATGCCATGGTTAAGAGAGGAGCAACCCTCAAGTCGTCATCAAGAGAGGTGCAATTTCATCTACAGAAAACAAACATGTTGGTAGTATGCATTATGGTCCAAGTCATCACGTAAATCTGCATTTCCACGACAAGAAAAAAAAGGGTCATCCTTCTACAATCTTATTGACCTACAACTCAAGATTCCCTCCCCAATCTCAAATAAACTACTGTCAACGACTCCTGCAACACGGAGCGGCCGTGGTTCCCGTAGCACACGAGCTCGGAATGCATGTATGACGACTACGTACCCGTGGAAAGGTACGCGGTTGCCGCGGGCGGAAGACACCAACAGCGGCGAGAGCAGGACGCCGACCTCTGCCGGGTCGGCAGAACAACGTAAACGAGGTCCGCGCCTTGGTTGTCATGGTGTGCAGCACCACCGAGCATGACGAGGCTAAAAATTATGAAGGAAGAAAAGAATGAACGGAAACATCCATAGGAAGCTACGTGCATGCATGCATGGACATACGGGCACACACAAGTTTAGAATAGCTAGGCACAGTAGGTATGTACGACATGACAAAGAGAAAATTAGATCGCCCATGCATGCGTACGTACGGACGAAAACGGTCCAGTCACAGTGACAGTGCCAGAGGAAGACCGTCACACCCGATAGACGGCTGATATGGATGCCGTTGCCCCTCGTTCCAGGGTGTGGAATTTCATCCAAACGCTAAAAACACTACCTCGCGGTCTGAGTGACCTAACTATCGCACAAGTCCATGATCACATGACCTAACTACTCCCTCTGTTCCACAATGTAGTGCCTATAGATTTTTGTGAAAGTCAAACTTTACCAACTTTGACCAAGTGTATAGAGAAAACTGTCTACATCTACAATACCAAACATGTACATTCTGAAAATATAACTCACGATGTATCCAATGATGTGCATTTAGTGTTCTAGATGTACACACTTTTCTCTATAAATATGGTCAAAGTTTGTTATGTTTGACTTTTGTAAAAATCTATAGGCACTACATTATGAAACGGAGGGAGTACCTCACGGTCTACGGTGCCAAAGAACCACACAGCTGCCGCCTGACTGACCAAATTATCGCACAAGTCCATGATCACATGACCTCATGGACGGGGCATTTCCATATCACGTAGCCCTCCTACTCAAATACCCAACGAACAGGCCAACCAAGCTAGAGACCGCACACACGCACCAATACAACTGAGGGAACAGTTCGTTCAAGAAACTGCAAGAGCAAGAAATGGCGGAGCCGGGGCGGCTGGTTCGAGTTAGGATGGCCCTAACTATGTGCTCCCTCCTCTTCTTCCATCACAGTTGGTCGGCCCCAGCCGTGCCGCCGACACCAGCAGGCACCCTCTGCATCCCCCGAGAGCGGGATGCGCTGCTCGACTTCAAGGCCGGCCTCACCGACCCCGGCAACCTCCTGTCGTCATGGCAAGGTGCGGAGTGCTGCCGGTGGATGGGCGTCCTTTGCAACAACCGGACCGGCCACGTCGTTACCCTCCAAATTGTAGGCGAGGGCACGTACGGTACCATTGGAGGTGAGATACGCTCCTCCTTGCTCACTTTACGACATTTGAAGGAGTTGTATCTCTCATTCAATGACTTCGGCGGCAAACCCATCCCGGACTTCATCGGCACCGTCGGGCGCGGGCGCCTCACACATCTCGACTTGTCCTACTCAAATTTCGGTGGCAGGATTCCTCCCCACCTCGGCAACCTCTCGAACCTGGTTAGCCTTGGGCTCGAAGACATGGCACATGGCTCTTACTCGCCCGATCTCACATGGGTGTCGCTCCTCAGGAAGCTGCAGATCCTCAGCATATCTAAGGTGGACCTCGGCGCTGCCGTGGACTGGTTTCATGCTATCAACATGCTCCCATATTTGATAGACCTTGATTTACGTTGGTGTAGGCTTCAAAACTCCATGCCTCCCCCGGCGCATTCCAATCTCACATCCCTTGAGACTCTCTTCCTTATGGGAAACTCCTTCAACAAATCTCTTGGAGCCAAAAATATTGTTTGGGATCTGCCTAGCCTCCAAGAGCTCTCCCTATTTGGTTGCGGAATCGATGGTCCAATACCTGATGCGGTGGGGAACTTGACCTCTATTCAGAGTTTGGATCTTGGCTCGAACAAGTTCACTGGTACGGTGCCATTGACCTTCAAGAAACTGAAGAAACTGCAGTATCTGACATTAGGCTCCAACTTCATCAACATGGACGTAACAGAGCTACTGCATCAGGTGCCGCCAGATGAATTGCAGGAACTGACTGTGTATGACAACTATTTGACAGGGAGCTTACCTGTTCGTCTAGGACACTTTAGCAGCTTGGCCATGATCTATCTCGACCACAATGAGCTGTCTGGTGAGATACCAGTTAGTATACGGGAGCTCAGAAATTTGAGGTCGTTATCGCTAGCCTCCAACAACCTACACGGTACAATCACTGAGGATCATTTTACAAATCTGACCACCTTAGAATACCTAGATATTTCTGATAATTCCTTAACTGTGAAGGTCAATGGCACATGGAAACCTCCATTCAACTTAGTCTCGGTGGGCTTAAGATCTTGCGTGCTAGGGCACCAGTTTCCTGTTTGGCTGAACCAACCAACGATCTCCTATCTTGATGTTTCGAACACAAGCATACACGATAACATACCTATATGGATTGGTAATTCCTCTGCTCAATATTTGAATTTGTCAAGAAATCGTCTTGTTGGCGTGCTTCCTACATTTTCCCAGCTATCTACCATGGAAATGCTAGATCTTAGTTCTAACCAGATTGTTGGCCAGATTCCTGCACTTCCAAACAATCTACTCTTATTGGACATGTCTAGAAATAATCTATCAGGCACACTGCCAACAGAAATAGAAGCACCAATGCTAGAAGTATTGCTTCTCTTCAACAATTCCTTTTTTGGAACTATTCCCAGCTCATTGCTTCAGTTGCAACAATTGGTATATCTAGACTTATCAAAAAACTTGCTAAACGGGACACTGCCCAACGGCCATCAAGGATTGAAAAGCTCAAATATTAGATTGCTTAAATTGAACAACAATCGTCTTTCAGGAGCATTCCCATTGTTTCTCCAGAGATGCGGAAAGCTACAATTTCTAGATCTGGCTTACAATAACTTTTCTGGGAGCATACCACCATGGATTGGGTCGAAGTTACCACAATTGGCAGTTCTGAGTTTGCGTTCAAACATGTTTATTGGTGGGATCCCTGATCAACTAGTCGGGATGAAGGGACTTCAATTTTTAGACATTGCATCCAACAACATCTCAGGGAGCATACCACATTCACTTGGGAATCTAATTGCCATGACTCTTACTTCCGATAACAGTGGTGGCCTTTTCCACCTTATTGGTTATAGACTTTCATCTATGTACATGTACGCTCCTGCTTATAGTCCCGCTTATACTGATAGTTTGTTAGTGAACATCAAGGGTCAACAACTTGAATATACCAAAAATATCGCATACATGGTGAACATAGATTTTTCTTGCAATAGTTTGACAGGTCAGATTCCTCAAGAAATTGGCATGCTCGTTGCATTAAAGAACTTAAACTTCTCTTGGAATAGTCTGACAGGCATAATGCCCCAAAGTATTGGTGAGCTACGAGCACTGGAATCTTTTGACCTCTCACATAATGAGCTCTCTGGTGAAATCCCTACAAGTTTATCAGCTCTAACATCCCTAAGCCACTTGAACATGTCATACAACAATCTGACTGGAACAATACCATCTGGGAACCAATTAAGAGCACTAGAGGACCAAGCGTCCATCTACATTGGCAACACAGGTCTATGTGGTCCACCTCTCCCAAGGAATTGCTCACGAACTGACACAGTTCCATATGCTCCTCAAGAGCATGATAAAGGAATGAGTGATGTGGTTTCGTTGTACCTCAGCATATGCATAGGATTTGTAGTTGGCCTTTGGGTTGTCTTTTGTAGCTTCCTGTTCAAGAGAAAATGGAGGGTTGGTTGGTACTCATTTACGGACCACATGTATGATCAAGCTTACGTGCAAGTGGCTATGTGTTGGGCTTCACTGGCAAGAAAAATCCGTCAAGGATGAAGTCTGAAATGCTAGAGATTCCATTGGTACCAATGATATGAGAATAGCTTTAATAGTTATTGTTGTGTGTACTGTGTAATGCTCTTCTTTTGTCTGTAATTTGCATGATAAACTGTGGCAGTTAATATTGTTGGAAATATTTTACGTGTATTCAGAAGTGTATAAACCGAATATTACACTCTAGAAGGGGCGTGCGTGTGTTGTTGTTGTTGTACATGGTTGGTTGGCTGACACTGATCCCTATCTTTGTATAGGTATAACGTGTGGATCAAGCTCAACCTAACTAACCAAATATTTGTAATGTGATTGCTCTATGTAACACGTACGCATCCCTGCCCAACGGCATATGCTTTTAGCCTCAAAACATTATATGGTACCGGGCAACATGTAGCGGTGGTGGAGGTATCTTGACGAGGATGAAGATCAGGATGCACCCGATCACGATGTCTGACATGGACGGTATGTATTCCGCTGCCCGATGCTCCAGGAAGCACTCCAGCACCACATATGCATGCATGCATGGACAGACAGCAGCAGCGACTGATTCCCCATCATTGCGGAGCTCCCCGAAAAAGCAAGACGGTGTCACCCACAACCTCCTTGTTGTACCCCAGATTGGACCCGGCAGCGCTGCCACTACGGACAACCTGATCAACTGCAAGCTTGGGAGCTTCCCGATTAAGTACTTGGGCCTCCCTATCTCAGATAAACACATATCTATTCTCGAGTGGGAACCCTTGTATGGCAAGGTGGTGAACCTGGTTAGTTCCTGGCGCGGCAGATTTCTCTCTTCTGCCGCTAGGTTGGCTAGGTTGATTCTGACTAACACTAGCCTTTCCTCCTTACCCATGTTTACCATGGGCATGTTCCTTCTGGCTGATGGCGTGCACGCCAAGCTTGACACTCCTCGATCTAAGTTCGTTTGGGAAGGAACTGGGTCTAAAAAGAAGTACCACTTGATCAAGTGGGCAGCGCTATGGACGAGACTTGCCTGCTCCCTTCGCGTGTGCCCATCCGTGCTCCCGCATACGTGGCTTGATTTGATTGGAACAAAATTAGGCCCGGCCCCACCCCCTTAAAATCAGGGGGGGTGATGATTAGATTAGAAAGGAAAAAGAGAAAATAACAGCCGTAGGATGAAGTGGGAGCACGGATGGGAGCATGGGGAGGGAGCAGGCAAGTTTTGTCCCAGCGCTATGCCGTCCAAAGAAAATTTGGTGGCCTAGGGATCCTTCACTCCAAACTCATGAACGTTGCGCTTCTTACTAAGTGCCTCTGGAAACTCGCCCAGAATGAGCAGGGGCTTTGGGCGGACATCCTCCGAGCAAAATATTTCCCTGATGGGAACTTCCTCACCTCTAAGGCGAAAGGGTTGTCTTTTTGAACGGGATTCAGGCTGTCTGTTAGCTGTAGCTTAGTCTCATCTTATTCAGGCTAATGGCCGGTTGCATGTTTCGTACTTGGGCTTCGGCAGTTAACTTTCCGCTGTTTATTTTGTTTTACTGTTGGATGCTGCCTGTTGGAGGGATTTATTAATTTAAAGTCGGACGCTTTTTGCGTCCTTGTTCTAAAAAAAAATTGAATTTTTTTAGCAGTACTCTGGCTGGCCGACCCAGAGCTGATTCCTGGAGAACATGGCATACCGTCACAGCCGACGGTGTGGAATGCACTGAATTAACGGCCCAGCGTCTAGAGTTCCACTCGTTGCCTGTGGAATTAAGTGCCCGTCGGTCCAGGTTGCTTGTGGAATTTCGTCCGCTAAAGACAATTGCCTCACGGTCTGGTCTAGAGTGGACACACAACCACACAGGTGGCTGGCAGACAGGCGTAATTATCACTCTCAAGTCAGTCAAGCTAACGTCATGGACGGGTTCCGAAAGTATGTGTAGACTTGGACTTGTGGTACGTGGACTTGGACTTGTTTGGCTTGGATCTTTACATATGTGTGGAGTTGGACTTGTATACGTGGAATGAGTGAACTTCCTGTTCCGTCCCTACAAATACCCAACGAACCAATCAAGCTAAGCTAGAGAAGCCACACGCATCAATCAATACAGGCAAGCTGCCCACCACGTACACCCACGAAAATGGCTTCTTGACTTATGCAGCTGGTCCCGATCTTATGCTTCCTCCTCTTCCACCGGAGTTCGTCAGCACTCCCACCAACACCAGGAGGCACCCTCTGCGTCCCCCGTGAGCGGGACGCGCTTCTCGACTTCAAGGCCGGCCTCACCGACCCCATCAACTTCCTGTCGTCATGGAGTGGTGTGGAGTGCTGCCA
>LR738712.1:902653379-902672753 GCA_902687465.1 Secale cereale | reverse complement strand
CAGCGCTATGCCGTCCAAAGAAAATTTGGTGGCCTAGGGATCCTTCACTCCAAACTCATGAACGTTGCGCTTCTTACTAAGTGCCTCTGGAAACTCGCCCAGAATGAGCAGGGGCTTTGGGCGGACATCCTCCGAGCAAAATATTTCCCTGATGGGAACTTCCTCACCTCTAAGGCGAAAGGGTTGTCTTTTTGAACGGGATTCAGGCTGTCTGTTAGCTGTAGCTTAGTCTCATCTTATTCAGGCTAATGGCCGGTTGCATGTTTCGTACTTGGGCTTCGGCAGTTAACTTTCCGCTGTTTATTTTGTTTTACTGTTGGATGCTGCCTGTTGGAGGGATTTATTAATTTAAAGTCGGACGCTTTTTGCGTCCTTGTTCTAAAAAAAAATTGAATTTTTTTAGCAGTACTCTGGCTGGCCGACCCAGAGCTGATTCCTGGAGAACATGGCATACCGTCACAGCCGACGGTGTGGAATGCACTGAATTAACGGCCCAGCGTCTAGAGTTCCACTCGTTGCCTGTGGAATTAAGTGCCCGTCGGTCCAGGTTGCTTGTGGAATTTCGTCCGCTAAAGACAATTGCCTCACGGTCTGGTCTAGAGTGGACACACAACCACACAGGTGGCTGGCAGACAGGCGTAATTATCACTCTCAAGTCAGTCAAGCTAACGTCATGGACGGGTTCCGAAAGTATGTGTAGACTTGGACTTGTGGTACGTGGACTTGGACTTGTTTGGCTTGGATCTTTACATATGTGTGGAGTTGGACTTGTATACGTGGAATGAGTGAACTTCCTGTTCCGTCCCTACAAATACCCAACGAACCAATCAAGCTAAGCTAGAGAAGCCACACGCATCAATCAATACAGGCAAGCTGCCCACCACGTACACCCACGAAAATGGCTTCTTGACTTATGCAGCTGGTCCCGATCTTATGCTTCCTCCTCTTCCACCGGAGTTCGTCAGCACTCCCACCAACACCAGGAGGCACCCTCTGCGTCCCCCGTGAGCGGGACGCGCTTCTCGACTTCAAGGCCGGCCTCACCGACCCCATCAACTTCCTGTCGTCATGGAGTGGTGTGGAGTGCTGCCACTGGATGGGAGTGGTTTGCAGCAACTGGACCGGTCACGTCGTCATGCTTCAAATGTACACTCGCCAACTTGGAGGTGAGATACGCTCCTCCTTGCTAACCTTAGGGCATCTGAAGCAGCTGGAACTCTCATACAACGACTTCGGCGGCCAACCAATCCCGGAGTTCATCGGCGCCCTCGGGTGCGGGCGCCTCACGCACCTCGACCTCTCCTACTCAAATTTTGGCGGCCGGATTCCTCCCCACCTCGGCAATCTCTCGAACCTGGTGAGCCTTAAGCTCAACTATATGGCACATGGCTCCTACTCGCCTGATCTCACATGGTTGTCGCGCCTCAGGAAGCTGCAGGTCCTCATCATAACTGAGGTGGACCTCAGCGCTGCTGTCCACTGGACTCATGCTATCAACATGCTCCCCAGTTTGATAGACCTTGATTTAAGTTCTTGTACGCTTCACAACACTATGCCTCCCCCGTCACATTCCAATCTCACATCTCTGGAGACCCTCAGACTTGATGGAAACTCCTTCAACACATCTCTTGGAGCCAAAAATTTGGTTTGGGATCTGCCTAGCCTCCAAGTGCTCGACCTATCTAACAGTGGAATTGATGGTCCAATCCCTGACGCGGCAGGGAACTTGACCTCCATTCAACACCTGTTACTTTATTCGAACAACTTCACTGGCACATTGCCATTGACCTTCAAGGAACTAAAGACACTAGAACAACTCTTTTTGCAAGACAACTTCATCAACATGGATGTGGCAGAGCTACTGCACCGGTTGCCATCAGATGCACTGAAGGAGCTGGTTATGGATAACAACAATTTGACAGGGAGCTTACCAGCTCGTCTATGTCACTTTAACAGCTTGAACACGCTCTTCCTCGACTCAAACGAGCTTTCTGGAGAGATACCAGTTGGTATACGGGAGCTCAAAAGTTTGAGTAGATTATCGCTAAGCTCGAACAACCTGCACGGTACAATCACAGAGGACCATTTCAAAAATCTAACAACCTTAGAATTCCTACTTATCTCTGAAAATTCCTTAACCGTGAAGATCAACAGTACATGGAAGCCACCATTCAACTTAACCTCAGCTGGCCTTAGATCTTGCATAGTAGGGCCCCAGTTTCCAGATTGTCTTAACCAACCAACGATCACCTATCTTGATGTATCAAACACAAGCATACATGATAACATACCTGCTTGGATTGCTAATTCCAATACTAGGTATATGGATTTGTCAAGAAATCGGCTTTTTGGCATGCTTCCTACATTTTCCCAACTTACTCAATTGGAAGTACTGGATGTCAGTTCTAACCATATTATTGGCCCGATTCCACCACTTACAAATAGTCTACGCTTCTTGGACCTGTCTATAAACAATCTGTCAGGCACATTGCCATCAGATATAGGAGCATCAAACCTACAAGTACTGCTTCTCTTTGACAATTCCTTTTCTGGAACTATTCCCTGCCCCCTGTTTCAATTGCAATACTTGGTATTTCTAGACCTATCAAAAAACCTGCTCAACGGGACATTGACCAAGTGCTATCAAGGACTCCAAACCTCAAATACTACCTTGGTTAACTTGAACAACAACCGTCTTTCAGGAGCCTTCCCATCATTTCTTCAGAGTTGCAGAGAGCTACAATTTTTGGATCTGGCATACAATAAATTTACTGGGAGCATACCAACATGGATCGGGTCAAAGTTACCACAATTGGCACTTTTACGTTTGCGCTCAAATATGTTCTCTGGTGGCATCCCTAATCAACTAACTATGAACAAGGGGCTTCAATTCTTAGACATTGCATGCAACAACATATCAGGGAGCATACCACACTCACTGGAGAATCTCATAGCTATGACTCTTACTTCCAATAATGGTGGTGGCCTTTTCAAGCTTACTGATTATAAAATTTTATCTGTGGCTGCGTATGCTCATGCTTATACCGATAGTTTATTGGTGAACATAAAAGGTCAACAGCTTGCCTATACCAAAGACATTGTATACATGGTGAACATTGATTTTTCTTGCAACAGTTTGACCAGACAAATTCCTCAAGAAATTGGAAAGCTCGTTGCATTAAAGAACATAAACTTCTCTTGGAATAGTTTGACTGGCATAATACCCCAATGCATTGGTGAGCTACATGCATTGGAGTCTTTTGACCTCTCACATAATGAGCTCTCTGGTGAAATTCCTACAAGTTTATCATCTCTAACATCACTAAGCCACTTGAACCTGTCATATAACGACCTGACCGGAACTATACCCTCCGGGAACCAATTAAGAACTCTAGAGGACCAAGCGTCCATCTACATTGGAAACCCAGGTCTATGTGGTCCGCCTCTCACAAGGAATTGCTCACGAGCAGACATAATTCCATATGCTCCTCAAGAGCATGATGAAGGAATGAGTGATGTGGTTTCATTGTACCTCGGCATGTGCTTAGGATTTGTACTAGGTCTCTGGGTTGTCTTTTGTGGCTTACTGTTCAAGAGGAAATGGAGGGTTTGCTGGTTCTCATTTACGGACCACATTTATGATCGAGCTTACGTGCAAGTTGTTATGGGTTGGACTTTATTGGCAAGAAAAATCCATCAAGGATGAGATCTCAAATGCTCGAACATCTCTTGGTACTAATGATATAAGAATAGCTTCAATAATTACGGTTGTGTATAATGCTCTCTTTGGTTTGTAACGTAGCATGATCATATGCGATAGTTACTATTATCGGAATTGTACCTGTACTCGGTAGTGTATAAACCGAATATAATACTCTAGTGTGCGTGTGTTTTTGTTCTTGTTGTACTTGGTTAGTCACTTGAGATTGATCACAATATCTATATAGCACGGATAGAGATCAAGCTAGTTAACCTAATCTTGTAATATGGTTTCTCTATATAACACGCACGCATCCCTGCCCAACGGCATATGCTTCTAGCCTCAAATCTGTTCACGCGAGCTCATTTGAGCTTGAGTCTCATTTTTTCCACAACATTGTGAAAAAACTGAAAGATACTGCCTGGGCGATAATGTCATTTTTTTGTCGACAACGTGTGGGCTGATTAATTCATTCATTCATTTGAAAAAACAACAATGGGTTGTCTCTTTCAGTCCCAGATAAAGTAGTACGGTACATACAACCAACACATTACTTAGCCAAGAGTCAACTATTATCGCTACTTGTAATCTGCGTTGGTATTTTCCCGAAGAGGAGAGGATGATGCAACGCATCAAAGGTAAGTATTTTCCTCAGTTATGAAAACAAAATTATCAATCCAGTAGGATAACCAGGCAACACCATGTAAACACCATCTGCACACAAACAACAAATACTTGCAACCCAACGCGTGAAGGTGTTGTCAATCCATCAACAATATTAAGATAAATTAAAATATATGGGTTTTGATAAATAGATCTAACCAAACACAAAATAAAATAAATAAAAGCAAATGGCAGCAAGTTATTTTTGGTTTTATTATGATAGGAAATAGACTCGGGGGGCCATAGTTTTCACTAGAGGCTTCTCTCGAGGACGTCGGTTTCCACGAGATCGCCAGGACATGGTAGTAGGCGCCAGTGCTCCACGAGGACGGCCAGATCGATGAGCGAGAGGGCGAGCTAGTCCGGCGGCGAAGGTGCAGACCACATTGATCTGGAGCGACTTGTGTGCGGGGCAACAAGCAACTAGCCAGCCAGAGGGTGAAAGGGGAGTGAGACTTTAGTCCCACCTCGCCCATGGAAGAAAGTTTACACCAACTTATAAGGAGACACCTCATGGTTCACTTAGATGAAATGCTACATGTACACCACATGTATATAGCGCGTGCGCTCGCGAACTTAGCCGCGTTCTTTGCCGTGGACTTAGGACTGGAACCAAGGTGCCTTCAGAAGAGTTCGTCAACAGTAAGTTGACACCAAAGCTTACTCGGCAGATGCAGGATGTTCTTGCACTCTGCAGTGGCAGTTTACCTTCTTGGTGTAACCAGATCACCAAAGCCTGCCCCTTTCTGTTCCCCTTCGAAACGAGGAGGCAGTACTTCCACTCCACAGCTTTTGGGCTGTCGCGGGCATTGAACCGACTTCAGCAGCAGCAGGGCGATAACCCCAACACTGGTAGCGAGAGAGAGGTCCGGTTTGGCAGGTTACAGCGTCAGAAAGTTCGTGTTTCCCGTAACCGTATTCTGGATTCTGCAGCTAAAGTCATGGAGATGTTCTCTAGTCAGAGAGCTGTTCTTGAGGTGGAATATTTTGGTGAGGTTGGGACAGGGCTGGGTCCTACGTTGGAGTTCTATACTCTCCTGGGCCATGAACTGCAGAATGCTCGGTTGGGACTATGGAGATCTAGTTCGCCTTACGATCTTTCAGAAATGGAAATCGACGATAACAATGGCGTGATCCATGTGGACTCTGACGATGATTTGCCAGCTCCTCAAGGAGGACTCAACTCATCCGAAGATGCCCGGAATCTGGTGCAAGCCCCTCTTGGATTATTTCCTCGCCCTTGGCCTTCTAGTATTGTTGATACCTCGGAGGGTAGCAGATTCTTCAAAGTCGTAGAATATTTCCGTTTGGTCGGTCGAGTTGTGGCGAAAGTCTTGCAGGATGGAAGGCTTTTAGATTTGCCTTTGTCAACAGCATTTTATAAGCTCATACTCGGACAGGTAAGTACACACAGATCCTCTTATTCGTGAAACAGCATTATTATTTTCATCTTGTTATGTTTGTTCTCTTTGAGTTTGCTATATCACTGTATTTTCCCCCATTTTCAGCACTTATTACTAATGTAAAATGCTTTCTGTTTGCTAGGAGCTTGATTTATTCGACATTGTCTCGTTCGATGCCGAGCTTGGAAAGACACTGCAAGAACTGCAAGTTCTTGTTGAGCGTAAGAGGTTCCTTGAGTCCACTTGTGGCGAGGATCAGCTAGAAGTTGCAGACTTGCGTTTCCGTGGAGCTCCCATCGAGGACTTGTGTTTAGATTTTACTCTTCCAGGTTTTCCTGATTATATTCTCAAAGAAGGCGAGCAAAACACAATTGTAAGTGATTTCATGTTTATCTTAGGGATTTCGTGTTCGCATTTGCTCTTTTTTTTTTCTTTATGCGGGGAGTAATAAATAGAGTTTATTCTTTCCCTTAGGTTAATATCCACAACCTAGAGGAGTACGTTTCTTTGGTAGTCGATGCGACAGTGAAGTCAGGGATTATGAAGCAGGTTGAAGCTTTCAGATCAGGTTTTAGCCAGGTGCGACCTCATTCTGTTCGTTTGTCAACTCCTTTGAATCATTTTGTAGATGTCTCAAGACTTATCTATTTTGCCTAAATGCCTGTGTACTTTATTCTGTTTTAGGTCTTTGATATCTCATCCCTCCAAATATTTTCACCTCAAGAGCTTGACTATCTAATATGTGGCCGTCAAGAAATATGGGAGGTAATGCTTCATCTCCCTCTCCTGATTTCAGTTGTGCTCTGTTACATTTCCACTGAGCTGGCCTTGATTGCCGCAGGCTGAATCACTGGTGGATAACATAAAATTTGATCATGGGTTTACTGCTAAAAGTCCTTCCATTATAAATGTAAGTGCTCCCGTATTCTCCTGTATCTTAATCTGGCACTGTATATGTTTAACCCATTTCTTGATCCTCTGCTTGCCTCCAGCTACTCGAGATCATGTCGGAGTTTACCCCCGATCAGCAGCACGCATTTTGCCAGTTTGTAACCGGTGCTTCTCGGCTTCCAACTGGTGGTTTGGCCGCCCTTAGTCCCAAGCTTACCATAGTTCGAAAGGTGATTTCTTTATGTCCGACATCTGCTGCATATACGTCTCGGTTATTATTGTGTGCCATGTTTCTTTCTTAACCTGCCATCTCTTTTGATTGTCAGCACCCCTCGAGCGGGGTGAGTACTTTGAATACAAGTGGGGTGACGGACGCTGCGGACGACGATTTGCCCAGTGTCATGACATGTGCCAATTATCTCAAACTACCCCCATATTCCACAAAAGTAAGTATAGCTTATTCTCTGGTGTTTGGTGGCAAGTTTAACGCGCCGTTGCATCCCCACTAACCTGCTTGTTCGGGCGTGTTCTCGCAGGAGGTTATGCGCAAGAAGCTGCTCTACGCCATCCTAGAAGGCCGTGGATCCTTTGATCTATCCTGAGCCGATAACTAACGATACAGGGCTCACCATTGGATGCCCGTCAATTTTATCCCGAATTAGCTTTCTTCTTTGTTGCCTGTAATAACATCATAGGTTGAGGTTACCAGCCGCTCTGCACAAGGCTTGAAAGGTACAGGTTCCAGCCGTTTGGCTTCGTTCGTGAAATCTGTTGTTTCCCCTCATCCTGATGTGTTGTTTGTGTTGCGGTTTTTCAGTTGAACTTGCTGAAGCGGCGAGCCTCGCGAGCACCACCGACAAGTATCAGGAGCACCTTTCCTCCAGTACATGTAAATAAAAAGGAGTATGCATATTTGTCGTAAGGATTTGTTCGTTCGTTGGCGATACCCTGTCCTATGTACCGATTTGAGAATGTTGCTGTGTTTGCTTTGACACTGTGTACATGTGTAACTTGATAATAAATTCGTGCGCTCTAGTGTATTTGAGACTAATCTTTGTCTTGTTTCTGAGTTGGTCAGGGTCTACAGAATCAGTCGCCGGCATGCTACTGCAAGCAACATTTCAAACAAGACTGATATATTCGGCCACTCTTCGTCCACAAAGTCGTGTTGTTTCGTGGGTTTCTCCACTACATTTTGATGTGGTGTCCTGCTACATTTTGTTGTTTATGGCGACAGTTTCGAGAGTAAATCGTTGGGTATGTTTGTATGTATCTCCATACCGTAACATATAAACAGATGAAGACAGGGATGATCCATATCCTATGTAAACTGATCAATATATACACAAACAATGTGTTCATTGCTAGATGTTAAAATGCTGATACCCAACAAGGAAACATTATGTATTGCCTATATGTGTTAACACGAGCATATATATTGCTCCGAGTAAATTGACCAAAAACGAGACATTTTTAATAGAGTGAAAATGGTGACCTGCGATTTTGTCACGGGAATAAAACCAAGAAAAGCAACAGCTTGCAAGTGCTGTTTTACATCAAAGCAAAAGCGACAATAAGCTTGCAAGTGCATGGGTGACAAATGTCAAACACCAAAAGTCCTTTTGCCACAACATGGAGAAGAAGACACCAAGAAAGACGATGGTGGTCCAAGTAAGTACTAGGAAACCCAGACCCTTGACGTTTATCGCATAGCGTGTATGCAACGACCTCGATCTGCAAATCTGAACCATCTCGGTGTTACTGCAACAATCCTGCTAGTGCACACTAAAAAGCCGATATGAATTTTTCATGTATAGGTATTACCAAACAAATTATTTATATTTTATTCATCAATACATGATGTTCAGCGTAAGAGGTTCCTTGAGTCCACTTGTGGCAAGGATCAGCTAGAAGTTGCAGACTTGCGTTTCCGTGGAGCTCCTATCGAGGAGTTGTGTTTAGATTTTACTCTTCCAGGTTTTCCTGATTATATTCTCAAAGAAGGCGAGCAAAACACAATTGTAAGTGATTTTGTGTTTATCTTAGGGATTTTGTCTTTGCATTAGCTCTTTTTTTTACGCGGGGAGTAATAAATAGAGTTTATTGTTTCCCTTAGGTTAATATCCACAACCTGGAGGAGTATGTTTCTTTGGTAGTCGATGCGACAGTGAAGTCAGGGATTATGAAGCAGGTTGAAGCTTTCAGATCAGGTTTTAGCCAGGTGCGACGTCATTCTGTTCGTTTGTCAACTCCTTTTAATCATTTTGTAGATGTCTCGAGACTTATTTATTTTTACTAAATGTCTGTACTTTTCTCTGTTTTAGGTCTTTGACATCTCATCCCTCCAAATATTTTCACCTCAAGAGCTTGACTATCTAATATGTGGCCGTCAAGAAATATGGGAGGTAATGCTTCATCTCCCTCTCCTGATTTCAGTTGTGCTCTGTTACATTTCCACTGAGCTGGCCTTGATTGCTGCAGGCTGAATCACTGGTGGATAACATAAAATTTGATCATGGGTTTACTGCTAAAAGTCCTGCCATTATAAATGTAAGCGTGCCCGTATTCTCCTGTATCTTAATCTGGCATTGTATATGTTAACCGATTTCTTGATCATCTGCTTGTCTGCAGCTACTTGAGATCATGTCGGAGTTTACCCCTGATCAGCAGCATGCATTCTGCCAGTTTGTAACCGGTGCTTCTCGGCTTCCAACTGGTGGTTTGGCCGCCCTTAGTCCCAAGCTTACCATAGTTCGAAAGGTGATTTCTTTATGTCCGACATCTGCTGCATATACGTCTCGGTTATTATTGTGTGCCATGTTTCTTTCTTAACCTGCCATCTCTTTTGATTGTCAGCACCCCTCGAGCGGGGTGAGTACTTTGAATACAAGCGGGGTGACGGACGCTGCGGACGACGATTTGCCCAGTGTCATGACATGTGCCAATTATCTCAAACTACCCCCATATTCCACAAAAGTAAGTATAGCTTATTCTCTGGTGTTTGGTGGCAAGTTTAACGCGCCGTTGCATCCCCACTAACCTGCTTGTTCGGGCGTGTTCTCGCAGGAGGTCATGCGCAAGAAGCTGCTCTACGCCATCCTAGAAGGCCGTGGATCCTTTGATCTATCCTGAGCCGATAACTAACGATACAGGGCTCACCATTCGACGCCCGTCAATTTTATCCCGAATTAGCTTTCTTCTTTGTTGCCTGTAATAACATCATAGGTTGAGGTTACCAGCCGCTCTGCACAAGGCTTGAAAGGTACAGGTTCCAGCTGTTTGGCTTCGTTCGTGAAATCTGTTGTTTCCCCTCATCCTGATGTGTTGTTTGTGTTGCGGTTTTTCAGTTGAACTTGCTGAAGCGGCGAGCCTCGCGAGCACCACCGACAAGTATCAGGAGCACCTTTCCCTGCAGTACATGTAAATAAAAAGGAGTATACATATTTGTCGTAAGGATTTGTTCGTTCGTTGGCGATACCCTGTCCTATGTACCGATTTGAGAATGTTGCTGTGTTTGCTTTGACACTGTGTACATGTGTAACTTGATAATAAATTCGTGCGCTCTAGTGTATTTGAGACTATTCTTTGTCTTGTTTCTGAGTTGGTCAGGGTGTAAACCCTTCTCCTACAACTTGTTGTATATGGCTTGCCATATGCTGACAGTTTCGAGAGTAAATCGTTGGGTATGTTTGTATGTATCTCCATACCGTAACATATAAATAGATGAAGAGAGTGATGATCCATATCCTATGCAAACTGATCAATATATACACAAACAATGTGTTCATTGCTACGAGTAGATGTTACGATGCTGATACCCAACAAGAAAACATTATGTGTTGCCTATATGTGTTAACACGAGCATATATATTGCTCCGAGTAAATTGACCAAAAACGAGACATTTTTAATAGAGTGAAAATGGTGACCTGCGATTTTGTCACGGGAATAAAACCAAGAAAAGCAACAGCTTGCAAGTGCTGTTTTACATCAAAGCAAAAGCGACAATAAGCTTGCAAGTGCATGGGTGACAAATGTCAAACACCAAAAGTCCTTTTGCCACAACATAGAGAAGAAGATACCAAGAAAGAAGATGGTGGTCCAAGTAAGTCCTAGGAAACCCAGACCTTGACGTTTATCGCATAGCGTGTATGCAACGACCCGGATTTGCAAATCTGAACCATCTCGGTGTTACTGCAACAATCCTGATAGTGCACACTAAAAAGCTGATATGAATTTTTCATGTATAGGTATTACCAAACAAATTATTTATATTTTATTCATCAATACATGATGTTCAGAGTTCAATGTTTGCTTAATATACGTACCAGTTGAATTGAAGTTGTTGAACTTTTCTTTTTTGCTCATTCTCATCACGAACGGAGTTGGCCCGAATTCAAAGTACGGAGTATTACATGTGGCTGATCAAATCTGGAAGGAGCCAGTTATGTTATTGTGGCCCAGACTCAGCACCTGCAACTGACACCATGAACATTTCGGTAACCTCTCTATGAATTTTGTCAGGTTCCCTTGAACTTCATTTCGTGTTAGCTAAAATATTCTCAGGCTACAAAGGCTCGTCATAGTATCTGGTATCCTTCCCTTTAGATAGTTACGCCTTCGCTTAAGGACTTCAAGTGATATGAAGTTTCCCAACTGTGCAGGAAACATGCCATGTATGCCGGTCTACTCAAGGTTGAGATATTTGTGGCCCATTGAGCCCCAAACCCATCTAATAGTGTCCAACTGCATTTGAATTGAATTGCCAGGATGTCGAGGATCTTGAGCCTGGTGAGGTTCGAAGTGGACACAAAGAGGCCTATGTTATTTAGAAAATAGGCTACCAGGGACCTCTAGAGAGGACAACACACAGTCTATCACGGGGTGAAGGTTCGCACAGGGCTGACCCTCGGCCATGGCAAAAGGTGCGGTAGCCTAAGGCCCAATACGACTACATACCTAAATAAATTATAATAAAAAAAAATCTGAATTGTAGAACATGACTTCAACACTATTACGGGGTAGATAGGGGACATTTGCGCCCCCCCCCACCCGGCAGCAGTGCACCATGATGTATTTATTCAATAGCTATTTACGGTTGAGTACATATATATCTGTATAATGTAATCACATCTACATGGCATATTTTCATGTATTACGCCTTTATTATGTTTTTGTTATATGTAATCTCTACTCCTAATGGAGCAGTTGGTAGTCTTTGTTCCAGGTTTTTTTTCGTCCCACCTCGTCTGGTTTTTTTCAATCGGTTTTTTTGCGTCACACCATCCCCACCCCGACCCCACCCCACTCACCGCACGCAGTCAGGTTCCGTTTCCCACCTTACGTCCCCGATTCATGCATGACAATCAATTCTTTCCAAACGCAATAATGCATGACAATCAATTCTTTCCAAACGCAATAATGCATGACAATCAATTCTTTCCAAACGCAATAATGCATGACAATCAATTCTTTCCAAACGCAATCAATTAACTTAAGGTAACCAGACACAATCAATTCATTCATGACGGTCATCAATCTCCTTTGGGCGATTTTCAAACGCGATATCTCCTTTCCAAACGCAATAAAGCATATCTCCTTTCCAAACGCAATAATGCATGACAATCAATTCTTTCCAAACGCGATATCTCGGGCGAATTTTTTGCTCCCGATATTTTTGCATGCGATAATGGTGCTAGCCAATCTGTTAACAAATCAGAAGGAAACAATCACGTGTATGTAGGAAAGATAATCGTGGAGATTGCAGGGCAGTTAAGGCCGTGCGTCACATGCAGGAAGGATTTCTCGAGTTCAGCGGAAGAGAAGGAAATAAATCTCTAGGCTTCTCTACCAACCCCATTGACGGCCCTGCATATATCTCTTTCTTCTCTCTCTCTCTCTCTCTCTGGCCGATCCTTTGTGGGCACGTTCATCAGGTGTGGAAGAGAAGCTGTGGACGCCGGCGACCAGACGGCAGCCGGGACGGGCTTACTGGTGTAAATCACCTCAAGACCGTCCTCCCGGTGACGCTGCACCACGACCGCCGTTGCCTTTGCGCTCCGCTCGTCACGTCCGTCGCACCCGCCGAGGTGAGCTCCTTGCATTCACGTATTAGCAACCGACGGATCAGCTTCTACATACGCTTATGTGTGGTAATCATTGCATGTGTTCCGCTGTGGACTAATGTCTATGTTGTTTAAGATGGATCTGGATGAGATAAGTGAAAATGCATGTGCTACTCCCTCCTTTCCGGTTTATAGGGCTTATCTCAAAATTTTAGATTTTCCGTTTTATAAGGCTCAATTTGATTGTTCTCCATCACATGTTCAGATTTCAAGGTGCAATAAATCATTGCATGCAAAGATTAAGAGAAAAATAACCAATGCATGTACTTTATGTATGCATGCATTACAATTAATGCATTGGTAAACATAAAATTGTGAGAAAAACGAGTGCATTAATTATGTGCCTTTGCAAACTACAAAAATTGTTCCACCACTCACCATCTACCTTGGTTGGTGAGATTTTTGAATTGAGCTGCCGCCGGCCGAGGACCCGCACTGCCACACACAACTGGCCACGCAGATCGAAGGGATGCACCACCACCGTATCCCCCAAGATGGATTCCACCGGGAGGCGGTACGTCTTATGTATCTCGGTAGCGACGTCGATGACCAGCATCCTGTCAGGCACCCAGTAGTGCTGCGGACGCGTTGTTACCACGTACAACTTTCCATCAACGAGCGCCGGCGGCGGTGAGTTGAGGCCGGTTATGGCGTAGTAGGGGAACATGTGCGGGTGCCGACGCCACCCGCTGCCATTGGCATCGCCCAAAGTGCACACGTCCAAATAGTTGGCCCACATCTCCGGAATAGCAATGGCCTGCCGGGAGCAGAGGCGGAAGAGCTTGTACTGACGGGTGGACGGGCTGAACCCCATAGCGTACGTGATGTTGTCGATGGACGGGATCATGCCTGGATGCTGGTCGCCGGGATTGTGCGGCGCCGGGACCTTGAGCATCATGCCGGTGATGGGGTTGCACACAAACACAGGCCAGTCCTTGATGTGGGAAGCAAGGAGGAGGAAACCGTTGCAAACGTTGCAGGGGATGTAGGCAGGGAGTAGGTCAGTAACGCGGCACATGGGCTTTGACGAGGCACGGTTTAGGACGACAATCTCAAGGCCGATGCCCCCGTCATGGATCTCCGAGATGGCTAATGACTCGGCGGCACCACCGGTGTCGGGGAAGACATGGGCATTGTTTGTGTGGATGTCAAGGAAGGAAGGGTCGGTGAGGATGCCGACAGTATCCCTCGTCGGCAGCTTAAAAGGATCGCACGTAGAATATCTTCCGTCATAGACTCCATCGTGTCGTCGTCGAGCGAAATATATATAGCAGCCTAAAAAGGATCGCACGTAGGATCAACTCATAGCGTGGCGTATATATTAGCAGCCTCGCTGCCTGGACCTGTTCCAATCCAAGTTCAATTGTGAACCAATCAACCAATCCGAATTGGACACTGAATCCACTTGAACCGATCGACTTCAAGTCCAGGTACGTCGGTATTACCACCACGGCACCATCAACATCGTTTTGGCTGGCGTGCATCCAACGGAAAAAATAAATGAATTTAACATTACAAATCGCTCAACTTTTTAATTCTCAACTAATTAATTGGTGACCTCAACTTTTCACACTCTGATTGCGAGTGTACCACCTTAGAATTTGGCTCGACGGTTTATCTTGAAGTTGTAACACCGTGTAAGTTTTATTCTTTGCCTAGCTACAACCACCGTCTCCAAATAAACTAAGATTCTCTGCCTCCCGCCGGTGCCTGTGCCGGTCCGTCCCGTCTCCGGTGGCCTTAGGGCCATGGAGTCGGTGTGGATCTCGGCCATTGCCGGTGGGAGGGCTTCGTTTTTAGATCTGTTTTTGAGCTTTGTTAGGGTTTGTATCCTGCTCAGGAAGGCGAGACAGCGGCGGCTCCCTGAAGATGGAATAAAGGTCTCCCCGCCTAGCCCCCGTTCCGGTGATGCGTCTAGCATCATCGGTGGGCGTGTGGAGGTGTGTCTTCGGCGGATCTGTCTTTGGTGGATTTGCTCGGATCTGTTGGTCGTTCGTCTTCGTTCGTGTGTCTTAAGGTTGGATTCTTTTTATCTACACTCTTCCTCTACGGCGGTTGCTGTTCTGGTGCGTTGGTTCCATGGAGCCTTAGCATGACGACTTCCCGACTGTCTACTACAACAATGTTTGCCCGGCTCCGGCGAGGAAGGGGTGATGACAGCGGCGCACCTAATTTTTATTATTTCTAGTGTTCGTTGTACTACCATGATTGAAGATGAATAGACTGAAAGTTTTTTCCCGCAAAAAAAAACAAGTATGATTAACCGAGACGCATTGCTCACCGTTAGAACTGTACCAAGATATGACAAATTATGTTCGGCCTCTGCTTAAGGAGATGCATCTCTACTACATAAAAAACCATTTAAAAAGATAAGTAGCATAGCTTTTTCTGTTAGGGAGAACTCTTCGTCAATCGGTTTCCCCCCTCCCATCATGTTTCTCCATCGCATTTCTCCATCCAGCCGATTTTTCCCACCATGTCATATTTGACCACATCTTTCAAACACGCGATTAAATCATAGTATTAATTTATTTACCTTTTGCAGCACTACGAACTACATCTTAATTAACTTACCTTTTTCAATAAAATGGAATTGCGCCATTTGACTCCACACCATATTTCACTGCACCCTTCGGGTACGCCACTCAATCATATTAATTTACTTACCATGCACATGATCCAGCCTACCAAATTATTAGGATAAAAAAAAATTACCCCGTGGCAACGGACACGTACCTAGTACCCTCAGAAGTCTAGAAAAGTGCAAAAAGATCTATTTACATACATGGTAATCATGAATTTTCAAAAAAATTCCCCAATTTTAAAAAAGTTCATCGATTAAAAAAATTGTTGAGTGAAAAAAATGTTCATGAATTCCAAAACAGTTCATGCGTTTCAAGAAATGCTCGTAAAAAAACAAATGTTCGTGATATTTTTATAAAAAGAATCCAAAATTTCAGGAAAAAAGTTTGTCGGTCCGAAAATTTGTTCTTCAATTCAAAAGTCTTTTATGTCTAGGATTTGATTAGTTATTGGAAAGTCTTTATATGTGTAGGCATTGGGAGTAGTTTGTGGTCGATGTGATTTGTTTTTAAAGTAATAAACATTCCCTTGGCAACATAATGACAGGTGTGCCGTGCAGTGGCATATAGTCTTGGGATTTACCATATTGAATCCATTGTGATGATGTGGAAATTGCGACCATCATCAACGAGGGTGGGAAGAAAGATAAGTGGCAACATGGTGAGACACCTTGTTAAAATAAAAGACGCTTTTTTGCGGGATAATGAGTCATACTCCCTCCTTCCGGGTTTATTAGGCCTAAAGAAAACTTCTCTTAGACGAAGACACATAGTAATTTGCTCCTATTAATTCTTCCATTTTACTCCCAGTGCACTCTCTCACATGCATGCGGCTAATGATAAAGCAAGCATGTAGTGTATTAATTTCTCAGTCATGGCACCAACAATAATGGCTTTTAATGCAACCAATGAAATGGTTGCATGCATGCACCTTTCCAAAGCAAGGCTTTATAAAAAGGGACATGCTTATGATGCTGAGAGGCCTAATAAACCCGGACAGAGGGAGTACTTATTTGTCTAGCGCATCATTGTTTTTCCTCGGTTGCAACGCATGGGCATGTTTGCTAGTAAGACCAAATATATTAAATATTAAGCTACATCTTATGATGAATCTAGTGATATATTTTTAGCATTCTAATTCTAATTGTTTTTCTTCACAAACGTGATTAAAGTTTGTGATGTTTGACTTCCAAAAAAATTATATGCACTAACATTATGAAATGGACAGAATAGTTTTATGCTTTTAGCTCGATAACATCCTCTAGTATTATCATTGTACGTTCGTGAACATGGACGAATTTTGTCTAGCTTTTCTGGCCAGTATACTATATTTCTAACTCTCGGCGCATGGGACAAACTGAAGTAGTATGTCAATGCCTTGGGCGACGATGTTTGGACTAGATAATTTGCGGGCCAATGGAGATTATTTTTTTGACTATAACCAGTCAAGGTCAAAATTGAAGATTGAGATCGCAGCAAAATCATTGTGGCGCTTACGGTTAGGATAGGCTCGACCTCTCACCCTGTATGGATTCTAGAATGAAGGTAATTCTTTGTCAAATTTTAGAAATTTCAGATAAAATGCAGCACGGAAATCGAAGACTCTTCGAGTGACTAGAAGTGTGAACCCATGTTTTTTATTTTTCTGAAATTCTCTTCAAGGCCATGTCAAGTACTGTGGAATATTGCACATATTTGTTTCTTTTGGTGGCAAGCAGTTATAATATTACCAGCCCTCTTGGACATGTAATTGCGATGTTAGTTCTTTAGTTTTTCAGGACATGTCAAGTACTGGGGAATACTGCACATCCAACTTCACACATATGTGGCTATGCACACATTTTTTTCATACGCTTCCCAAAGTTGCGAGCCGGGTTCCATTATTATTCATGACGGAATAGAGTTTTACAAAACATAAAAAACATTTCATGGCTTAAACCGAAAAAAAGCAGCAGGGCTAAGAGCCAAAAAGAAGCATTATCCATGCACGTTTTGTGGGAGGAGACATTACGTCAACTACAACACACCTAGCTATGGTGATTTCGTCAATCTCAAGATGATACGTCGGCTCAGTCTGTTGGAGGTGGTCATAGGGGTAGGGTGTGCGTGTACATAAGGATGAGTGTATGCGCGTATATATGCGCGCCTGCATCCGTACTTTGTTCAAAGAAAACTTAGTGTATTGATCTAGAGACACCTCCATAAGTCAACTTTTGAATCATTAATGCACGGTGCAAGTTGCACATATAAGTACTACTACTACTGGTACTACTCCTCGATGACTTGGAACGTGCATTTGCATGTGGACATTAAGATGGATGATCAAGTGGTAAACTTTGGTGTGGGGTGTTCTTGACTATAAGTAAGCATGGTTGGCTGGCTCTATCATATGGGCAGCAGTCCATACCCTAGCTCAGATCATCCCGATATCTTGTCTTCTCGTCTTCTTCTCTTCTAATGGCTTCATCAGGTGCAGCCGTTGTGGCCGTGCTGGTGGTCGTGCTGCTGGGAATGGGATGGCCGGCGTCGGCGGAAGGGAAAAGAACGGCATGCAAGGACTGCAACTCGACATGTGCCACCAGCATCAACTCCTGGGAGCCGCAGGAATGCGGCAGCGGCGCCTGTAGATCACCAGTGCCGGAGTGCGTCGAAGAATGCGTCAAGCAGTGCAGTTATGGCTGCGGCCCCTTGCCGAGGATGCCGGACTCCTGCTACCGCTTGTGCAGTGGGATCAACACCCAGGCTAGATGCAGGCGTCAGTGCTGCCCTTCGCCTCAACAGTGCCAAGAAATCACCGAAAGCGCCATGCAGCAGTGCGTCGACCAGTGCGGCGCCTCCTGCAAGAAAGGTTGTGGCCATGCCTGATCAATCCACCGATTAAGTAGTTTTCCTTTTTGTCAAAATAAATCAAGGAGTGCATATATGATGTATGCATGTGTGGATGTGCCTTGTCTTTGTTGTTCTGCCATCGTTGTCCACTGTATGTACTCTGCTTGCTTGTATTTGCCTCATCTTATATATGTATAGTACTATTAACCTGCGTTGGAATATATTGCCCACATTTCGAATCGATGAGGTCTCAACTTCATGACCCAGCAAACGTATTAAATAAAAATATCTCGGGCCTACGCCGATCCCAAATCTGAGGCATGTAGCAACCTAGACATGGGAGGGGCTGTTGAAATATATTGCCCACTCTTGTTTGATTTGGACTCTTTGATGAACTGACTTGTGCATGAACTCGATTTATTAATTCATTCATCATTTGTTCTATGAATGGATGCCAAGTGGTTTAAACATACTAGTGTGCGACCACAAATTTCAGAGATGGTACACTAGTTGTTTTGTTAATACAGGATGAGCTCACTCTCCCCTCGCTTATCTATGACCGGATTAACAAACGCCAAACAACGAAATCCTATAGAGAAATCTAAAATGGCGTGTCTTTTAGTAAGCTATATTGGGTTGTTACGGAAAGACATGATACAGATAGGGCTGATCTACAAGATAGTGCGGATGGGCTTATATTTTGTCGCGCCGCCGGGGAATGGGCCGATGTAAAAGTGCGCCTTCCAGGTCCGGGCTAATAGGGGAAGGGCAGGAAAATGGATGCAAACTGAATGTGAGATGCCTAGTAAGCCGTAGAAAGAAAAGGCAGAGGCTGCACCCCATAGGTACTCGCCGGCACCGGTGGTTTCTGCTTTACACTCGCCTACACTTGTTTACAATTGGAGTCGGTTTCAAAATCCAAGCCGCGTCAAATGTTTGTGTGGGCTGTTTCATATTTCTAACCAACTTCAGATCTGCATATTGGAAAAATAACCAGCTCCGCTGAGCTTATTGCAGGTGGCGCTGTTTTGCTTGGTCACAACCGCTTCTGGGGGCCACAGCTAATGCTCGATTTTCTTCTAGTGTCAACCTTCACATTAGAGAACCATCAATGTTCATGGATCGATCAAAAAATTCATGTTTCCATCGAACCACTAGGCCATGCTCCAAACCACATGCTTCC
>LR738712.1:902609798-902625740 GCA_902687465.1 Secale cereale | reverse complement strand
CCCCGCAGCACTGCACCATGATATATTTATTCAATAGCTATTTATGGTTGAGTACATATATCTATAATCGTTATCTGTATAATGTAATCACATCTACATGGTATATTTTCATGTGTTACGCCTTTATTATGTTTTTGTTATATGTAATATATATCGATTTCAAGTATTTATGTTAATTTTTTTATAGTTCATTGTACTTCAATCGCACTAGGGCCTTCATAATGCTATGGTCGGCCCACGGTTTGCATAACTCATGTCAAGATATTTTAGCAAAACGAGTCACGACAACCATGAGAGGTCGTCTGAGTGCAGATAACTAGTTGAACATTGCGAGCGCAGATTAATGTATAATAACCTCGAGATGTTGCCAAGCTGATTAGGAACCACGCCAGAAAAAATCATGCTAGACAGGTTGAGATATTGCGGATCTCCTACAAAGTCCAGGAGGTGGCCTCGAGGCCCGGTTAGGTCGTAGTTCCCGCTAAGATCCAGGTAATGGAGATGCTTCAAAGTTTTAGAGAAGAGCTTATCTCACCTTCCAGTGGTGTTGAACTCTATGACATGGCTGGTCATGTTTCTGCACCTGGTTTCCTCCCACAGGCAATAGTCCTGCCCACGCCATGACAAGACACATGTTTCTGCACATGTACTTTCAGCAAAACTCAAGACGGTGGGTTGATCATATCCATATTATGAGATGAAATCAAGGGGGTTTGCACAAAAATATCAAGACCTTCCATCCTTCTTAATCTGTACCATTCCTTGAAGATCTAACGGTACAAATTGCTGGATTGCATAATCTCACGTGACCCGTGACCCGCTGATCCTATACTAGTTTTCCCAGGGGAAAGTTTTTCTTTTGAGAAATCCCCGGGGAAAGTCGGAGAGCGTCTTTGTCTCGCTCTTCTTTTAGGGAAGTTTGTCTTCCCTCAGCGAGTCTTAAGAAACGCTTGCCTCTGCGATAGTATGCTTGTAATCTTGAGCTCAAATGCTCCTGCCGTGAATAGTAAAATAAAAATAAGGAAAAAAATTCAAAAAATTATGATTTTTTTGGGGAAAATTTCAAGAAATGTTTGAAGTGCATGCAAATTTTGAGCATGGAATCAGATTGGAGCAAGACGCGGGAAAAAAATCAGGGCTCCAAAGTTTGAAAGTAACATTTTCAAAGCATCGATTTTGTTTTTTTTACCATGTTAGTTCGTGATAAGTTTTTGCATGCACTTCAAAACATTCTGTAAAGTTTGCCACATAAAATTGTCAGATTTTTTGATTTTTTTTTCTATTTTTTTTTTGAATTTACTGTTCATGCAGGAGCATTGAGCTTGAGTTCAGAAACTCCACGTCCTTGCCTCTGGCGCTTCCTTTGTGGGCTGCCCCAAAGAAGGAGGACTACTGGCTTCTTTTTTCCACTTTTTTCATCCAGTATATTACTTTTATTTATATTTATGAAAATGTAACTATTATATTTATTCATCAATACATGATGTTCAGAGTTCAATTTTTGCTTAATATACGTACCAGTTGAATTGAAGTTGTTCAACTTTTCTTTTTTGCTCATTCTCATCACGAACGGAGTCGGCCCGAATTCAAAGTACGGAGTACTACATGTGGCTGATCAAATCTGAAAGGAGCCAGTTATGTTATTGTGGCCCAGACTCAGCACCTGCAACTGACACCATGAACATTTCGGTAACCTCTCTATGAATTTTATATTACTTTTATCCACTCCTTTCATCCATTATATTACTTTTATTTATATTTATGAAAATGTAACTATTATATTTAAATTAAATAAAGGTTCCTTTACACATTTGGAAAATGTTCATGCTGGGTTAAAAATATGCTCACCCAACTATTAACAAATGTCCAAAGCATTAAAAAAATTCATGCCTCTTAAACTAATGTGCATCCATTTAAAAAATGTTCATGAAATATTAATAAAATATTTCAACGTGTGTTTGGAAAATGCTTAACATGTATTCAAAAAATGTTCAAAACATGTTTTTAAAAATGTTCAACATGTATGCAAAAACTTTAGAGGTGTATATGAAAAAGATACGAAATTTACAAAATAAGTTTCATGTATAGAAAAATGTACAACATGTATTAAAAACATATGGGAACAAATAAAATAAAATCACCAATAAAGGCAAAGAAATAAAAAAACGAAATGCTCCAAAGTAAAACAAACAGAGAAAAAAAACGCACAATGATTCAGAAACCGGTTGCAATATTGGGCCTGCTCATCTAAAAACCGGCTAATGGGAGACGTCGCTCCTTCGTGGAATGCCATGGGTATTTCTCGCCTACTGCGCTAGTGGGCAACCCACTAGTTGCCTTCGGCCTGATTTTTCTTTAATTTGTTTATTAAATTGGTTTTCACTGTTTTCTTTGGGTTTTCCTTTTTCATCTTTTTTTAACACTTTTCTAATTTATTCAATTAATATTGTACATGTTTCTTATACATGTTTTCAAATATATGATGTACATTTTTTCAAGTACATGTTTTTGAATATTTTGACTATGTGTTAAAACATATTTTGAATACACATTACATTTTTAATGGTCAAAAGTTTTTAAAACTATGCAAACATTTGTTCTACTATTTTTGAAATGTGTGAACATTAAAAAAAATTCACGTACATTTTTTTGAATGGTATGATTTTTTTTAAATTTACACAAACAGATTTTTGCATTCTATAAACACTTCTTCAAAATATCACCATGCCGGAATTGGGGGCCACCAAAATCTGTGATGCGTGCCTACATCGGTTTCTACACCATCCCGGAGCGCTTTGAGACACTCGCCATCCTTCTCACTTTTCTCGCCATTTTGAGCGGGAAAATTTCATGGGATCGCGCACGCAAAAAGAGAGAGAGAGAGACAGAGAGAGAGAGAGAGAGGGTGGTATTGTTCACCTTTGCCACGACGTCTCACCGAGAAAGGAAAAACAAAAGGATGGCCCAAAAAATGAAGAAAGGGCGAGAGACAGGACCTTGGGCGGGAAAGGAAAATTTCGTCACGCGCGGGATGTGCTTTGTCCGGCCGGCATAGAGATTGAAATCCGGCCAACACGAGTTGCCCGTGAAGGCCTTCAGGTGCCACGATCATGTGTCTCCCTCGCACCGGACACATTATTGGCTCCCCGTGGCCTTCGTGGGGCCGGAGGCATCACCGTGCGCATTCGGTCATGGCTGTCGCGCATGCAAGAATGGAGTGTGCTAGTTCTTCAACAAAAGAATGAGAAAACGTTGAGAAGAGGGACGGAGGGAGAGCGAGGGGGCAGGGTGGTCTAGGGCAATAGGTAGGGAGAGAGAGGGGGTTACGCCGCATGGACCACAACCACTTAGGGCGACTGAAGTTTGCACCGTCATTGTGCATGCTATAACGCCTGCAGACACATGATGTCCATCTGTAAATCTGCTGATAGTTGTGACGATCCTCACGAATTAGTACTAGTAAGTCTATCTTAATTAATATCTTCTACTCCACTCATATGGCACATTCTGATCTTAAAATTTCTGCAGCTCATTTTAAAACCGAGGACCACTGAACCGCTCCTGGCTGATGAATTGCTGATGGTTCGGAGATTTATCAGCGACTTCTTCCTGGATCACTACATCAATCCCACTGGTGATAATGAAGATTTCAGCATGCGTTCTCTTAAAACACCGAGTAACAGTTAGCCGCTAAACATATAATGCATGAATCCATTGTTTTCCATCTGATGAGGTCTTCGTATTTCGTACACTATGATTAATTATATAATGCATATATGTGTGGACAAATCATTGGAATTTAGCTACCATATGTTCAATTGCAATTGTTGCGAAATCTGATGAATGTTCTTCCTGTGGACAATATTTGTTCAATTCAATATTGTGGCGAATTTGCTTTTTGTGCCGATTGAAAATGGGATATTTTTGTTTATTTGTTCAATTGAATATTGTGGCGAATTTGCTTTTTGCGTGCCGATTCAAAATGGAATATTTTTGTTTTAACCTGGCAATTGCTCGGCACACGGTTCAATTATATGAGTGTGTGCGATCCACATCGAAAAGCATACGTCAATCGTAGCGGAACCGTCGGTGATACACATCAGATCTCAAACGATTGTAGCGCTACTACGTGTGCATAGGGTCTCTGGAACCATTTGATATATCGCGTTATCGCACACGAGAACTGGGAGTAAACCGTGCCCAATGCAAAATACAATCCCAGTCATAATTTTTTCAGGAAACGTGTGGGATCCCAAACGAAAAGCACACGCCACTCTTGCGGCAACCGTCGGTGATACCCAACAAATCACAAACGGTCTCCAGCACTTGTATGTGTGCGAAGGGGCTTCTGAACCGTTTGTGATAGAACATTACCGCAGACGGTAATTTTTGGCAAACGTGTGCGATGGAGTCTAGCATGGCAGACGAGTTACGCAGAAAACTCATGTGCGATGGGGCACAAATCGCACACAGTTCATATGTTGGCCCGTGTGCCTTACATACAGTTTCCCAAACGGTTAGTTACGACAGACCGTATGGTTTCACTGTGTCATTAGAAACGCTTAATCACCGTTACCACAGGTGCGAAAGAATTTAGTGTGTGCTGCATGGCACACGATTACATTTTGGAAGGCCTCTGGATCACTGCTCCATATCCCCGACGATTTCTGTGTCATGTGGGAAGGACACCCTATCGCACACACTCAATTGGCGACGGTTCCAAATGTCCTCGCGAAAAGGTGTTAAAAACCGTTTGTATAGCACTGACGCGTACATGTGAAGAGCAGGCCAATCATTGATGTTTACAAATAGCAACGCTCGGAGGTCAAATTCCTGCTGTTTGTGTTCCCCACACACGTACACCTTTGATAGCCCACAGTTGTAAACGTTCTTCAACTAGTGGCCTTAGGTACACATCAATGTCATTGCGGAGTTGCTTAGGGCCTTGGATGAGCACTGGCATCATAATGAACTTCCGCTTCATGCACAACCAGGGAGGAAGGTTATACATATATATAGTCACATGCCATGTGCTATAATTGCTGCTCTGCTCCCCAAAAGGATTAATATCATCTGCACTTATATCAAACCATAAGTTCCTTGCGTCATCTGCAAACTCCAGCCACTCTCTCTCAATTTTTCTCCACTGCGACCCATCAGCGGGTACTCTCAACATCCTGTATTTCTTACGGTCTTCTTTGTGCCATTGCAACAACTTCACATGCTCTTTATTTCTAAACATGCGTTCCAACCGCGATATTATAGGAGCATACCACATCACCTTGGCAGGAACCCTCTTCCTGGGGCACACACCCTCAACATCACAAGTGTCATCTCGTCTGATCTTATACCGCAATGCATCGCATACCGTGCATCCATTCAAATTCTCGTGCTCCTCACCGTGGTAGAGGATGCAGTCATTAGGGCATGCATGTATCTTCTGCACCTCTAATCCTGGAGGGCAAAGAACCTTCTTTGCTTCGTACGTACTGTCAGGCAATTCATTATCCTTTGGAATCTTCTTCTTCATTATTTCCAGTAACTTCTCAAATCCCTTGTCAGATAAACCATTCTCTGCCTTCCATCACATCAACTCCAGTGTGGTACCAAGGTTTGTGTTGCCATTTTTGCAATTTGGGAACAACTATTTTTGTGATCCTCTAACATGCGATCGAACTTCAACTTCTCCATTTCAGTTTTGCATTATCTATGTGCATTAACAATGACCCGACGAAGATCATCAGCAGGCACATCTGGTGCTTCTTGATCTTTAGCTTCCCCCGTTGCAGTATCACCGTATTCATGGTACATAGGATAGTTCTCATCATCCTCTTCTTCTTCATTGTCTTCCTTCATAACCCCTCTTTCTCCGTGCTTGGTCCTTCAATTATAGTGGCCCATGAAACCCTTCTTAAGCAGGTGGAAGTGAAGGGTTTTCGTGGAAGAATAATCCTTCATATTCTCACAGACAACACATGGACAATACATAAAACAAATTTTGACTATTTTCCTCAGCCACATTGATAAAACAATGCAGGCCCATAATGTACTCAGAAGTGCGTCGGTCACCGTACATCCATTGCCGGTTCATTTGCATTATATAATTAAGTATATCAAAAACCATTACAGAACATCATGAATAGAGAAATGACCAAATTAATACAAGTTCATCATCACATTAAAACCGATGTACAGTAGTGATCAAATGTTATTACTGCAAAAATAAATACATAAAGTTCATACATAGTTCTCATAAAACAACATACAACTATGTAAAACATTTAAATGCAACAACAAATGCGATCAAAATTGCAACTAAGGTAACAATTGATTCAACAACATAATGATACCAGGCCTCTTTATCAGTGGCATATTTTCTAATCTTTCTATTCTTCAAGCGCATTGCATCCATCTGGATCTAGTGTAGATCGACGACATCAACAACATGCAACTTCAATTTCATCTCTCTTCTTCAATACTTTTCAATTTTTCTTTCAAATAATTTTTTTCTTTTTCAGGGTACATAGGGTAGTTCTCGTCATCCTCTTCTTCTACATTGTCTTCCATCATTACCTATCTTTCTCCATGCTTGGTCCAACAATTATAGTGGGCCATGAAACCCTTCTTCAGCAGGTGGAAGTGAAGGGTTTTCGAGGAAGAGTAATCCTTCATATTCTCACAGACAACACATGGACAATACATAAAACCATTCGGACTGTTTGCCTCAGCCACATTGATAAAATTATACAGGCGCGTAATGTACTCGGAAGTGCGTCGGTCACCGTACATCCATTGCCGGTTCATCTACATTATATAATTAAGTATATCAAAAACCATTACAGAACATCATGAATAGAGAAATGAACAAATTAATACAAGTTCATCATCACATTAAAACCAAAGTACAGTAGTGATCAAATGTTATCACTGGAGAAACAAATACATAAAGTTCATACATAGTTCTCATAAAACAACATACAACTATGTAAAACATTTATATGCAACAACAAATGCGATAAAAATTACAACTAAGGTAACAATTGATCCAACAACATAATGATACCAAGCCTCTTTATCAATGGCATATTTTCTAACCTTTCTAATCTTCAAGCGCATTGCATCCATCTGGATCTTGTGTAGATCGACGACATCGGCAACATGCAACCTCAATTTCATCTTCTCTTCTTCAATTCTTTTCAATATTTCTTTCAGATAATTGTTTTATTTTTCAACTAAATTTAACCTTTCGACAAAATGGTCGGTTGGAATTTTCGGTTCACATACCTCCTAGATAAAAAGATCTATGTCAAGTTGGTCGGTATAATTAATTGTCATAAACACTAAATAAAATGAATAGTTATGAAAGAGAATATTCCACATCCGAATCATAGACCGGAGGAGAGCCGATGGGGGCGGATATCAAAACCATGGTACTATATAATAAACAATAATGCAAGTAAGAAAATTATACAAGTAGCTATCTAACTCATACAAGTAAGAATTTTTTATTTTAAAAAAGAGATAAGAACAAGAGGCTCATCACGGTGGTGCCGATGACAAGATCGACGCGGGTGATCGACGGGGTGAGGACAGGGACGGGGCCAGGACGACACCCTACACACGTGCAAACTAAGAAGTTAATTTGAGTTCAAATTGTGCATCTAAATCAAATAAACTCCCACAACACTCCACCACTAAAAACCCACAAACCACTCTACTTCTAGAGCATTTGAAATGATCTAAACTAGCAGTGAGAGATGAAATGGTGAAATTGGAAACCTTTTAGAACACTTGGATAGTTGGTGCACCGCCAAATATAGACAAATCTTGGGAGAAATGCAGCTTGGAGGAAGAACAGAGGAGAAAACTTAAGTGTGGCTCAGACATATCATCAAACACCTCATGTGCATACGAAGGGAGAACGGAGGAGATGGCGGGTAGGGGCGAGGGTATACATAGGCATTTTTTAGTCCTGGTTGGTGTCTAGGATCGGGACTGAAGACTGACCTTTAGCACTACAAGAAATATGTCAACTAGTGACCTTCTGTCATTGACCCTGGAAGAATTGGTCTTAGATCTATGACCATTTCAGACCAATTGGTCAAAAGCTGTTCGGGGGGCTCCAAACCCTAAACTATAACGACCATTTGGTCAGAAAAGTCGTAATTTCCTTACATGAAATGGTCATAAAGCAGATAGCACTGGCCCGCTGCCTTATTTCTAGCTGATCATGACCAATATAGATGGTCATAACCTTGTAAATTGTCGTGGGTTGCTACGAATAGGCGCCACCTCATCAGTTTTGCCTATGTGTCAAGTCCATGTGGCAGTTTTTGCCCTAGGTTGTGAAGCAACCTATATTTCTGTCATTCCCAAAATTCCCCAAAAAATCTCATAAATTATTTGGGTCATATCTTCGTCAAATATGTAAAAACTCTTCCTTGCCTAGTCCAAAAATAATTAAAAAATATTCATTTTCCTATTTTGTTAAAAAAAAACACTTTGTGAAGGAAGTACCACTTTGGCATGTCCAAATGGTATCCATTTTCTACAGTGCTTTCCTATGCCCAAATAACTATCCTCCACCAAATTCCAGCTCAATCCATTCATTATTTTGAGCCCAGCTTCAACATTCGTATTTATGTCCAGTGTGGTACTTTGCAAAGCAAGTACCACCTAGACTCCTCCTTTTGAGCTGAAAATTTGTGAAGACGGTCTTCTTAGTAACTAATCATCCTCAGCCAAAACTCACGCCCATTAGCCATGTGCATTTCCCGCAACGCTAATCAAACACTTGGCTGCTAATTCACGTTTGAGCATCGATCGGTCTCCTCGTGAGAACCTTATGTTGTAATTTTCTTCCGAGCACCTACATGGGGAGTGCCCAACCCACTAGACATGCCTAGGCATCCCAGAACACATGGCAACGCCACAATCATGCGGTGACCACGCGGCGGGCATGCGAGTTTACGCGCTCTAGAGTTGGGGCCCTTGACCACCTCCCAAACCTCGACGTATTGCCACCAAACCATGTATTTATGATTAATTAGGTACTTATGTAACTAGAAATGATTTTTGGAAAAAATAAATAGCAAACTATGAGGCAGCTGCAGTTCAAATTTGACCCGCTTCCAACTGAATCAGTGAAAATTTGTCTTTTTCACGAGAGGTGGATCAAAACTTTTTACACCCAACCAATTTGTCAATTTTGCATTAAATATGTCCTAGTATTTTAGAAAATTGATTTGGTCCAATTTAGCAACAATTATTTGGGAGGTCCTTCACAAAAAAACCTCCTTTTGAGCACTCGAAAAATGGAAAATGATTTTTTCGTCCAAAGAAAATGAAAACTTCATTAGGCAATATTGTTTGCCATTCCAAGATGCACCCTTGTGAACAATATGAGATCATTTGAACAAACTATGCCATGAATGTGGCCATATGATTGATCATTTGGCTTGAAAGCCATGAATCTTCACGCATGATAACTCATTTCTGAGAACACTTTTTTAAAAGAATTACCGTATTACAAGTTTATTATTTTTCCTGGTAACTTGGTCATATATAATGACACAATGCGAAGGTTTTCCATTTTTTTTTAATTTTTTATGCCCGTTTCAAAATGCGGTCAAAACGGCGGGAATGACCGTTCCTAGCTAGTGGTTGAATCTTGGTATTTTTTTGGTGTTTCTCTGATTAAATAGATACTTATGTACCTAGAAATGATTTTTGTAAAAAATAAAGAGCAAACTACAAGGCAGCTACAATTCAAATTTGACCCACTTCCAACTGAATCGGTAGAAATTTATCTTTTTCACAACAGGTGGATCAAAACTTTTTACACCCAACCATTTGGTCAATTGTGCATTAAATATGGCCTAGTATTTTATAAAAATGATTTGGTCCAATTTTGCAACAATTATTTGGGAGGTCCTTCACAAAAAAACCTCATTTTGGGCACTCAAAAAATGGAAAATGAATTTTTCGTCCAAAGAAAGTGAAAACTCCCTTAGGCAACATTGTTTGCCATTCCAAGATGCACCCTTGTGCACAATATGAGATCATTTGAACAAACTATGCCATGAATGTGGCCATAAGATTGATCATTTGGCTTGAAAGCTATGAATCTTCACGCATGATAGCTCATTTTTGAGAACACTTTTTAAAAATAATTTCCATACTACAAGTTTATTATTTTTCTGGTAACTTGGTCATATATAATGACACAATGCGAAGGTTTTCAATTTTTTTTTATTTTTTTTGAATTTTTTATGCCTGTTTCAAAATGCGGTCAAAACGGCGGGAATGACCGTTCCTAGCTAGTGGTTGAATCTTGGTATTTTTTTGGTGTTTCTCTGATTAAATAGATACTTATGTAACTAGAAATGATTTTTAGAAAAAAATAAAGAGCAAACTATGAGGCAGCTGCAGTTCAAATTTGACCCGCTTCCAGCTGAATCGGCGGAAATTTGTCTTTTTCACTAGAGGTGGATCAAAACTTTTGACACCCAACCATTTTGTCAATTGTGCATTAAATATGTCCTAGTATTTTATAAAATTGATTTGGTCAAATTTTGCAACAAATATATGGTAGGTCTTTCACAAAAAAACTATGCATACAGATTATCCTAACAAAACTGAATAAAAATTGAAGCATGAAATAAGCAATAAGTGGCTGATTTTTATTTGCATGTTAAGAGAAATGTTGTAGCGAAGGCTTATATATTATGAAATATTGTCACACCTCTGAGCTTCTACTGTTGCTAGGGACATCGTAGTGTGATCTTCTTGATTTTTTGCTGGAAGATGTACTGATTCATTAGTCAACGAGAGACAGAAGTCATCTTTTTGCTACTGTTAGCTCTATGGATATTTATTTACCTGCAACTTCTGCCAGCTCTAACTTGGTTATATAGCATTTCAGTTCAGTCAATCTGTTGGAACTAGTTTGTCTATTACTTGTATCCAGATTTTATATCCTGCTCTATGCCCTTGTCGACTTGCTTAGGTACATAATTGTTATGTCTTGCAATCTGGTATTGATGATTGTCCATGTATTCATGTATGTGACCCAGCTGATCTGTATATCAATGCTCTGTTTCCAATAGATGTATGTTGATGCCTGATGGCTGATTCCTTAAAACTTCACTGTTGCAGTAGCATTTTTCCTTAGTGCATAGATGTATGAGAGATCACTTATGCTTGAAACCTTGCTCTCTTTCCCAGGAACTGTCATGGTCTGCGTCACTACTGGGGCTGGGGCGTGCGTATCTGTGGTCAGCACACCAAGACTACCGGCGGGAGAGGAAAGACTGTTGGTGTCTCCAAGAAGCGATATTCTGCTTCACAAAGATCCTCGCATAGCTTCACTACTACTGTGTTGGTCCATTTCCAAAATCTTAAGGAGTGTTCTTGTTTAGATGATTACCTTGGATGATGCTTTTGCTTGAGGACAGGCTCAAGAAGACCAGGTATAAACTTCTCCCCCTCTTGTTTGTTTTTGCTTCATACAGTTTGGTGGTTTATACATTACTGTGCAAGTTCTATCGTATGTGAGTTCTTTCTGTTGCTGCAAGCATTGACACAATATGTCATGTGCAGGGTGAAGGAAATATGCCCTAGAGGCAATAATAAAGTTGTTATTTTATATTTCCTTATATCATGATAAATGTTTATTATTCATGCTAGAATTGTATTAACCGGAAACTTAATACATGTGTGAATACATAGACAAAATAGAGTGTCCCTAGTATGCCTCTACTAGACTAGCTCATTGATCAAAGATGGTTATGTTTCCTAACCATAGACATGAGTTGTCATTTGATCAACGGGATCACATCATTAGGAGAATGATGTGATGGACAAGACCCATCCGTTAGCTTAGCAACTTGATCGTTTAGTTTTATTGCTATTGTTTTCTTCATGACTTATACATGTTCCTATGACTATGAGATTATGCAACTCCCGAATACCGGAGGAACACCTTGTGTGCTATCAAACGTCACAACGTAACTGGGTGATTATAAAGATGCTCTACAGGTGTTTCCGAAGGTGTTCGTGGTGTTGGCATAGATCAAGAATATGATTTGTCACTCCGAGTGTCGGAGAGGTATCTATGGGCCCTCTCGATAATGCACATCATAATAAGCCTTGCAAGCAAATGACTAATGAGTTAGTCACGAGATGATGTATTACGGAACGAGTAAAGAGACTTGCCGGTAATGAGATTGAACTAGGTATGATGATACCAACGATCGAATCTCGGGCAAGTAACATACCGATGACAAAGGGAACAACGTATGTTGTTATGTGGTTCGACCGATAAAGATCTTCGTAGAATATGTAGGAGCCAATATGGGCATCTAGGTTCCGCTATTGGTTATTGACCAGAGAAGTGTCTCGGTCATGTCTACATAGTTCTCGAACCCGTAGGGTCCGCACGCTTAACGTTTCGTTGACGATATAGTATTGAATGAGTTATGTATGTTGGTGACTGAATGTTGTTCGGAGTCTCGGATGAGATCACGGACATGACGAGGAGCTCCGGAATGGTCCGAAGGTAAAATTTGATATATAGGATGATATGGTTAGACCAAGGGGTCAAGCCCACATGGCATTAAGTCGGTGCAAAAGGTGTTTTGCGGAGGCCAGGGGGCCAAACGCCGGAGACCCTGGCGTCTGGCCCTGGGCCAGAGGCCGAGGCCCATGGCGTCTGGGCCAGACGCCAAGGATTGTGGCGTTTGGTCCTGGAGTCCGAGTGGGACTCTTGCCTTTCGGGCAAAACCGACTTTGAGGAGGCTTTTGCTCCAAGTTTCGACCCCAGGGCTCAACATATAAATAGAGGGGCAGGGCTAGCACCTGGAACACATCAAGATACACCAAGCCGTGTGCCCGCAACCCCGACCCTCTAGTTTATCCTCCGTCTAGTTTCTGTAGTGCTTGGCGAAGCCCTGCAGAGATTGTTCTTCATCAACAACCGTCACCACTGTTGGGGAACGTAGCATAATTCAAAAAATTTCTACGCTTCACCAAGACCAATCTAAGGAGATCATCTAGCAACGAGCATAAAGGAGTGCATCTACATACCCTTTGTAGATTGTGTGCGGAAGCGTTCGAAGGAACGTGGATGATGGAGTCGTACTCGTCGTGATCCTCGTCACCGATGATCCCAGCGCCGAACGGACGGCACCTCCGCGTTCAACACACGTACGGTACAGCGACGTCTCCTCCTTCTTGATCCAACAAGGGGGAAGGAGAGGTTGACGGAGATCCAGCAGCACGACGGCGTGGTGGTGGATGCAACGGGAAAAGCTGCAGGGCTTCGCCGACACCCTGCGGGAGGAGTTGGAGGTGTGACGGGGGGGGGGAGGCGCTAGAGGCTTGGGGTGCGGCTGCCCTCTCTCCCCCCACTATATATAGGGGGCCAGGGGGGGCATCGGCCCTAGGAGATCCAATCTCCTAGGGGGGCGGCGGCCAGGGGGGTATCTTGCCCCCCAAGGCAAAGGGAGGCGCCCCCACCCCTAGGGTTTCAACCCTAGGCGCATGGGGGGGTGGCCCATGTGGGGTGCGCCAGCCCACCAGGGGCTGCCCCCTCCCCCTACGGCCCACGGGGCCCTCCGGGATGGGTGGCCCCACCCGGTGGACCCCCGGGACCCTTCCGGTGGTCCCCGGGACACTCCCGGTGACCCCCAGAACTTTCCCGATGGCCGAAACTGGACTTCCTATATATCATTCTTCACCTCCGAACCATTCCGGAACTCCTCGTGACGTCCGGGATCTCATCCGGGACTCCGAACAACATTCGGGTTTCCGTGTGCATATATCTCTACAACCCTAGCGTCACCGAACCTTAAGTGTGTAGACCCTACGTGTTCGGGAGACACACAGACATGACCGAGACGACTCTCCGATCAATAACCAACAGTGGGATCTGGATACCCATGTTGGTTCCCACGTGTTCCTCGATGATCTCATCGGATGAACCACGATGTCAAGGATTCACTTAATCCCGTATGTTATTCCCTTTGTCTATCGGTACGGTACTTGCCCGAGATTCGATCGTCGGTATGCCCGATACCTTGTTCAATCTCGTCATGGCAAGTCTCTTTACTCGTTCCGTAATCCATCATCCCGTGACTAACTCCTTAGTCACTTTGAGCTCATCATGATGATGTCTTACCGAGTGGGCCCAGAGATACCTCTCCGTCATACGGAGTGACAATATCCCAGTCTCGGTTCGTACCAACTCAACAGACACTTTCGGAGATACCGTTGCGTACCTTTATAGTCACCCAGTTACGTTGTGACGTTTGGCACACCCAAAGTATTCCTACGATATCCGGGAGTTGCACAACCTCATGGTCTAAGTAACAAATACTTGACACTGAAAAAGCTTAAGCATTACGAACTAAACGATCTCGTGCTAGGCTCAGGTTTGGGTCTTGTCCATCACATCATTCTCCTAATGATGTGATCCCGTTATCAATGACATCCAATGTCCATGGTCAGGAAACCGTGACCATCTATTGATCAACGAGCTAGTAACTAGAGGCTTACCAGGCACACGTTGTGGTCTATGCATTCACACATGTATCGCTGTTTCCGTACAATACAATTCAAGCATGAATAACAGACAATTATCATGAACAAGGAAATATAACAATAATCCTTTTATTATTGCCTCTAGGGCATATTTCCAACAGTCTCCCACTTGCACTAGAGTCAATAATCTAGTTACATTGTGATGAATCGAACACCCATAGAGTTCTGGTGTTGATCATGTTTTGCCCGTGGAAGAGGTTTAGTCAACGGATCTGCGACATTCAGATCCGTATGCACTTTACAAATATCTATGTCTCCATCTTGAACATAATTCTGGATGGAGTTCAAACGGCGCTTGATGTGCTTCGTCTTCTTGTGAAACCTGGGCTCCTTGGCAATGGCAATAGCTCCAGTGTTGTCACAGAAGAGAGTCATCGGGCTTGACGCTCTTGGAATGACTCCTAGGTCGGTGATGAACTCCTTCATCCAGACTCCTTCTTGGGCTGCTTCACAAGCAGCTATGTACTCCACTTCACATGTAGAATGCGCCACGACGCTCTGCTTGCAACTGCACCAGCTGACTGCTCCTCCATTCAAAATATACACGTATCCGGTTTGTGACTTGGAGTCATCCAGATCTGTGTCGAAGCTAGCATCGACGTAACCCTTTACGACGAGCTCTTCGTCACCTCCATAAACGAGAAACATATCCTTAGTCCTTTTCAGGTACTTCAAGATGTTCTTGACCGCTGTCCAGTGTTCCATACCGGGATCACTTTGGTACCTCCCTAGCAAACTTATGGCAAGGTTCACATCAGGTCTGGTACACAGCATGGCATACATAATAGAACCTATGGCCGAGGCATAGGGGATGACACTCATCTTTTCTCTATCTTCTGCCGTGGTCGGGGACTGAGCCGTGCTCAATCTCATACCTTGTAAAACAGGCAAGAACTCTTTCTTGGACTGATCCATATTGAACTTCTTCAATATCTTGTCAAGGTATGTGCTTTGTGAAAGACCAATGAGGCATCTCGATCTATCTCTATAGATCTTGATGCCTAATATATAAGCAGCTTCTCCAAGGTCCTTCATTGAAAAACTCTTATTCAAGTAGGCCTTTATGCTTTCCAAGAATTCTATATCATTTCCCATCAGCAGTATGTCATCCACATATAATATGAGAAATGCTACAGAGCTCCCACTCACTTTCTTGTAAATACAGGCTTCTCCCCAAGTCTGTATAAAGCCAAACGCTTTGATCACATCATTAAAGCGAATATTCCAACTCCGAGATGCTCGCACCAGCCCGTAGATCGAGCGCTGGAGCTTGCATACTTTGTTAGCATTCTCTGGATCGACAAAACCTTCCGGCTGCATCATATACAGTTCTTCCTTGAG